>SJOL01007899.1:391979-408923 GCA_004794785.1 Opisthorchis felineus | reverse complement strand
AATTGGTCAGCGAAATAGAGTTCCAGGATGGATTGTCCTGGCACCCAGACGGCCCTTGATAAATTGCGACGAAGTGGTAATAACCGACTAGTAGAGTACCCCTCAAAGAAATACGCTGCTGTGTTGTAAGATGTGGGTGGCAGAGCATGTGCGTGATTATCTATCGATTTCACATTGAGATGCCATTCGGCTTGAAAGTGTCAATTTTTGATAAGCAGACGGCGTCAGAGCAAGGGCGCATTCACTTCAACTTCAATTGCTGTTTCAAAAACCAGGTTTTGATATCTGCAGATTAATTCAACGATGTCGTTCATACATGGCCTAGATTGTTTAATGGATTTTGGTTCCCCATTCGTATAAATTAACATTTATGTGCGTAACAACGAATGTTTTGCATACAACCGTTTTCATCTATCACAGTATGCTTGCCCCGAACGCATCAGTCAGCCTTTTCTACGGACCAGTGCAGCTGCGACATAGATTTTCATTCCATAACGACCCATGTGGTCGCCTCGTATGCGCAAGTAAACACAAACTAAATCATTCGCTCTTCGCGCATTTCACAGCGTTTCAGCGTCATTGACTAGGTTGTGTTCAAGCGCGATAGAGGCCTGGTCAACGGTGATTACTTGATACATTCCGGTTCCTCATCTTTTCTTCAAACCGCTGGTTGTGAATATAATGTTTTCCTGACAATTCCATTGTCACAGATCGACAGTACCTCGAGTTTTGGTTAGAACTTCCTGAATTGGGCCACTTATTGCCAAGACAAACACACGTTGCTAACAAAGTGTTTCTTTTTTAATTTAAAGGAGCCTTCAATGTACCCACCGCTTCTCAAAAAGTGTGTTTGACCAGGGTGAACGGAATTCTGGCGTTTTCGGGCGCCAGACTCTATCTTCTCTCTAGTTTAGGAAAATAAGTTGCACTATGAAAACTCACCGTTTAAAAATACGCCGGTAATTGACCCTTTGTAATGAGGCCAAAGATTTTAAAGTTCGTGAATGATGCACATTCTGTTAAAACTTTCATTTTAGAATCATTGAGAAAAAATTCCATTTTACACGGTCAAATAATGGTAAAATACGAGGACCTGCGTACGAACGGTCCACCTAGATTGATCAATACCCACATCCCCATAATTTTAATCGGCTTTATGGAAGAAAACGAAGACAATCACATTCATCTACACAGGTGTGTCATCGAATTTTTTACCACGATCTTTTGGTATGCACCGCGCACCTATAAATTGCAAAGTCATGTTTCACAAAGTTCAGCCTTTTAAAACCCCCCCTGCAATTCAAGGAGAAGCGTTGGATGTTGTGGAGTTGTTCGCATACGTCGGTAGTTGTGTTAGCTCTGACGGCGTTGTGTTTGGCAAAGTCGGTGCACGAGTCTCAAAAGCCTAATTCACTTTTCCAATGTGTTTCACCTGTGGCGTGAAAAAGACATGTCAACAAGGTGATATGTACCAGGCCAAACTAAAGGCTGTGTTTTTTGGAAAAGGTTTGGTAACAATCGGTAGATTTATTGCTGGGAAACGCTTTTCTTTTGACACAAAAGTTTCGTCAGGCCAAGTGACTAGGTTACGAAGCTGGTCGAGATTTAAGGTGGAAGGAGAACCAATCAGCTAAGTCAAGCTAAATCTATGTTAGGTGCCGGCCAAGGGATTTTGTGTGTTAGGGGGTCACCAAGAGTTAAGCCGATGGGGGAACCTACATGGATTTAGGTCTGTGTTGTAGTATGGTTGGGAGACATGGTCTTGGCGGACAGCTATTGTTGGGCGTCTTCAGTTTTTGACTACCGACGTCTCACCAGTATTGCTGTTATCAAATGACATCAATGAACTCGTAAAAAGGTAATTAGAAAACGGTTATCTGATTGTGTGGTGGTATCTCATTCGCGGAAAACACCAACCCCCATCAACTGAGATGACTCGGCCGTCTGCTACACATGCCGAAACCTTTACCGAGACCAGTGTTGTTCTCCTTCAAAACATCACAAAATGCAAGATGGACAATGTGTGATTTGGCAAAAGGATTTGGAAGAACTAACGAAGAGTTTAGGCGTTGCTCCGTGGTACCCCTTTCAGGACGGGAACCCAGCTGCGCTTGGCTGGAGACATTGCAAGAAATGACGGCTAGTCAGCGTCAGTGACGTTCACGCTGTCAGTTACTTTCCAGATTTTCTGTTTGAAGCACGTCAGACTGTTTGCGGTAGGCTACCGCCAAGTCCCTCAATTTTCTACTTTTTTCTCCATTTTTCGTTTTAAGGCTTTAAATATACGTTAATAAGTTTTGTCGTCTTAAGGCAGTGAAAATTCACTGTCATCACTGATGTTGCTGTCTCAGACGACTGATGATGGAAATTTTAGGGAACGAAGAAATATTGCTGAGTTCTTCAGATATAGCCAGGGAGCTGTTCAAGCAGAAGTTAAGCAAGGGGTCCATTTACACATTTTAGGTAGTTTTAATGCAGGTGACTCCTGCTCGCCACTAAGATAGCAGCGTAGTTGTCAGCCTCCTATTCTAACCATTCGAAGTTTTACTTGTCATTTTGCTTGTCTTTGTGAAACTGTATGACCCACAAGACGAAGGCATTGTCTGAACGCACCTCGGTTTTTGGTGGATGGCGAAATGGGAACCGCGAAAAATTTCTAATAGCTACTCACAATAAACATCAGATACCAATTGGAATCTTAAGATAAATATGCGTGTCATCCAAAGGTTATCTCGCAAAACAAGAGTCAGAGTGTTTTACGAGTCTTGATGGTAACGATCCATATCCAAATCAGATCTACGTGTGCAAAAAAGTTGGTAAGGGTACCGCTTCTAGATTAGCCACATGAAATATATCCGTTTTTTTACATCCCACTGATCCCTGCTATCAAAAGAGAACAGCTAGCCTGATCAGGTTACACCATGTCGATTGAGTCAACCAGAACACTCAAACTTTCTACCATCTGCTCAAACCACTATTCTAATCAACTTACTTATCGTCGCTTGCTTTCATTGCCTAATTCGCCTGTACATAACGTTCGTACGTTGTAAGAGCCGAAAGAGGAAATAGGAAGGAGTCCTGTTGTTGGTAAGGCGGCCTTTAATTCACCTGTGCGCTCCTTTGTGAGATCATACATAGTGGAGACCGACCAAAATCGCACCTTTTCAGGAAGTACAGTCTTTGTTCGGTGTGAGTGGGTCCTCTGATAACAGAGTTCCAAAGTTTTCCTACAAGCTTAAATATATATATATATATCGCTTCATTAGTTGTAAAAAACAACACGCCAAACTAGTTAGTTACCCACAGTTGGCGACACCTTTGTTGGGTGGTGACAAAACAATTAAACATTCGCCTTCTAATCGCATGATATCCTTCTTGTAAACGTTACACAATAATATTTAGCATCCTTTTACCGCAACGTGACGCTTATAGGTTGCATGTTTACTCAACCACTCGACTGCTAAATTGGCAATGTCCTCAAATACGCACCTGCCGGCGTTTGGATTCTTTTATGGTATTGGAATACCTCGAGTTCTGTTTTTCAGTTGAATAAACTTAGTTTTTCATAATCTTCACTTAGGCAGAAACTGCAGGCTATTGTACCAGTTGTTTTTCCTTGTTTCTGGCGCGGTCTGTTTCACGTTGTGCATCAGTTGAGTGACTATTTTCGGTACTTTGAACCATGTTGGTTGTTTGACCGGCGTCAAACGTGGAAGTTAAAATGGACTCGATGGTGCTTCATGGGGACAGAAAAGTCATTGAGGATGCTGATTAAGCATGTTGACCCACACGAGTTTGGGACACTTTTATGTTGTATTTGTCTCTACTTCAGGCGTACTAGGATGTTGTTAACGTTCTACACCGTCAAGCTTGAATGCGTTGGATGGATGCCAGCAAGTCTTATGAGCGTTAATCAACTAGAACGAACTCGGCCCAGCAGGTTTGGAGTTTTATTTTGTATTGGCCCAAAGCTTTGGAATAGTTTTTCTAAAAAAATAAGGTTGTACGTGCGACGGTAAAATGAGTATCTACTATTTGGTCCCCGAGCAGTCATAATTTATCCCTTTTCTCAGAGAGTGTGGTCACCCGAAATAAGCACCATTTCGTGAGAGTGAGGTCGGACATTTCTTCAAGTCATCTCTCTGTTTGGCACTATGTATCCTGCTACACAAATACTTTCGAAACAGAGTAATTTCTATACCTACTGGGAAGCATTCACCCCCTCGATAACTCTAGAGAGCTACTCAGTGACATCGCCGAGTTGGTGCACAGGTTACACTTAAGTGAACAACGCGAGACCTACACAGATTCATCCTCATTAATATTCTTCAGCTGGATGTAGAGCACAATAAATGTCTAAATTCGGCCGAGATGAAACAAGTTAAAAGTTTCACGGACTAACAACAGGTAAAAACCCACCGGTAGCCCTCTTGCACCGAATTTGGAAACAATACATTTTCCTAGTGTTCAACAGTTGACCAATCCGAAGAAATTCACATGTTTGTGTAAATGTTCACTGTGCGACTAAAAAGAATCTGCTCTTGATTGTTACTGTTTACTATGTTAGGGGGAAACCAGTTTGATTATCCGTTGATAACATAACACTACACATTGTATTTTCGGATGAAGGAGTCCACCACAAGTTCGATTTTGACCGATTCACGTAATATGACTTAGATCCCAGCATAGTAAGTTGGAAGTTTGGGAAAGTTTGGGATGAATTCCAGAGGACTAAGGGCGGATGCGATGTCAAGAACACCGAGGGATAAAACCAACCGTATAAAGCTTCACCCCTGAACATCAGATTGGCACTCAGGCTAAGAACGTCCAGACCGTTACCCGCTAACATCATGAGGACTCTGACTCGTGGAGACTCTTCTACAGGTGCGATAAAACATGTTTATTTCGAGTAGCAAAAGGAAGTTAAAGGATGAAACGCATTAACGAAGAAATCATTCAGACCACCACCGTTTTGTTCGAATGATGGTGTTACTCGGAACTCAGAGTACACTAGAATGCACCCAGAATGCTTAGTTCATGGAGGAACAACATTCTGGTTGCGTGTCGTGATGTTATGCAGAATACCTTACTGGGAGATTTGTCTAGCTGTATGAAGCGAACGCTCTCTTGCATTGTTTCATTGTGGCACACGGTTCAACATAAAACCCCTTGGAAAAACCAAGTGAAGGTTGTTTAGTTCGTGCGAGAAGCCACCAGACATTGAACGAAATTTGGCCAACAAAACTGCCTGAACTGCACATGAACCCTAAACATTCCGACAAACGATATTAACTACATTTTATGTCAGCCTGCTGTCCATATTTAGTGTCTATATTCAACTATATTATTAGGAGGGATGTAATATTTCCGTATATCTGCTACTACGTTAGTCCCTCAGCAACATCGTGAGTAGTTCCCTTAATGAAAATATATCGAATGCCGTACCAACTGAAACATGAGGCAGTCTGGTGCAGCACATTCAGATAGAGGGAACCGGCATAAACGAGATATTCAGTTGGATTCAGTCGAGTCTCCGGCCAAAACCAAATGTGGCTGTAAATGGGAGTATTTGTCGAAATCGGTCAAATGTGAGTTCAAGCAGAACGTAAGATTGAGGGAAACTCGTGGAATGGGCCACTATGAGAGGAAGGCCTTAGCTGATAGCGAAAACAGCGAACCGTTGCCGTGAAAGAATGTCCATTTTACACAATGAGGCTGGGCAGACTGATGAACCGGATAATGAAATCCCAAAAGAGTTGTTTACATGCCTGCCTTTTAAAGGTGTTGACTTGACGATGAATATTGAAACAGGGGATAAGGCAACCTTGGATGAGGTTTTCCAGGCTACACAACCAAGGCATTTCCACAACTAAGAGGAATGAAGTTAGCCTGGCTAAAATTGTGCATTACACGTGTTCTGACAGTTAACCTAATAGGTACGCAGAGGTCCATGAAGTCTCACCGCTGATATGATAAACGAAACCAACGACGAGATGAAAGTCTCGTTTGCTGAAGTCGACATAATCCTGTGTTGCAGGTAATGATGGTGGCACTGGCCGCAATTTCGATAAAGTCTACCAACCATTATGGGCCAGTTTGGGTCACATTAAAACAGAAGGACATTACCGACTTTGTCCTCGTTCCCAAAGCGAAGCAGGTACTTTATCCATAGGCTAGTATTAGCCAGAGTTTATGTAGATCCGTTTCCGATTCCATTCTTCGCGTAACCAACGACTGACGACTGAGCTGTGGCTCGCTGGCTTCGTCTATTTTTCCCCAGCTAGGTTTGTGTATCTACGACAACCAAAATTTTCAAGATCGGCCTTACCTACAGCACATCTACTTTGAAGTGATATCCTCTTGCAGCTTCTCATACTATCAAGTGATCTACCGATGAAAGTTGTAAAGCTGATGATCACCTGCGTCCAACCTAAGTGTAAACACTTGTGTGGAGGTCACTGAAGGTTGCTCTAATTTCCCAGTATTGCAATAAATTCACGTTTGTTTAGTGCATTGTGCTGGATACTTTCTGTATTCAAGGACTTCACTGAGTGTCGCATATAACCCCAAAATCGAAGTCTTCAAAAACGGAGTTTCCATAAAAACTGTGGTATTGTGACGCCATAGTAAAAGTCTGCGACTCTACACCCCACACACGGTGAGAATTCTACGTTAAACATGCTAAAGCCTGGCGAACTAACGCTTCATATCCAAAGCATACGCCTTTGTCAAATAAAAATCGTAGTGAAAACATGCCTCCGGGGATTAAAAAACCACTGATAGTGCAATCAAGTGAATTTGCTGCACGAACGAAGAATAAACATCCATATATTGAAAGACCAAACAGCAGTATAAGGAACAAGTCAACCAAGTAGGTACTAATGGTGTGCCTGGGAGAGACAGGAAGGGAAAGGAAACCAAAGTGATGGAAGAGGTAGGCAATTATAGAAGAGAAGAGCACGGGAGGGGACAGAGTGACTGGTCGGGCTGCTGGGCAAAACGATGCGTGCAGTTTCTTGCAGATGACAGGCAAACTGTTGCTGTGCGGTGACGAGGGATGGGATGTGTTCATTCAATTGACTAAATCCTATTGCTTCAAATCTAGGATCGTGCGCCCCCTGAATTGGCGCCCCGCGAAAGTAGTCGTCTAACTTCTGTTCCACGTTCTTGTGTCGTGCGATCATGTTTTGAACAGGAACTTTTTTTCAGGGCAAATAAGGGAACTCTATCTTTCTCTCAAGTCCAACTCAATGAAGATATTTCACGCTGTAAATCGCTGAGTTGATTGGTGTCACGGATTGCTTATTGTATCTGCAAGATACATTTCTTAACAGTAAATGAATCCTGGTTGATCAGCAACTTTGATACAGTCTTAATAGCTATCCCTTCTCACAACTGCTTCCTTCTCGACTATGGGCTGGAAAATAAAACACGGTTAGCGAAATACACTCATTGGCATACGAATTTGGTTTTGACGGGGGACTCACCTGGAACCCAGCTGAATCTCTCGCTTCGGATGATTTTAGACGACTGAATGTGCTGCATCAGGCCGCATCATGTTTCAGTTGGTACAATGTTCGAGACATCGCAATACATTTATGGACGTACATATCATAACCCAGAGATTCAGCTGGGTTCCAGGTGAGTCTCCCGTCAAAACCAAATTTTTATGCAAATGAGTGTATTTCGCTAATTCCGTGCAGTCAGGGGACTGCGCCTACCTAATGAGCCCCAAGAGAGGCAAAACGGTCGTGCGCTGTTGAAGTGTTTTCAGCAACCTATTGAGAAGTGTAGTACGTCTATAAAGAGCACGATTGTTTGTTCACTCATATGGGACACAGTCTCCTGAAATGTTTTTTATATTCTTCTAATACTGTCGGACGTTCGACTGTACGCTAAGTCCCGTGATTTCCGACCATTTTTCACGGGAATCTGATAATTAATTTTATATTATCCCCACGATTCTGCCAGTGAGATGGATGAATTTTTTGGAGGACTTCTTCTCTGATTTTACCTCCGGTAATACGGATAATCGTTTTACCACAGCAGGTGACCTCAGTGGAGTCAGTCTCAAAAAATGTATTCATTCGTATCACTGTGATGTGGTTGAGGAGCCAACCAAGAATGGGATGCGGCCGAAACGCACAGTTACCAAATCCGCTGATCTCTATTGCTCCAAGCTCCGTGCATACCTTGGCAACTGTGGGCATCTCCTTTTTTTGTCTTATATTCCCATTTTCATCATCGTTCCTTCAAGGCTTCCGAACGCAGGTTCGCCTTTAAACGCAATCTCACCCCCTCAAGCTGCTCAAAACTTCCATAATGGTTTATTTTCCCACACATTTATTCAGTCACTTCTGATTTTTGTGCTACAGACCATCGGAAAAGTTTTCTCTGCTTTGTTCGTCTCAAACGACTTCGAAAACAGAAAGCGCAGATGTGAGATGCGTGCTTTACAGATGCGACAAGAAATAAAGGAATTGGAGTCAGTCTTCGAGCTCGAATCGATCAACCTTCGCTTTAGGAAAAAAAATTAGCAAGAGCGCTTGTTACCCGTAGTTGGATTTCCTGAAAGCAGTTTTGACCTGCTTCTACTGGACTCCCAAACTTCCACGGTATTACCCTCGTGCTTGATACGCCTGCTCAAGTTTTACAGACTGTCAATTTCATTCAACTCGGCTGAGGTATTTTCTCCTCTTATTAACTACTGAGCCACCGAGTTAAGTGAGGCTGTGCTGAACACGATTAACAGGGAAGCCTGATAAATCGCTACGCTCCACTCCGCTCCATGATAGCGTACTGATAACGTCACTTCGATTGGTGACCAAAGGTCTACAATCAAATTACCCAGCTCAGCAAGCAAACCAGCGATAATCTTCGGTATCTCAGCCACCAATATTCTCCTCAGCAGCACGTCTTTTTCTGTCTTCTCTCTACCTGAGCTTTGCAGGATCATTTGCATTAAGTCCAATGTGGTCGGAAGTTGTCGCGCTATGGCTTCTTTCCTTGTCTTGCAGGAAATAACGGAGTACTACGTGGCATTCCTGGTTCACTTGTTTTCTTCTTCTGGCTCGTTCCAGTTTGTCTGTAAGACAAATCGTAGTACAATTTGTACCGTTGTCTTCTTTTCCACTTCACTGCTCCGTCTCCAAACAAAGCTGATCGTATATCTAGATGCGTTTTTATTGAACCTTACTAGGAATGTTACTCAAATTGGACAGACAAATTCTGCATCAGGTTTATTCCGCTCTCCTCACTCGTTTGATTGTCCGGTGTCGCTCTCAGAGCGCATGAAGTGGACGGCGATGCAATATTCGTCTTCCAACTGGTATTTTCCGTGATGCAGTTTTACTTTCCTTTTTTTCATACACGTTACACGCATGATCATTGGACCACTCACTTAGGTAAGCTTTTTAAAAATGCCGATGAGACAGCACACTATCAGACTCCGTAGATGGAAACGCTGATGCCTACTTGCTGCAAAGCTGAATGACCATGCAGACAGAGGATAGAAAATCAACAGTAAAGAGTTAGGGAGATGGGGAGACGAAGCTACGAAATGATGCAGTACTCCAGAGTGTGCCTAATTCGACTAAAAAATATCGTTTGATCGGGACTACAGAGATGCAGTGAGACCAGCGACCCGCACAACTACGACAGTTCCGCGACTGCGTCATCCCAATCTGCATCAAGTTAAAGCGTGAATCGGCACCGAATTCTACCGCAACTGAAGATTGTAATTCATTCTAAGGATTGCTTTCCCCAATGAAAAAATGTAGGTGAAGTCAACACCCAGTTATTTGTCCCAGTAACCAGCTCTTCTGTGTTAATTTGCTGCTGTGAACTGACCATATCAGTGAATTTGTCATTGGTATGAATGCTCCTATATTGGAAATGGACTGGGGATAAACGGTTAGGAATGCTAGAGAGTATAATGTCTTGCTACGTCGTGGGACCCCCTCATCGAACATCTCAATCCTAACCGAGTTAGCACGTCCCGCTAAAGCCTGGGCATAGTGGCAATCCATCTTGTAAAAGTTGCGCACAAAATGACGTTAATAAAGCACTAAGTCCAAGAGCTTCCTCAGTTGATCCAGGCTGTGTTGGTTGCTGGTCTCGTCCCCTGATTTTCCTACCCGGGTCCATCTTTCTTCAGGCGGACGAGTTCAAGCGTCCAGTGGATGTTAATTCGGAGCACACCTTATAAACTTAAGTTTGGGGAAAAGCAATTTGGATTTTGCGAACAATACAACTAAATCCATAGATATTTTAGAGAGTCCTGTCACGCAGCAGTGCTAAGGCCGCACATGGACCACGCAACACGGTATGAATCCGAAGATGGGCAGTACGTTCGCATAGCAATTCAAGACGATATTGATACCATTTGTACTTACAACCTTGCCATCAAAGAAAACGTGTACATTGGAATCAATTTGATGCTAGATTTCCATTCAGCAGAGTGGAAATTGCGGTGCACGTAGCTGCAGAGCGGATGTTTCCTTTGATTTTCCCCCCACTTTTCGAGCTACTTATATTCCTCAACTCTGTTGTAGTTCACTCAGACATGTTCATTAACCGAACAACAAACTATCAACTTCATATGTCTAGATCTGCTGGGCAATTCGCTCGTTGCAGGACACCGATAATATTTTTTCCTAAACTCTAACTTTTTTGTTGTTGGGAATTTTATGAGTGCTAAGTCTAGTCTTATCGTGCTGCAACGAATTGTTTTCGACGGCGACATGTTCAAGTGGGTGATTTTTCAGGGAAACGAAATTCCTCAAATCAAAAACTCCTTTGTTCATTTTTCACTTGTTTCAGAACATGAAACCGAAGAGTATATTGGCGCAAATTTTTTTCCATTGCAGGAAAATACACATACATTTTATGGTTTGTGGTGTGCATTCGGTCATAAACTGCCTAGTGCGGACGCTTATATAAAACATGTGTGTGTACATAGACTTATGGCCGGTTGATAAACACTAGCCGGATTGATTATTGCCATGGAAACATTTATTGATGCTAAATTAAACGAATAGTTATGCGGGTATACCATGATTACAATAGTTCTTGTCTACAGTGCGGCACTTGACTAATGTGGGACAAGAAGCCCGGCAATGTGGCGTATTAGGTTTCCTCATGTTCGGTATGTATTCTGAAGTCGCGGTTTTATCATATGTAAACCGAAGTGAACACACATGTTGTTGTCTGTTTGTAAACTGCGTTTGTAATCCGTGTTTGTAAACCAGAAAGCACTCACAGATTAATGTACGCATTGGAAGCGAATGATACACAGGCCGTCGGCATCTCCCTATACTAAGACGCCGCAATACATTACGAACATCATCAACAACCACAGCAATGATAAAAATTTTGGTACACATCCGTTCATCGGCAGACATAATCAAGCAATAGTTGTACATTTTAAGTACTTGATTTCCAAGCCAAATTCAAACGCACGTGCCCAATGATGGTAGGCGGCGGACATTGGCAGCTCGGCCGAAGATGCGATATTTGGACAGTGTTATTGAAAAACTTTCATTACCATGTAAGTATATGCTTAATGCAATAAATTACGTTCCCACAAAAGGCTCGCGTGGATTATGAAAAAATCGGAATTAACAAAATCGCCGCCAGTCATACATATTTGTCTCGTTCGTTTGGCTACCGAAATATCACAAGTAGCTTATGCTTAACCATATATATATCGATACACTCAGACGCACTTCACCAGCACCTCATGTGCATGAGGAACTATTGAGTTGGATTCACGTAGCAAACAAAACATAGCACCGGGCTTCCACAACCTGCAAAATCGCAAGACCGAACCGATAGGCTAACTATACGGCGAAAATTCTTGCAATTCCCGGTACAGGCAGGGGGGCACCCCAGAAATTCAATAAAGGTATAATT
The DNA here is from genome assembly GCA_004794785.1 of Opisthorchis felineus. Lineage (NCBI taxonomy): Eukaryota > Metazoa > Platyhelminthes > Trematoda > Opisthorchiida > Opisthorchiidae > Opisthorchis > Opisthorchis felineus. The sequence continues at coordinate 397,010 of SJOL01007899.1, read as the reverse complement.
ATTTTCGACCGTCACTACGGGTAAACTGAAGATAATGCCGTTTCTATTGTTCAGGCTTTTATTGGTAGTAAGACTAGCCTGACCGTGTACTCTCAAGGACGACAAGCAACTCAAATTGGAAAAGTGAATGCGCTTATCGAATTCAACTTGCCTCAATATGAAAAAAACCCGGAAGCATAGCGAAGTACTTTCTTCTGCAGTTGGGAGGAACACCTGTAAATCTTTCGTCGTCTTTAGAAGGCCCGTAGTAAACTACCAGGCGCGTTTGCTTACATAAAACTTACCTATGTGGGCTCACTCTGTTGTCGAGCAACATAAACACCATTAGAAGTGATTAATACCAATGAAATTTACCCTAATGCTTGACCATACATATATTCATACAAATATGATTTGATTTAGAGTGGGGCGCCCTCGTGGGTTCGTTTGCCTGTTTTACCTACCTGTTTGTCAGTACAAAATCCCTCGTAAAACTCAGCAACCTCAGCCGTGGTCGTTTTGTGTTTTCACTACTGCATTGCATAGTTTCACCCCACTTTATTGACGCTACATATTTTTCATTCCCGCCAGTTCACGAGCGGAGTCACACAAGAGGTTTATTCCTGATCTTGTCCACTAACCAACCATTCCGTGTTTATCATTAGCGGTGTTTTAAATTCGTCTGATCACTCATGCCGTGACCTCAGGAGCGAATTTGGTTGTATCCGTTTCGGCCGCGCGGAATTCGAGGTTCATTATACGACAGAACTTACGTTGTCTGCTGTGTCCATAGTTTACGAGTCGGCATCTGGCAAGTGTGAGCTGAAAGCCCGGTGGTGCTGCGTATTGTTTTTTCCCGCCGAATGTTTTTCCCGAAAATGTATTTATACTTCTGTAAATTCTGTGGTTTTTCACTTTGGCGTTCAGTACACGCAGCGTGATAACACCATTGGAGCATAAATAGTGCTTCGCAGTCAAGTAATACCGTAGTGGCTGCATGCATGGAACACAACATCCCCGCATAAAAGCACACCATAATGTACCGTGATTATCATCAACACAAATGGCAGTAAAACTCTGCTTATAAAACCGTTCCGTAGCAGGTAACTGGACAAGAAATAACTTTACACTTCGTGTTCGAACACAGGTGTACAGCGATGCAAAACGGTAAATGTTTGTTGCTCAACAACGCCAAGAGAGGGTCGGACGTTTGGTTAGTAACATTCGAAAAGTCTGTCACAAACAAACACTCTTGCATCATTTGGTTTCGGTAACTCACTCTGTTATAAAATTTTGGAGTGGGTGTGAAAATGAGAGAAATCCAAAGCAGCTGAAGGCGAGTCCGGTCTTCTCTTTCAGCTACTTAAATATCACGAGTAGTTTATAGTTAATTCATTCATAATAATAATTTGTGTGCAATTGTGCCTCAAGGCTCGAACAACTTCCATTTTCACGGGGCCATTGGGTTCATTATGGACCTATTTCGCCGAGTTTTCATGAAAAGGAAGAACTACCTAGCAGACCACGGAAAGGTCAAAATGCAACTCAGCTGCCTCCTAGCAATGGAGTTCACACTGATTGAACAGGATGTCTTTCGGGCGTCTTACTATGCAATTCGTTTTTCAGAGTAATTTTTCCACCACATGGGGTCCTTCCAAATCAAACTGGAGCTTTTTCAGTACCTTAGGGTAAACGATGCTGTTTTGCAGCCAAGCGTATCCCCAGTTTTAAAGAGGTTTACAAATTACACAAGGGAAGCAAAAAACCAGAGTACTTGGGTGACACCTGATTCTGCAACCTCTCTCCTACATCACTTAAAAGCCAATACTTGATATCACTATCTGGAATTCACACGAGATGTTTATCAATGGCACTGTTAGATATCAACTGTTGATCTACTGAGCAGAGGTTTGAGGAATCACAATGAACTCTAGGACACAAGCATGACGTTCGACAATGTCCTCGCTGCCTCAGTTAGCAGAGTACTGGCTCCGTAAGCGAGGAAGCGTGGGTCCTGGTGCCGTCCAAAGACTTTGTCCTTTTTTGTTTGGATTTTATGTGCTTGAGTCCACAAATGCATGCCTCTTCTACAAAGGCTAGAACCGAGGACCTGCACCATACACTATTTGTGGTAATGTGGATACCAGTTATTCATCGGAAACTTATGATTGAAATTTATCATATAAATACGCAAACTGCATGAGCCAAAAGGTGCCGGTGAGTCCTTCCACTGTGATAAGCTCACCGGAGGAGCTTCCAGAATTACAAGGAATGACACGTCATTATCCGTCTATTTATGCTCAGGCGGTTGAATCGACCCTCGATACGGGAGCGGGTTTTCAGCGTCCACAATTACATAAAAGACTATGAAAACTATGCACTTTATTCTGGGCACAAAATACCTACGGCTTACCTTTATTTCACTCTCCAGCAATTTGGCATTGTACTTCACCACATGTTTTCCTTATTACAGGTCTCAGGCTACTCTGGGAAACCGTCCACTTAGAGAAACATTTTAAACCCATAAATCACCGACAGCAGTAGTGTTCATAGACGTTTATCGCGAAAAATTGGTAACCGCAAAAATATTGGTATTCAAAGAAATACTTATCATTCGCCGAATACCAAGCGGCCTTCTGCAAGCTGATCCTCGGAAGTACACGCAAAAATGAACCAAAAAAGTGGAGGTATGTAGCATTTTTTGTATTAATTTGCGATTGTGAGAAAGCCTCAAGATAGCACCATTTTTGTAGAATCTTCTTAGATTCATTTTATGGCGCGCATTTTAATCTCAGTTATGCTTATTAGTGGTCGCTGCTCGGACGGCCAATTCGGTCCCTGACGGCGTTCACGCGCGTACCTTCAATGTGGTTTTAAAATGCCGGGAATGATTCTCTTGAAAGAACTTCTGACTTCACGTTTAAGCAGCAAAGTTCCCGTACAGGAATCCTAAATCTATTGTTTTCTGGATGTGGTAAAAACTTTCCCAAATAAATGGACATTTTTTCACCGGATTTTTAATACCCACTTCCTATTTTGTTGGGAACCGCAAGGATTCATATCTTACGGCCAGGGTAACCACTGCGGGTTCCGATGCTGCATTTTGGTGGTTCCGAAATCCATTAAGTGAGATGTCCTTTTAATGATAACTTGATAAAACGTGCCTCGAATGTACCTGAGAACTCCATTGCAGCGATAAATCTCCACTTTTTCAGACGGCACCAGAGACTGTCCTAGTTCTCGGATATCGAAATAATTAACTATAAACCGCTTTCATTCGGTCGCTGGACAACTGAATCAGTTTGTGTATTTATTTTGGTGGTGATTAGCCTGTTCTCGATCTTTCTCATATTTTTAGGTCAAAGCCTTGGCACGGTGCGAAGTTAACTGCTTGTTAATGAAAGCATGCAAAACTCTTGACCAAATATCGCGCCTTCCTTGGGCTTTGCTGAACTGCAAAAATAAACTGCTTTCGATTGCTGGACATCTACCTTTAAACTTTGTTTGTTCACTGATTACCCAAAACGCAAAGCAGTTTTTTGTTCACAAATTTGCAGGAAAACAAACCTATGCCAAATTTCTCCCCGTGACACTGAACTTGGTGGTGATCTTGATGTATTCCTCTATTTCGCTCATGATAACGATGTGTTTCTGTGATGTCCGCCTGCTGAACTATTCTGCGGAGGCCCTGGTTGTATTAGGGGTTTGACAAAGTTAAACAAAAAGTGCGTATAATTACGATAAGATAGAAATAGAGATATCTTCATTACTAAAAACTGCAAAACGATTGGGACCATTCTTATAAATCAGAGGAAGTGTGGCGTTGCTTTATTTTCTGGTTGTCATCAGGTGAAGAACGTTGAAGCTAGCAAAATGCACTCATCTGCATACCAATTTGGTTTTGACGGGAGACTCACCTGATGCATAAATACGCAGTCTATATTGGCGTAACATTTAGCAACATTTTTGCATCGGACTCACCATAGTGTCAGGTAAATTATTTTAGGTTCTCTCCCAGTGATTGTTTCTGCACAACTGCGATGACTAGGTGCAAACCATAACCAGTCTCGTTAAAACTATGAAGCTCGCAAAGAACCGGCTTTGCGGACCGCGTGGCGTTATGGTGAAGGCCGACTGTGTGGGTGAAAATTCAAGGTAAGCAAGTACCTTTGATTTAAATGTGGACAGTGTTTCACTACTAACGTATAAACAAAAGACGATACAAATCTTGACGATGGAAGTGCGCTTGCAATTTGTTATACGGTGTTTGTATTTTCCGAAGGATATTTCACCCGACTGGATACCTAACTAGTGGTCGGGAATGATTAGGCCGCATAATGTGATAATATGACTGAATAAGCCAGGTAAATTCTCCACACCCATATTGTCTACGAAGCTAGCGCGTTACCGAGTATGACGTTTGTGGAAAACTTGGTGTATTGTACGATGCTGCTGTAACCATTTGGGTCTGTAAATAATTTCCGATTTCGCGTAAACGCGCTTTGTCGGAAACTAATGCAATTCACCCTGAGCAGTTGTACATGGTTTGCAAGCCTTGTGCTAAGAGACCTTTCTCAAAAAGGGTAAGCTGCCGAGGATCCTAGCTTCACTTAAAGATAACCAGCTTGTAGGTACCAGAAGGTGGTGGTAAATAGGAGGTCGCAAACTCATTAATCAAACTTTAGGACTATGCAAGGTTACCTGCAAAAGCAAACTTATTTGTGGAGCTGATTATAAATACCTAACTACCACGGTAGCCTAATCCAGTGGCTGATGACAGCTCTTTGTCATCACAATCGTGCGCGTTGTCTTAGAGAGGGTTTTGGCACGCCCGAGTTTGAATACTGTGAATCCACATTTGGCGAACGATTCCGGTTTAATAAGTTGGCGGGCCGGAACAAATATGGCTTTGGGAGACTCTCTCCCTCTTTTTTCCGAACTACTGATGTAACGATGCTCCTGGAGGAAAGATGCAACAATTTATTGCCGGGTGTTTCCTGAATGTGGACGAGCAAACATCTTAAGGTTACAACGGCCAATTTACCAACTGAG
>SJOL01007899.1:343904-372290 GCA_004794785.1 Opisthorchis felineus | reverse complement strand
AATCGGACAGATGATACGCCTTTCCGTGGCAGCTTGATCTGGGTTAGACGAGGAGATGGACATAGGTAGAGTCAAGCCAATGTAGAGTCATCGGTAATTTCGACTCAGTTGGAGGACCATGTGAGTATAGACCGCGGACAAGCCAGATTGAATAAATAGCGGTCGCACGGGGCGTTTGGGCAACTACAGTCGAAGTTTGGAGCTTGGGAAGAGGGGGAATGAGGAAGGAGTAGGATAAGAGCAGTAGCGCCTGCTGAGTACGAGGAGGCACCAGCGAGTATGTGTATGCTCATCTAGACGGCCTTTAAATTGCTAGCACCTCCCCAGCTGAGCATGCAGATCATCTCAGGGCAGTATTTCAACGTTTTTCTACCTACCACATACGTTTGAACATTGACAAATGCTTGGTTGGTTTTACCAGCCTGGAGTTTCTTGGTCCCCATACGGATCCAACCGGTATTTCACCACTGTCCGATCGCATTCTGGGTGTGCGTCTAAGGCTCGGCGCTTAGCAGGATGCCTCCGTGGGGGCAATGGGAAATTTTGTGGAAAAGTTGGTTTATTCCAGTGATTCGTCCTGTACTTGATTTAGAAATATTTTGAAAGCTTACACTGACAGTAGTTACGTCGTCTTTGTCCGCGCAAGCTCAAAATGGACCAGCCATCCGCGACTTAGGTAGGAAGGAGTTTTCTGTCGTTGCAGCGGGCGTCCCACCAAACAAGGCCAAGGAATCTGTTACAGCTATTAAGTTTGGCGGATTTTTTATGATAGTCTGCGCGCACTATATTGGGTGCACGGCAAGGTTTAATCTTCACTGGTATACTGCCTTCTTGATGATGCCATGGGCGGGTTCCGTTTGTTTATGGGCAGTATAATAAGCTGGCCAGTGCTTCGGAGGTTTGGTACAACTTCAGCAGAGCGATTCGGTCTGTTGAGCGAATATATCATGCTCAACGGGGAAGTGGTAGAGATATGTTGAACCACGAGCAGCCGTCAGTCGCGGCTCCGTTATCTTGAAGTCGTACTTGCGTCCGGTGACATCCTCGCACATGAACATCTTGAGTGGGCCAGTCGTGGTTGTCAGGATAATTATGATTTGCCAAGGAGTCGTGACAAATTCAGACCAACATGAATCCTGGATATTCCTGGGACCATCGGGCACGCAGGGCGGTTCTTTGTTGCCATTGGACTGCGGCTCATAATAGCAGATGTCTAAGCAGATAACAGATAGCGAATTTCTGGCTGCAGCGGTGAGGCCCGATTTCAAAAACTGTGGTCGACGCTCTGGTGGAGATAGTGAGGAATGGCTGAATGCGGTCGATGCGAACCGGCCTGGCCATATCCGAAAATGAGTAGTGTTCATTGGTGGAATTTTGCGCCGCCAAGTTCACAACTAGTTATGCAATCGTACATGAAGCTGGATAGGAAGGGCAGACACATGAATAGACGGTTCACGAAATTGTGGTTGAAGCGTACATGCCTTTACAGCTGCATCGTGTTAAAGAGCAGTTAGCTTGCAGGCGTCTTGGGGGGCAGTATTTTAATGTATTTGAGGGTTCTAGGGCTAAAAATGGGTTAGAGAGTCATCACAACCTTGGAAAAAGCATAGAGGCTTTGCGAAACAAATTGCGTCAGAGGCGTCACGCCGCGTGCATTCTTTATTTCACTGTTAACTTATACATGATGCGGTGTTTTTTACCGTGCGTAATTGATGTTTTGGATTCATAAAATAATTTCATGGGATACATCCACAACTGGGGCAACCTTATGCCAGCGACGCAGGCTTTCGACAGGTGCTCCTCTCTTCAGTATTTTGTGAATATTGTTGAAGTTATCGATGGTTTCAATTAGGAGCCAATTGTTCTACGCAGGAAATTGTTAAAATTGCTCTCGGGGTGTTTTTGCTTTATGGGAATTTAGGGGAAGGAGTTGTGTTACATGAAGCAGAGTTAACCGGGCGAGTGTTCAGGCGTACTTAACGCTGAGGGTAGAGCATTGAATGGAGGGAAGAAAGCCTGAATCCACGCAAGAAGGTGGATTATGAGGCTCAGCATGGAGTTAGAAGGGTCTTTGGGGGGATGGCATGCAGTAGGGGGAAGGGCTGTCGACCTTGTGCGGTTAAATGACCAGGGTCACAAAAGGCAGAAATGGAGATGGAGATAGAAGAGTTCGAAGTGGAGACAAAATGGCAAGTTCTGTCTCAAAAATATGGTTTAAATTGAAGCTAACTAGACTTGCTGGTATCCCTGTTGTAGGGAAGTCGGGCGTAAAGGATAGTTTTGATGGGGAGATAGTACCAATGGATAGGGCCAAACGAACACCGTGAATGAAATAGAAATTGTGGAAGAGGCAAACCGAAATTGCAGCGGGAAACCCAGTCGGTTGAATTCGAAAGAAAGGTTCAGCGAGTTAGAACGAATTGGTCCCAGAGGCGGTTGGGGTTGGGTAAAAAGTTTTCGTGGTTGCAGTTACAGGCTCTAGTGGACGAGAGGTTGCGGTCGAGATTCTGAAGAAAGTAGTTGCGGGAGTGCTACCAGACTGGGTGTGTTAGTGCCACGCCATCACTGCACTGAAATATTTCGGTTTTCAGACAGCCTCGTAACAGTCGTCAAGGTTGACGCACTCGGAGAGGAGGCACGCATTTCCGTAGCTGCTGGATCTGGGTTAGACGGGGAGGTCAACACAGATAGAGGCGAGCCGATGCAGAGTCACGGATAATTTTCATTCAGTTGGAGGACCATGTACGTGTAGACAGGGGACCAGCCAGATTGAATGAATAACGGTTGCACGGGGCGTTTGAGCAACTACAGCCGAAGTTTGAAGCTTGAGAAGAGGGGAAATGAGGGAGGAATATGATGAAAGCAGAGGCGTCTGGTGAGCGCCAGGGGGCATCAGATAAAACGGTGTCCAATAGAAAAAATCTAAAAGGAGATGACAGCAAGCTAAATGAACCCAGGAAAGGGTAAATTTTGTTAGCTGACCTAGAAACCAACGCTAGCTGGGTCCAGGGCCAGAGTAGGTGCCCAATCAGCGTCGTACATGCACACGGGCCTAGTCTGACCAAAGCCGTCTCCCTGATGCGTCCATTCTTATCTTCAAAACCTTCTGCTCGGATCTAAACTTCTCGGTGACCTGCATTCTGTGCTACTCACAAAGTTAGTCATTTTCGGTGCAGTTCGTGTTCCGTCCTGTGCGTTAGCATCAACTTTTACACCCGACTCCATTCAAGCAGCAACGCCAGTGAGTACACTGTACACCTTGATTCTGCGATTCCTGTTACCATTTATCCGTATTGCTGACTCCATCACTTCATCATCTCTACTTACGCTTTTCGTGACCTTGACCATAAGTCCAACAGTCCAAGGCCACAAGGCTCCGTCGGTGCTTTTAGGCTTTAATTCAAATTAACCGGCCAGATCGCAGCAATTCTGCTGCTTCATCAGATCCGTTGTTCTGGTTCCTCACTTTTCGCAATTAGAAGTTTTCTTATCATGTGCCAGGCAGAATGCCTCTTGTTTCGCCCTCCCTTGTTTCGTTTTTGCCCGCCACCTTCAAATCCTAACGATCTGATCATGTCTCAGCATGGTATGTTCCCCAAAAGAAAGATAGAGTCCTAGCAACTGTGGTTCCCTGCTCATGCCGGTTTAGGCGTGACCAAGTCTATATCGGATAATGCCCACTGTCCATGACACTGTCCCTTTTCCGCGCAAACTCCGCCAGTCGTGCTTTTATCCTGACTGTAACAGTATGATCATGCCTGACGGTGTGCCATCCACCAGTTGGGAACAAACATTATTATTATTATAAGTTGCTAGGGTAGGCGGCAGCACGTGCAGTTAACATGATGACTGGCGATGGTTGGCCCCATATTTCGTCAATGTAGTTGGGCTTTATGACGTATTCCAGTTAAGGAGCGTGATTATTTTCCGTGGGAAAGATATCGTTGGGAATAAACATTATAATGTTGGTAATTCAGATCTCTCATAACTCTGCATAATCTTCTGAATAGTTGCGCATATCTGGGAATGAAGATCATCCACAGAGGTCGCACTCGCATCACTACTGCACAGTGCAGCGAGGTATCTTCCATTGTAATACTGAACGTGATACGAGCTCCCTAAAACTCTGTGTTGTGCCGAAGTTCATTGAACGAACCCATCTTATCTGTTACTTCTGAGGAGTATAAAGCATATAAAGGTCATTCACCCACTTACCTGGGAGGAATTTGAATGGAATATTCTGCAAGCGTTATCTCACTTTTAATGAACACCGCGGAGCGCTAAAATCTGCTGAAGTTTGATTTTGTGCTTTACCTTATAAACGTAATAAAACGCGAATCGGTGATATTCGGTGACCTTCAAGTATCGCTTACTCAAGCAATACGCTAGGGATAACGTATAAGCGAAATGTGCAAACGGATCAGACTCAATCCCCGTATAATTCGCAACTTTAAAAACCCTGTAGTTAAGCCGAAAATAATTTCGGTTCACTTCTAGCTGGCGGCTGCTAACGACAGAATCAATTTGGCGATTGAGATATGCGCCCAACGTTTTTAGATAAGACCCAATTCCAAAATGTTTCAACAACAAGAAGGCTGATAANATTTTCGTGGTTGCAGTTACAGGCTCTAGTGGACGAGAGGTTGCGGTCGAGATTCTGAAGAAAATAGTTGCGGGAGTGCCACCAGACTGGGTGTGTCAGTGCCATGCCATCATTGCACTGCAATACTTCGGTTTTCAGACAGCCTCGTAACAGTCATCAAGGTTGACGCACTCGGAGAGGAGGCACGCATTTCCGTAGCGGCTGGATCTGGGTTAGACGGGGAGGCCAACACAGATAGAGGCGAGCCGATGCACAGTCACGGATAATTTTCATTCAGTTGGAGGACCATGTACGTGTAGACAGGGGACCAGCCAGATTGAATGAATAACGGTTGTACGGGGCGTTTGGGCAACTACAGCCGAAGTTTGAAGCTTGAGAAGAGGGGAAATGAGGGAGGAATATGATGACCCTGACCATAAGTCCAACAGTCCAAGGCCGCAAGGCTCCGTCGGTGCTTTTAGGCTTTAATTCAAATTAACCGGCCAGATCGTAGCAATTCTGCTGCTTCATCAGATCCTGTGTTCTGGTTCCTCACTTTTCGCAATTAGAAGTTTTCTTATCATGTGCCAGGCAGGATGCCTCTTGTTTCGCCCTCCCTTGTTTCGTTTTTGCCCGCCACCTTCAAATCCTAACGATCTGATCATGTCTCAGCATGGTATGTTCCCCAAAAGAAAGATAGAGTCCTGGAAACTGTGGTTCCCTGCTCATGCCGGTTTAGGCGTGACCAAGTCTATATCGGATAATGCCCACTGTTCATGACACTGTCCCTTTTCCGCGCAAACTCCGCCAGTCGTGCTTTTATCCTGACTGTAACAGTATGATCATGCCTGACGGTGTGCCATGCACCAGTTGGGAACAAACATTAGTATTATTATAAGTTGCTGGGGTAGGCGGCAGCACGTGCAGTTAACATGATGACTGGCGATGGTTGGCCCCATATTTCGTCAGTGTAGTTGGGCTTTATGACGTATTCCAGTTGTGGAGCGTGATTATTTTCCGTGGGAAAGATATCGTTGGGAATAAACATTATACTGTTGGTAATTCAGATCTCTCATAACTCTGCATCATCTTCTGAATAGTTGCGCATATCTGGGAATGAAGAGCATCCACAGAGGTCGCACTCGCATCACTACTGCACAGTGCATCAAGGTAGCTTCCATTGTAATACTGAACGTGGTACGAGCTCCCTAAAACTCTGTGTTGTGCCGAAGTTCATTGAACGAACCCATCTTATCTGTTACTTCTGAGGAGTATAAAGCATACAAAGGTCATTCACCCACTTACCTGGGAGGAATTTGAATGGAATATTCTGCAAGCGCTATCTCACTTTTAATGAACACCACGGAGAGCTAAAATCTGCTGGAGTTTGATTTTGCGCTTTACCTTGTAAACGTAATAAAACGCGAATCGGTGATATTCGGTGACCTTCAAGTATCGCTCATTCAAGCAAAACGCTAGGGGCAACATATAAGCGAAATGTGCAAACGGATCAGACTCAATCCCCGTATAATTCGCAACTTTAAAAACCCTGTAGTTAAGCCGAAAATAATTTCGGTTCACTTCTAGCTGGCGGCTGCTAACGACAGAATCAATTTGGCGATTGAGATATGCGCCCAACGTTTTTAGATAAGACCCAATTCCAAAATGTTTCAACAACAAGAAGGCTGATAATAAAAATCCAAGTTTCTGCGTATACGCAGAGCAACGCTGCTTTTATGAACAGTGTTTCTGGTTGTCTGCCACGTATGCTATTGCATGATGACTCATTGAACATCGGTCTTTGTCTTCAGAGCGCAAGATGCTCTTTTGGATCAGCTTGACCTCTATCTTCGGCAGTAGCTGTTTTGAACGCCATATGTGGTCCATCCGAGCTTTCTGTCCCCCGCTCTACGTCCACCTGGACCCCTAACAGAACCGGAATTACTTGTGACCCTGCATCCGCTCTATTCCACCTGCGTGTGCTCCGCGGACAGCAGGAAATCCAGCTGCCCACAGAATTGCACACCTCGGTCCAATCACCTCAACCATGACGTCCGTTGCGGGGCTGTCCAGAAACCGATGTATGTCAGCGCATTATCGGCACGGCACTGCCATATCCAGTCTGATGGCACACCCGTAACTATTCTCTTCCTGCTCTCGAGTGTGCCCTTGGCCTGCAAACACGAACAAATCTTTCACTTGGTCCTAATAGCGTCTGGGTGAGTTCGTTATAACCCCCCGAATTTTTCGTTCGGGTCTAACCATCCCGGTGAACTTTCAGTTTGCGCTCCACAGAAAGTCATTGATTTTCTTTATACTTTGCGTTCTGTCCTGTGCGTTAGCACTAACTCTCTCAGGGAACTTTTACACCCAACTTCGCTTCAACAACGACACCACTGAGTCTATACGGTTTTAATGTATGCCGTGATCCCGAGGTTCAAGCCACAACTTATTCCTATTGCCAATTCATCCACTTAACCATTTTCACCTATGCCTCCCGTGACCTTGGCCATAAACCCAACTGTCCAAGGCCGCGTAGCCTCAGCAATGGTTTTAGTTCTTAGTTCAAGCTGACCGGCCGGATCTCTGAAACACTGCCGTTTCACCAGGCTCGTTGTTCTGGTTCCTCATTTTCCGCGATTTGCAGCTTTCTTGTCACGTGCCAGTCAGGATGCCTCAATCTTGCCTGCCCACCAGCTTCAAATTGTAATGGTTTGATCTTTCTCAAGCCTGATATGTTCCCCAAAAGACAGGGAAAAGCTTGATAATTATGTTCTCTGTCCCAGATATCCACCTTTTTTTGATCGAACCCTTTTATGCATGACTTCATTTGCGCCGGATATTGCCTACTTTTTGAGTGACTGTCTCGTTTCCGCGCAATCCTCAGTACCGACAAATCCGGTCAGTAATTTTTTAAATTCTGACTGCACCATTATTCTCATGCCTGACAGTAAGGCTCCCACCAACTGAGAATAAACCTTATTATTATTATCCTGCTGATAGATTGATGGAAATGTACAAATCTTGTAAATTGTTCCAGGGTCAGGGGTCAAACGGGGTGTCATGGGCGACCATATGCCTGAAGAAAGGCCGCTGTCGGTACCGTTTGTCGTATAGTTTTAGGGCAATTGGTCTGAGAGTCTCCGACGGTGTGCAATCGCTCGTGGTAATGCTCACTTGTAGGTCCGGGGTTAAATGCAGCCCTGCATAGGCTCTCACATGTTTGCCTACTTGCTGATGGTGATTGTGAAGCCCTCATTAATTCCTGTTTCTGCGGGTATTCTAAAAGCTTATTTGCCAGTGAAAATCAATGCGACCCTTTCTCGCCGTTTGTATAGAAAGTTTTCGATAAACATTCCCGGCTGCTTCTGCTGGCTAGAGGAACAAATTCCGCCCCCAGTCTCCTCGGGTGGTGGGAGAAGCAGTGAAGCATCGTACGGCAGTGAAGCTTTGGTATTAAGCACTGATTTCATGCTGTCGATGATGATGATGTTTTTTCCTTCACAGCCATTCCGGATTCTCATATGGTTTGTCAAAATGTAATATGAGTGAAGCGCTGAAGGTTGCCTCAGCAGAATAAACTTAGTCAGTAGACATTGACGGCACTCATAAGAATAGGACAATTTCACGGTAGTAACGAAGCATTACGTGAGTGTCCACTAACGATGGCCAAGAAGACTGGACTCGGCTTCCATACTTAGTATTCGTCCTCGGCCTGCCTTCGGTATTCCCACACAATGGAGATGGACCGAAACCGTGTTGATTTGGGCCCCCTACGATCCTACGCATCAAACCTACTTTTCTCTGAGACCTAACGTAACTTCGCGATGTTAGTTAGCTATAAACCGGAACACTTTATGTAAAGTTGTGCGGAATGACTACTGCCGGGACCCTGCAAATATTGCCGTAGGGAAATTTGTATAGACTCATTTTTTCCAGTAAACTCATTTTTATGGTAATTCTCAACCGCTTATTTCTATATGATTGTTTCTATCCCCTACTTAAGTGCAGAAGCCTGGTTATAAGCGCAACCACTATTTGCACTTAGCTGTTAGTATCTGTGTTAGTTACCCTAGCGTCCGCGCGCATCACTGAAGAGTGCGAGGTCAAACCGCTCCACTGCGGCCTATCTGATTGAGTGAATCGGTGTGGTACCGATCGAACAAAGGCTGGAGTTGACTGGTAAACAATCACTTGTCAATTACCCATATATCCGTTGAAACTAACTGGATCTATGTCAACGGCTAACTTCGCCGTTCACGCGACACCGAAGGAGCAACCCAAGGACCTCTTCAATGACCTCCACTGTTCGCGTTCTTCACCGCAACCCACCAGTTTACAGTGCTAGCGGACTCGCTGACAAGATTATTCCTCAGATGGTCGTCGACGCTGCTTGTACCTAGGCTTCGAGAAACCCGCCCCCGTTGGACACCTCTAAGTGTACACTAGTGCTTTCTAGTTACTACACAGGCTGGTCTTGCATCGGGATTGGTACAAGCCTTGGCGCCGGTTCCAAAGAAGGAGACCCAAACACCATCTCACCGACCTTAGCTTGGGCATCAATGTCAGAGTTCACCTGAATTTCCTCCTGCGCGTACTGGGTTCACTTCCTAGGGCAGTGTGTGTCTGTACTTACAACGCTTCGGCGCGAATACCACCGGAGTACAACGTGCAGTCTTCGATAACTATGGACAGGGGAAGCTTTGACTGAGACTATTTAACAAAAAACTACTAGGCTTGTGGAGGGTTTGCACCACTTTTTGTATGAAGAACACACTAAGACGATTGAACTCTTCAATGAAACACCACTAGCTGCGGAGGGGTCTATCCTAGTTCACTACATTCTGGTGAAGGGGGTGTACTTCAAAGCTGACTTGATCACACGTGTTCATACAAGCCACTCGACAGAACGTCTACGCAAACTCACACCATAGAAGGAACACTCATATCTGCGGATAGTTTCTGACAAGTTGTGTTGTTTGGACGAAGCAGAGCGATGAAATTACGACAAAGCCATCATGAACGTTATAAGCCCACGAAGTTTAGGAGGAAATACCCACCCAACTGGCCACCGACGATGTCCAAACGATAGGTGACGAAGCGTCTGCCAGAAAACTGCCACGTTCGGTAGAATGATAAACATTCAAATGGTATGCAGCCATTTAACGCCCCCATGCTACCGATATCCTTATCTGTCGCTCACAATGGAATCCTCCACCTGCTAGCGGAAAGGAAACGTGACACGGCGAACCACTCGCGCGACGGCCCTATGGCCCGTTTTTCATTCCCCGTTGAAAGGCTACTAGCTGAGGCCGACGATACCTGTCAGAAGCGTACGTGGAACCACATGGAACCATGTGGAACTCCTGAGTTCAAGGGCCTTATACAAATGCTAAGCCGATAGGTCTCTCGTTGAAGCTACTAATACATGGCGGAGACATGGTGGGAAGGTTCCCAAGAGCGCACAACGTTACTAGACGAAATTTTTTCTCATTACGAGTAGTTGCTGAGTCGAATGCCATTTCTCTGGCAGTTGTTCACGCTGCCTCTAGGATCCAGTTGGAATCAATATTTAGATTTCTTTACATTAGTCCTCGCGCTGGCAAGCTTACCAACCAACTCTGAGAAATTGAGTAGTGATGCTACACCCTTTTATAGCTTGTACCTGTCAGATGAACGGAAACCAGTGAACGAAAATAGTAATCCTGCACGGGAAGCATGGGCGAAATCCTGTGTATCAAGCCGTGAATCCGTGAGAAGCTCAATGAACCAATCAGAGTGCTAGTTTTCCGCCACACAGCCTCGACTGTTGGGGTCATTGTTGCGTGCTTCGCGTCGTCCGATGTCGTCCAGTCAACAAGATGACTTTCTTCATCAGACTAAGTCTGTTATCATAGCGCTCGAGTCCCTTAAGTCAGAACAAGAGCAGGCACTCAACAACTACCATTCTGTGATCGGTAACGATAGGGAAGTTGACGCCTCCCCGAGTGGCACAGTGAGCCCTGCGAATGTAATTATTGAACGGATACGAAACGGTCTGGATGATGCTGATGTACGTTAGCAATTATAATCCATTCGAGATATCTAGATTTTGGTAAAGCTATACGAATATATACAGATAACGGACGCGGAGAAACAAAAATTGCGGTATCAAGCCAGGCGACTATTTCAGGAGAACGCGTGGTTGCGCGAAGAGCTTTCGACTACCCAGCACTTGCACTGGGAATGTGAGAAGAAAGTTGTTGTGCTTGAGGAGAAAATCAAACAACTGGAGTTGAATGCAGAACTTCGAAAGTATGATTCGAATGAGCCTGCGGATTCGTCTGGCTTAGCTGATGGGGACAGCACGACTAAAAACGCTACAGATATGGGTTTTCCACAAGACGACGGAGATCAGGATGGTGAGTTGGTTTAGGCCATGTTATTCATGTCAATAGCTTCTTTTGATGATACTTCCTAGTTATTTGTTTGTCGCCATCCCACCTCAGCGTGATCGTCAATATAGACCAACAGTTCAATTCAGTTCATCTTATCAGCCATAAGCCGCGTACCATAGGCACACTGGTTCCAGCTGCTACAGTTTCGATCACCAGAAAACGGGACAGTGTGGGACATAAAACGATGGTATGTTTCGTTGGTTTGGGAACAGGGTAGCTACGCACTGAAGGCGATAGCTTTGATGCACGAGCACCACTGACTACGCGATTGGGCCACTTCTTCCAGCGTCATTAACCATTGGTAAGTTGAGCCCAGGGTTTCCATCCAGGGAGGCGACAGTTGTCGACCCGACTCAGTTTGCTGGTTAGTGTTTTCATACTTCGTTGCTAGGCCCTGCACTGCCCACCTCTCGGTCGCTTCCATTCAGCACAGAGCTGGGCTAAAAGAGCTATGCGATGCAGACGGTCCTGGCATGCGGAGTACATATCCTAACAAGGAGTAACCTATAAGGCGTGAGTAGTTCACCTATCGCGGGAGAGTTCCTTGTTAGGACCATCTGGCGTACCTCAACATTACTAGTCCGATGTTCCCACCAGACCCGACCAATGTTTTGGAGACTACGATGGTCAAACACTGACATCTTTCGTATGTCCGTTGCGCGTTGCGCGCGGCCACATTTCTGAAGCATAAAGCAGTATGGATCGCACCGCCGCAGTGTACACTCTGCCCTAGACAGACAAACTGACGTCACGTCAGCGTCATAGGTGTCGGAGGTTGACAAAAGATAATCTAGCTTTCCCCATGCAAGAAGTAATCTCATCTCCTACCAGTTCATCGGCACTTATATAACTGCCCAGGTAAACAGATTGATCTACCACGTCGATTGGCTCTCCTGCAAGCATGAAGTTTGGGTTTGGTCCTCGGCCACGGCGAAACCGAGCTTGTTTCTCACAAATCTGTTTCCCAGTAATCGGCCAACCTGCGCAAAATAACGCCAGAGAGCACCTTAGATGCGACGGATACCAGGCGGATACCACAGTGTTATTCGCATGACGTTCTTGTGCCCTTTTTAGGACTTGGATGTCAGACTTTTTTCAGGACCTCGCCACCTTCTTTGAATAGTGCCGGGTGTAGACCATCCGGGCCAGGTGCCTTACCGCGCTTGAGAATTGACGTCTCATGCTGGATTTCGTTTTTTGGACGTGGGATGGTGTCGATGTTCCATTCAGGCCCGCTGGGTTCTTCCACTTGTGTCGAAGGAGACCAGCTGAACTGTTCTTGGAAGTGCTCAGCCTTTCGCTCAAGACGACGATTGAGGGAATGAATTGCCGTTCCGCCTTTTTTGCATATTGTTTCACTGACACTTGTCTTCTTTTGACCGGTTGATTGAATAAGCTGAAATAGGGCGCGGCTGTTGCCTGCAGCGAAAGCCTTCTCCATTTCCTGGGCCTTCAAAATCCACCAGCGTTCTGTCATTCTTTAAGCTCCTGATTATCCGGTGCTTGGGGGATCTGCTTGCGCCATCATGCTCGCTAGTTGTTGGTATGGCCTTTCTGTCAGCAGTAAGATCTGCTGCTCTCAACGATATCCAGTGTTCATTTTGTCGAGTCAGATGACCTGGACAAACAGTTCTGAAAGCCGAGAGCATAGCTTCTTTAACTCGCCTCCATTCAACCTCCAAGCAATTTTCGTCATCTGCCTGACCGTGCGTCTCCAGTAGCTTTCTAGCCAGGTCATCTCGATAAGCTTGAGCTACTGAAACTTGTCGAAGTTGGTGAATAGAAATGCTCTGCTTTGGCACACGTAATACTGATGGAACGCGAAGTGATAACCGCGCTCACACAATGGCATGATCAGAGTCAAGTTTCGTACCCCAGAAAGAGCGACAATCTTTAATTGACGCTCTCCTTCGGTAACTGAAAGCGACATCGTCCATTTGAGTCCATGTGGTGCCTCCGAGTAACTCGGTGTGATCATTTGTGTTGGAAGTTCGTACTTGCCAGGAACAGACGATGATCTGCACACGACTGAAGAAGCCGCTCCCCATTATCCGTACGCTGAGCACCGACTCCAAATCTACGTCCGGACTTAGTCGTCCAACTTGGGCATTCATATCACCCACCATGATTACAAGATCCGTCCTTGATGGCCGAAGTGTTGTGACAGATCTTGATAAAACCCACCCTTCTCAGTCTCAGAACTGCTGTCTGGTGGGGCGTATGCCGATAAGACAAATAAAGACCGTTTACCGCATCGACCTTCATTGATCTAAATTGAGCTCGACAACCGCATAGCGCAAAGACGACTGTTTACTGGGATCCAGTCCAGTGAGGCGCTTTCAGCCTGGGGCCGAGTGCAACTCCCTTATTGCAGATACCACGAGCCATTGCATAAGGATCACCAGATACCCGAAGAGTGAAATGTGAAACATCTGAACTCACCTTAATCAGCTCGAGGTGGACAACCGAAGTGGGGTCGTGCGTGCGTGTTTCGGGGACACAGCATACATCGGCACATAGGGGAAGCAAGGTTTCAGCAAGGGATGCCTTTGTCCAATTCGACATAGATTACGGACACTAAAGACTGCAACCTGGATCAGATCTTTTGAGGTTAGTAGGTGTTTATTTTAGTTTATTTTTATGGGCGAGGGTTTGTACATGGAACATTGGCCAGGGGACTGGCGGTTAGGTTGCTCGCACTGCATCGTTCGATGGGTGGGGAGGGGGTTTAGCGGAAGGCAGGTGAGCGAAGGACTGCAAGGGCAAACGATAATTCCCGTTTGTCCAAGCCGGAGAAGGGGGTTTGGTTGAGGTACCCCACCTTGAGCCCTTGACTCAAAAGTCTAACCCACAAGGCAGTGGGAGGATGTAGGGTTTTGTTCGGGGACCATGCCCCTAGCCTCTGACTCAAAAGTCTGAACCGCGAGGCAGCGGTTGTTATGGTTTTCTTTGGGGACCCTTCCCGGAGCCGATGACTCAATAGTCTGACCTGCTTGGCTACAGTGGGTTGACCTACCAGGTGGCACAGAGACTAAGACATTACTGTCTCACCCCTGATGCGGCTGCGCACAGCAGGTGCCTTTTGAGCGGCACCGGACTCTTTGGTTTTAAAAAATATTTAGACTGTATTGGATACTGTGCTGGCAGTCACGGTCAACAGTTTGGCGGTTGGAGTGTGCGGTTTTTAGGAGCGACCTTTTTTAACTGTCCTTCCTCGGGGGAATGCAGTAGCGCTGCTTCCATAAATTCGGATATGCTGGTCGCCT
Organism: Opisthorchis felineus; assembly: GCA_004794785.1. NCBI lineage: Eukaryota > Metazoa > Platyhelminthes > Trematoda > Opisthorchiida > Opisthorchiidae > Opisthorchis > Opisthorchis felineus. The sequence continues at coordinate 358,005 of SJOL01007899.1, read as the reverse complement.
GGGGGAAACGTCCTACTGCTTTCACAATCCTATCACAGAGGACAGTACAACTACCTCCAGACCGCCTTGTAATACGATTCCTCGCAGTACTGGGACTCTTTTCTCTTCGCCGGGCTGCTCTCTTTTGGACTTCCTGGCATGGCTGTACCTTTAGGAGCTGAGTTCCAGCCAGTATAGCCCGCAGGATCATTGCAGCACACAAGCCCGACCACCGCTACGAGATGACAGCTTTAGGTCGGGATATAGACCAAAACTATTCTTATCACTGTTGAATGAGCTTAACACCAGAATACCCAGATGCTGGACTACCTCCGAGTGAAGAAAGCTATTTTCCCGATTCCCGTCATTGATGGGTCGTACTGATATCCGTCTGGTACTATCTTCACCATAAAAGAGCTCAAAATAGTGGCCAAAGTCAGATTTACTGACCAGAAGTTGCATGTTTCGAACCCAACCTAGGCATCTCCACTGCTCCCGTATAGACTTGTGAAAACTGGCAGTATATTGACCCTCGTGCTTCCTTCGGGTAGCATGGCAGCTAGGCACCAAAAGTGTTCCAGCTGAACGATTGTGATTCGATTATTATGAGTATCTGCCAGGAATGTATAAAATTTCTTGTCTGTCCGTGACAGAAGGGAAGTGCAGTTTCCGCCTCTTGGGCAGATCACTTTTTTGATTGCACGCCTTAAATGTGGGGGCGTAAATCGCTTTCATTTTGTAAGCTGGTTCAACTGGGTCATTGTGAGCCGCTTACGGCTTGCTCACAAACCCGACACCTTTCCATCGGGCGTCTCCTGAAAACATTCTGAACTTCGCACCGTTTGCAATACCACGGTAAACATCGCATTTGCGGTTGTTTTGAAATGCAATTTTCCCAGTTTTCACCTAGGGCGTTTCTTACAACAGGGCTATGCCCTGCATTGGATTCCACCTTTTGCATTGGTTACGTAGTGGGTCGAGGTTTTTACACAAAAGGTCGAAACTTTCGGGGATCTTAAACAGCCCATCGTATACTACGAACTGTTAAGAGCGGGCGTCATCTCTTTAACCATAACTCTACCGCGTCCGACCCCCAGGCATCAGCCAGTTTATTCTTCTGCTCCTGGAACAACGGTCCAAACATGTCGGGCCTTTCAGGTCACCCGGACCCTGTCGATGTTGACCACCATCGGCCACAAGTACACTAGCCCACTGACAATAGAACGCTTCAACGCACCACAGACGTTGGCACTTTCTGATCATTGGAGTTGTAGCAGTTTACACACTAGCGTATATTTCTGGTGTGTGGCTGACGGCGATGATGTCGATGATCGCTGTAGTCATTCGCCCAACAATTACAAGGGTTTTGGACCGCGGATCTTAGCAGCCACCCTCTTGTCTCCATATACGGTAATCCTAGGGTCATAGTATGTCAAATAGACATCGGCGAGTACCTGCTGGCCAGAAATATTGCCATCTGGTGGCCCAAATTGGGTCGGACAAAGCGACCACGTAAGTTCCACAGGAAGGATTACTTGCAGTTATATACCCTGCCTCCACACAAACTGCTGTGACTTGGTCATGTGCTATACATGCCGACCCATCGTCCACGGAGGAGAATTGCGCAAACTGAGGGGAACAGCTTATAGCTTGGCATAGGTGTGTGAAGGAGATTGCTTGAAGTTTGGGGGTTGTCCATATAGTCCTATTTAAAGATGAGGCCCCCTTGATCCCCGCTGCACCTGACTGGAGACGTTGAAAGAAATGGCGACTAACCGATATCAGTGGCTTTCGTGCTGTCGGTTTCTTCCCGGCTTCTCTGCCTGAGCATTTGGAGGTGTGGACACTTCAGAATACCTGTGGTAGGCTAGCAGCGGTTCCTTTCCGTGCCCAGTCTTTCCTTTTTTTCACTTTGAGGCTTTGAATGTAGTTAAATGAAGTTTGTGGTTGTGTGACAGTAAAGCGTCAATGTCAGGATTGATGTTTTGGATTTGATGCTTCTACACAAACGCCCAGGGAATAGTCCTCCAACACCTTAGTTAGTCCTTATAGTCCTTATAAGGACTATAGACCTTATCAACAGCAAACGTCCTGGGACCCATCCCTCGCCTAAACGCGATTTGCACATGATAGTTCTAACTTAGGTATGCCGCTCTTAGGAAGAGACAAACTCACACACTTAACTGTGAATTACTCGACCGTCCCTCTCCTTGTCACCGGTGCTTGGTTCTATCGCCTCGCACTTCCCAGCTCACCCACGCTTGGTAGTGTCTATCTATCAACCACTAAACAACCCATCCATAAGTGGCGAGCGACTTTTGAATCCCATTTTGTTTGCGTTCAGACATGGGTGCTCGTTTGCCAATGCTGGATGACTTCAATGCTCTCTCTACGATCAACCATCCCATAGCCCTTGGTCTCAAATAATAATAATAATCGTAACGGTTGTCCATCCGTAACATCCTTTCATTGCCTAGCTGCCATGCTAAGGAAGCACGAGGGCTGATATACCGCTAGGTCGCCTAATTCTACACAGGGGCAGTCGAGATGCTGAACCATGGACTTTCCGTTCAGTAGTCTTGTGCCTTAACCACTGAGCTATCTCGAGCTCTCCCATAGAATGACTACTTTTCAAAGGTGGGCTTTTGGGACTTCGGAGCATTGCCCGAGTCTGGTGGGAACACCGGATCAGTAATGCTGAAGTACGACGAATGGTATTCGGAAGAAATAACTCACCCTCGATAGCTGAACTGATCACACTGCATAAGTTGCGCTGGCTTGGTCACGTGCTGCGTATGCCAGTCGACCGACTTCCTCGAAGGGTTCTTTTCGCACAACCACGTGAAGGGTGAAAACGAGTCAGAGGCGGTCAAACAATGACTTGGCAGCGCAGTATAAAAGCGATTACCAGCAAACTCAACTGCGCTGGTCATTGCCGTCGTCATGGATGGGGACCCCGAGACGGGCCACATCAATGGTTAGAGACATTGTCAGACATGGCCCAGTCGCGCCCTCAATGGTGCTCGTGCATTCAAGCTATTGCCTTCAATGCATAGCTCCCTTCCCAATCCCCCCACTTGACAGTCCACTGACAGTGCTGTATTTACGTACCAATTTATCAGCTCCCGCCTCCTATGCGCAGCTACATACCCACCTCCTCAAATCATCGGTGAACGAAACTGTGGCAGCTACAACCACTGTACGACAAGTGCGCGGTTCTTACTGCTGACAGTGATGATGATGGTGATGATATGGGACTTGTTTGAACTGTTCTCTTTCTCTGAAATTGTGAGTTCCGATATTATTCGGGTTTATTCTTAAGCACATTACAGGTGGCTGCTCTTAGTCATTAAAGTAGTACTCTTTGCTTTAAAAAAACAACCTCCAAACACGATCTTTTCTGGCCCATGTTTAACAACGTAGAGGTCAACAAGCGACAATGTGGCTCAGACGCGCGGCCAACACAGCATCTTGTACTTTTACAAGCACCAATTCGCACTTGGTCGTGGTGGTCACGTAGTACCTAAGTAATAATTCAAACAAGGGCCGAATACCCCCACCAGGATCAGTGCCAGTCTAGTGATATGCGTGGAAAGAACTGGTAGGTCATAGAAATACTGGTAGCAGACGAAGAATGGAAGACCACCCAACAACTCAGAAACCTTATTAACCCTGCATCTCCGGCCGCAGGATTTCGTGACCCGACTGGCCGGAAAGCCAGATTCGAAGTTGGGGTGTAAAATGGCTGGGAAAGTGACAGATCTGCCCCTTACGGAATTCATGTGCAGCCCTGAGAAATAGGTGCATCGTATTCAATTGCTTTGGCAGAAGGTACTTGAAAACTGTTGTGGTCACGAAATTTATCACGAATCCAAAGCTCTATTAGCATGTCAACCAGCTGCTGGTGGTCAGATATAGTATCTCTCCAGTGGGAGCCTCACTGGTACGTTGAAAGGAACCAGTTTGCACCCCTCCGAACTACCTACTCTGATACAAAGGTGTTAAACCCACCACTGGTGGAGATTAGATACATCACTTTCACTCCGGTAGACGTCGTATTGAGGGATAAAATCGTAATCAACCTTAACCATAGAACATTGAGGGATCTCGCAACAGGGATTTGCTGGACCAATGGCCATGCTTTTCCCAGACAGTCTTGGACAGGTTCACCATACAAGAGCAGCGGAAGCAGCGGGTTTTTACTCAAATTTACAGACGTGGCCCGGATAATCACTGCTCCATCATTTTTCTTCCTGTGCCGTCCAAATTGATAGAGTCGATCGCGGAAACCAACCGCGAGCCTAGCTGGAGTACTGGAACCGCAGCTTGGCTTCCGACAGTAGAGGTTCTTTTCTACCAACTTCCTGCCCAATTGCATAGCTGGACGATGGGTCTTGATATTGGGGTGGAGTTTGGTGTCATTCACTTTGACTTTTCTAAAGCCCTTGACAGGGTGCATCACAACGTTTTGTTGGAAAAGGTAGCGGCGTACGGGATTATCGGCTCCGTAATCAGTGGATCCGGTCGCACTACACGAATCACACAATACCCCCTCGGATATTTGGAGCAACTTCCGACCACTAACAAGTCAGCTGCTGTGTACCCCAGGGTTCAGTTCCAAGACCCTTACTCTTCGTATCTTTTATCAGTGACTAACCCGAGAAAGTTTCGCTGGTGACCTCAAGCTGTGGGAAGCTACGCAGACAGTCGACGACGAGCTGATTCTCCGAAGGGATGGGACATTTGGCCCGTGAAAAACCACTCACTACCTGATGGAGACAGATTTCGTGTGTTACCTCTCCGCTGTTCATTACTCACAACATGTGCGCCACTGATTCCTATTCTGAGTCATTCCAGGAACTGTCTAGCCGGGCACAGTCATTCTATTTAGATCCTATTGAGGAAGTTACAATGAATCAATAGACTATTTCGGCTGTCAGTACTTTTGTGCGGTTTCACTGTGTTATTCATTGACTCCTAGCAGTCGTTTCCAAACCCATCCGGCGCCCTCAGGTAATGCTCACAAAGGGAGCTATGGGCTTTGCATCCCTACAACATCCAGTCACTACCCTTGGTGCCGTAATATTACTATACTCAGGACATGTCATCCTTCACCGAATAATTTTTAACAAACCTGTTGCTCACAAGCTGCTCCTATAGCGCGTAGGTGGTGCTTCGTAAGCGTCGGTGATCGAAGATGATCACCGTTATCTTCTACTCGAAACGCCCATGTTTTGCATACATGGAAGGACACAGCATGTACTGGAATGCGACGTGCTCTTCCGTTCAGTCACAAATTGACTGCCCCTACAGCGTGCACTCTGACCACGAAATTGTACGCTGCTGCTTTTCATTACGCTTTTCAGGCCTACACAAAACGCTCACACCTCGCTCAGCCATTGAGAAGCTAGTGGACCCAGAAATCAGAACCATCTGGTCGAACGCCTCCCGGATGGATATAAACGGCCACTGGGAAAAGATATCCAAAGCGCTATTCGAAGCCGGAACTTATGTTTGCGGTACAACCCAGTCAACCTCATCCAAACATTAGATCTATGGTAGGACCGTGGGTCTTCAGGAGGCCCGGCCTGACCGCAACCACAACTTAACCCGACACATCATCCAGCGCCTGGTGGAACTGTCAATGTAGACGAAAGAGCTTGGTGGACCCAAAAGGCCGAAGAAATGGAAGATGCCAAAGACGCTGGAAACGTCTGCAGGCTGGTCCACTTGATTCGTTTGACTGGTCCTCGAAAGCCTCTTGTCAGCGAAACTTTTAGGGACCAAAATGGTTCTCTGCTATCCAGCAAAGTAGAACGTTGGGCACAGTACTTTGAACAACAATTTGGTTGGCCACGTACTACCTCCAGTCCGGAATACCGGACTTCAAAAGAAAGGTGGACTGTGAATGTTGAACACCCTTCAACTACAGAATCATCCGAATGTATATCTCTACTCAAGCGTCATCGCGCTTCTCCCCCTGATGACCTACACCTGCTCTGTTCGAGGATGGCGGTGAATTCCTCAGTCATTGTCTGTCTAGTCTATTTGCGTCTATCTGGGAGACATAGACTGCCTCAGACAACTGGGGTGAGTCGAAATAGTGCCTATTTTCAAAAAGGGTACTTGCTGTGAATCTAGTAACCGCAAGGATGTCAGTTTGACTCCTTGGCGTCACTGATTGTTTGTCATCTTACGGCAGCACGTGAGACTTTGATCCGGGAGCATCAAGGGGGATTTTGAAAAGGTAGAGGCTGTGTCGACCACCTCTTCACACCGTGAGATATTAGAGCAACGGCATATGTACAGACAGCGCACAGTCTTCAAGGGTACTTTCGATTCTGTTGATCGGTCAGTGCTGCTAAACGCACTTGCTCAACGGGGAATGCCCCAGAAGTTTGTGAACATAATCCGGTCCCTGTATTCAAACAATTCTGGGCGTGTGAGTATGTATGGTGAACCTTCTAAAAGCTTTCCTACAGGAAGTGGTTTCCGACCCGGATGTCCACTCTCTCCGTTCTTGTTGAACTTCGTCGTCAATAAAATAATGAGGCGAACGCCGGAAGGTCTTCAAAATCTCATTCAAATCGTTGTTGGTGGGAACTTCTTCGGTCTGAAATGCGCAGACAAAATCGTCCTCATCTTTGAAGATGAAGGTGAGGCGCAAGCCTTGTTGAATAAACTGACCACCGTCATACCATCTTTCGGCATGCGCCTTGCACCTTCAAAGTTCAAAGTACCTGGTTCAGATTGCTGCACTCTGTGTACTCTTCAATGAGAGTAGCATGGTCACTTCACGGTAAAATATCCCGAGATGGCTTGAGGTGGCTCAGTGGTTAGCATGCAAACTTAGTGATTGGAAGGTCCGTGGTTCGAATCCAACCTCTGCATCTTGACTGCTCCTGTCTAGGCTTGGGCAACCTGGCAGCATCTCAGCCATCGTGGTTCCATCGCGTTGCATGGCAGCTATACGCCGATGGGCTGGACGTCCACATCATTAGTATTAATTATTATATTCACCAGATGATTGATGCGAGATGCGGTGGTTTCATCATGCGCTGCGTATATCGAGCAATATCCTGCCGGGAAGAGCCTTGTTTTTCATGCGTGATTTGGAGTGGCGAAAACCTGGGACCATGTTTCGAAGTTCGGAGTGCTGTCCGTGTGGTCGGCCTTCCAGGATGGGGCCTATGTGGCTTTCTCTGAAGGAACTGAAAAATATGGTGGCTAACCGATGTCAATGGCGTTACTATTGTCGGTTTCTCCTGTGTGGGAAATGTGGACAGATGTGCCTGCGGTGAGCTAGTGGGGGCCCCATCTGTCATCTTTTTCGTATTTTCAGCATAGGGTTATATTTAAGTAAACTGACATGGTGCACGGCAGTGGAAGCACCGCTGTTCTACACTACTGTTTCTGTCAGCGATGGTAATTCCATCTGCTCTATTGAAGGATAGAGGCAAGTTCCTTAGCCAGTCCCATTCTACTGGCCGGACGAAGAATTCGTCCCAACTGGAGCAAGCCAGCAGCTTTGTCGGCTCACACGAAGGCTGGTCGGAGTAAGTACGGCCGCAGTTACTTTGTGGTAATGCGAATACTAGAACTTCTCTGTCGTCCTGCAGTGGTACGCGATGTGTCAAACAGAGCACAACAAGCTGAATTCAGAACGGGCTGAGAATGCCCTGACCATATGCTCACACGTTCAGATACTGGAGGAGCGCTGCACGTTCAGAAGGACTACCACTGTCTCCTGATTTTATAACTGCGTTCCACTATGCAGAGCGTGTTTGACCGGATACACTGAATCGTGCAGCTGCGAACCGACCTGTATGACACCCGGTCATTTTCTCATTTTATTATTACTAACTGACTGTGAATAAAAAGTTATGGTCTTGCATTAGTTAAACATTTCCCTTTCGAGGCGCATGTTCCACTGTTTACGCTCGATCATTTTGTTACCGAAGGTTAAACTGGTTTTGCCGACACAGGAACTCGGTTTCGAGCTCGGACAAGAGTGGGTTTAAACTACGACTCTTTAAACCGAGATCTTTTGGGATTCGTGGAATTTACGCGCAGTAAAATTTCATTTGGTGTAACGAGTCATTTCTACATGGTTACATACGACCATTCCTCTCTAGAGCGAAATCCCCTTAAGAAAGAACGATTTACCTCCCTCCTAAAATTTTTTCCTCCCAAATATTCAGTACAGGGAGTTCGCTGTACGAGAGGACGCTTGAACGAAATCAGTGGTGCTCACTCGAATCGTCCGAACGTGACTAAAATCATCTGGGTAGGACACGACAGCCTTGTGTACCTGACCATATGGACGTGGCAAAAACCCAAGGACCTACAGTAATCTTCACTCAGAATAAATAGGACACATGCATGTAACCTAGTTTTACCGGGTTGCGCCAGCAGGGAGTTTCAATCAGAGCTGTTAACACTCCTGTTCTAGAAGAAGTCCAGTAAAACCTTAATAAACTTCGATTTTATGCCGCACTGTTACCTGTGTCAAGGAGACTCCTGAGACTTTAACCTTGTCCTGTTTTGGTGAACTCCATCTATTCACGGATGCCACGTTCGTGGCGCGACTGACCGTAGGCGCTAATTAGCAGACAAGCAGTGTAATATGAAACAACGGTATCATGCGTGTAATATTATCAAAACAGCAGTGAGAAAACCCCGAAATGCCGTAGCTTGTACTGTTGTACCAATCCCGCAATTTAGTCTACAGATGGCGGTTACGCGTACGCAAACGTCAACGGCGGGTGCAACGGAAGTTACTGTCATTCTTTACGTGGGAATGCTTGCTTGTGATCTGCCTTTGTTAATTCCGCCCTTGTGACAATGAGAACCTGAAGTCCAGAAATGATCAAACAATGGACGAAGTGAGCGGTCTAGGATGCATTAATGGATGTTTTAGACTTGCGATCAAGAAAATTCAGTTGTTTTCAGATAGAACTCCCTGCACATGAAGAATATTTAGGTTGGCGCAGTGGCTGTTTTCCCCAGGATGAGGCATATTTTTGCTGCGAACAAGGGTATATAAGCGTTTTGCTCCCCATATTTTGGTGTTATCCCCTCAGAAGAGATCTAAAAGTCATGTACTCCGTTTTCTCTCGCGTAACCAGTTGTCTCTGTTTCCCGGAAGGGTGCACTTTCAACAGATGTTTATTGTACGATATACACCAAATGACTGTTGTTGAAGCATACAGCACTCCATACAGCTTCTTTGCAGGTGCTCATTGCAGCTAGCAGGATATGGAATACAGGAATATGGAAATACAATGGATTCAGCAGGCAATTCTGCGGATCATCAGGTTGATTTCAACAAAACGGCACCCAATGTTTCTGTCTACACAATCCGATTTTCCTTTCTGCAGTGGCATGTGCCTCTGCAAATCTAAGTAACCATCTGTAAAGTGTGTGAAGTAGGGTCCCAAGTACAGTTCCGGTCATCATCACCATCATCATCGACAGCATGACATCAGCGTTTAACACCGATACTTCGCTGCCGTACAACCATGATTTATTTGAAAGCCTTATTGTGAAGGAAAGAATAAAGGTGGATGGGGAAGGGACTTAGTGCTAGCTTACTACAATCATTCCGAGGTGCCTACGCCTCCAGACACTCATTCAGGCAATCTGGATAGAAACTGACAACAAGATCGCCACTGACATCGGTTGGCAGCCATATCTTGCAGCGTCTCCAACCAGGCACAGTGAGGATCACGCGGTCCCCAACCTGGAAGGCGAGTAGCACCGACAGCACCCAAGCGTTTCGTAATTTCCTTCATACCCCTCTGCCAGGTTAAGGGTTGGCCACCTCTCTGCTTCCGCCACTCTGAATTGGGCATGGAAAACAGCACTCTCTTCGGCAAACGATGATTAGGCATACGCAACACGTGTCCCAACCAACGCAGCTTCTGGTGCTGGACACATTCTTCAATGGAAGTACCCGTTGCACAACCAAAAACTCGCTTTCTAACTGCCTCGTTACGGATTCGCCGACACCAACCCACACGAGCTATGGTTCTCAGACAACGATTGTCGAACACCTGAAGACGTCTCAGTTCCGCTGCTCGAACAGGCCAGGTCTCACAGTTCCGGTCTCATTCTTTTTAATTGGCAAATGGCATTTTATTTTGCCTGTCATCTCTAATTCAGTAGTTACCTGAGCAGATGCAGCGCAGTACACCTGGAGTTGTGTGCATGCCATTTTGTCCACTTGCATTCATAGGAATGAAGTAATTGCGCAGCCGGCCGCGGCTGCACTCGGTATCTTATTCATTCCAATGTCATGCAGATCTACCCGGTATATTTTGGTTTCCCTAGGTTGACCGGGTTCGATCCTTTGTTCATATGGTTCATATGATTTTTTAATGCAGTGTGCAGAAATTGCTCGTGCTAACCTATGTATTCTCGTATATCGTAGTCGAATATCCCGGTTTACGCAAGGACCAAAACTGATGGATGAAGTGTAACGTCTTAAATTTCGGAATACTTTGGAAATCCGGATCCATAGGCTAGTGTAAACTAAGGGGAAAGGGGTGTGTAATATAAAGAACTACTTCAGAAGAGTCCACCTTTGGTCAGCCACTTGAACTAGTCCGTTTAGAGATGAACAGCTGTATTTGAAAAGACCTCACTATATATTTGCATTGAAATCATTAACTGTTCACTTCATTCTCCCACGCAGCAATGTCACAAAGCCAAACAGTGACCATGTCCCAAGTGGCTAGCACGTACGAAATCCCCACGCGACTGCGAACTCTACACAATCTTGTAATCCAATACGCGAGTGAAGGTCGCTATGAAGTCGCTGTTCCACTTTGCAAACAAGCTCTGGAGGATCTGGAGAGATCGAGCGGTCGGGATCATCCTGATGTTGCCACAATGCTGAACATTCTAGCCCTGGTCTATCGGTAAGGACTGTTTTTCCTCCAAATAACTTCATTTCAGGGATCAACAAAAATACCGGGAAGCAGCTACCCTACTAAACGATGCCTTAACCATTCGAGAGAAAACTTTGGGCCCGAACCATCCAGCTGTTTGTTTCCAGTTCAAATTTTTCTTACCTCTTCGTTACTAGGTAGCCGCTACCCTCAATAACCTGGCAGTTCTCTATGGGAAACGAGGCAAGTACAAGGAAGCTGAGCCTCTGTGCAAACGTGCCCTTCTCATTCGGGAGGCCGTAAGTTTCAACGTTTTTTTTCGGGCGCAGATCTAGGTTATCCAATTTTCTTCCCCTCCAAACATGTGTGTGAGAGTGAGGCAGAAGTGTGGCAAACAGCCGCCATCATTGTCCGCAGGATGCTACTGCCCAAACCCATAGAAACCTCACGTGGTTCGTCATTCATCCCAGTGTCGGGTTGTCCGTCTTTTTGCCTGTCTTTTTACCGCCAGCTATTGTCATGGGACATCTCTATCTGTAGCATTGATGATTTGGATTAGCTGGATGGTGTGGAGCGCAGTTATTCCTTGGATCTGTCCACTCTAGGATGTGTTCAAGGGATTGAATTAGACTAGACTACTTAGAACCAGTGCCTTAGGTGACACTCACGTTGGGTTATTGGCATGGGTGCCAAAGTAGTGGTTGTTCCGTCGTCGCGTTGGCATTGGCGACATCTAGTAGGGTAGTTTCGTAGGGTATACTCCGCTGTGAGCTTGCAGTTGCTTGGGTTTGACAAGTAACTGATGTCTGTCCACCGGTGTCCCGAGTTTCTCTACAACATTTGCCTCTCTGTTCTCTCCTTCCACAAATTCCTCACAGGTTTTGGGACAGGACCATCCAGATGTGGCGAAGCAACTGAATAACCTGGCACTGTTGTGCCAGAATCAAGGCAAATACGAGGAGGCAAGTCTATGCATGCTTCTGTTTCAGTAAAACCAGCCAAACCTTCGTAATAAATTGTATAGGGCTCTTTGTTTTCACCCATCTGCTCTAACAAGTTGAATTGACCAGTAAGCCCATTTTTCCTTATGCTCGTGTCGTTACACCTGAATTTCAGCGTGTCTCAGTCAGTGTGGCAACAGCAGTTTTAATTAATAGCAGAGACTTAACTACAGGAATGCAGTGTTTTCATTGTTTCGCTAATCTGTCCCGATTGACAGACACAGCTATTAGCATATTGCGTGACTCCCGCTGTTTCTGTTTCTGTCATGGTTCCACTTGGAGCCTGCTTATGCTCGTGACTAATCCATATGACACATTCACCTGCCTGACCCATGGTACTTTATGGAGTCAGTGTTGTTAGCTCTTGTAGTAAAGCAGAATTTCGCTAGCTTCCCGGTCAACAACAGGGGACGATTGTGTAATTGACAATTAGTGGGACCCCTTTACTAGGCACTACTCACTCATCAGATCCAATGCTCAGGTTTTAGTGTATTCACATCAGGGGTTTGTCGTTAGTTTAGTGTCAACCTTCCACGGTAGCCACAACATCAACACTGGAGCAAGTACTCTAGACCGAAATAGGCGGTAAGGTCACTAGTTCTATCGGTTATCCGTGTCTTTATCCAAGATAAGGGCCCCATCTCAGATGGTAATTCGTAGCACTCATACTCTCCTACCTGCGTTTATTTACGACTCTAGAAGACGAAAATTAAGGTTATGAAATATACTCGCTTGCAAATTACATTGCTGTTCACGAGAGACTCGATGTGCTTCTCATGATATTCTTTAAATGTGTTATCCCAACAACTGTAAGGTTCTTTCAGTTAGATGATTACTGGTTGTATCGGGCATATGAGAATACCCGTGTTATTTATTTCACTGGATTGGAATATCTATTGTAGACGCGTTTTATTTTATCTTTTTCGGTGAAACTAAGAATTGTGCAGCGTTTCAAGACAGGAACCGGTGACCAGTTTCTAGTATTATGTTTAAGGATTTTCTGACAATTGTTGGTTTCCGGACATTGCTGGTTGACAAGTCAGCTTGCAACCATGCGTTTTCGTGGACATTTTAGACTATTTTGCTAATTTTCGATAGATATTTGATCCCGTACATGAAGCCAATGTATGCCGAAAAGACAAGGAGCACTGCACATCTGTTTCATCCTTATTGGGAATCATCAGCAGTGCGCGTCTCACGAATCGCTGGGGTGATTCGAACCCGCCACCTCCCGGCTAGTAGTCTAAGGCTAAACCGTTCGGCAATGAGCGGCTGATTAACAGTTTGATTAACTCGCACTTAGGATATAGCGCCATTCATCCCTCAGTTACGGAATCCACATCACGTGATCTTGTGTTGACTGGCTTCTCGAGTAACGGCATCTTCGATGGAAGTTCCACTCTTCGTGCGAATTATTCTTTTTGAGCTACCTGTGTAACGGTGGATACTACTGATGAGGCATGCGATTAGTATGTTTTCTCGTAACTCCGCCTTGATCCAATGGAAGGTGGGATCCTCGCGGAAAGCTCGCGCGCTGGACACTCCGGTTGCAAGAGTACGACTTCACGATCCGGCACGTGCCAGGGAAGGAGATCCACCTGGCTGGTTGGCTTTCAAGACCAGAGGCTGAAGATGAGGCCCCCAGGATCATGATTGGTGCCAATAGCCTCGTCGTCGAACTGGATCCCGGAAGGTTGGTGCAACCCCAATGGCAGGATCCTGTGTTACGGAAGGTTGCAGCCGCCTTGTTGGATGGAAGGAGTATTGAGAACGGAGAGAGAGACAAGGAATGGGAAACGTTCCAGAATCACTTCGATAGGCTGAGTCTGAGTGAAGCTGGCATAATTTCCTGGAACGACACCGATTCTGATGTTGTGCTGCCCGTAATACCTCGCGTCTTGAGAAGGAAGCTGACCATCGAATGCCACGAGATTGCACACACAGAGGGCACCAAGACGTACGACTTACTTCGGCAGAGGGCCTACTGGCCCGGGATGAGAAGTGAGGTGATGGATTATGTGGTATCCTGTAAGCGGTGCCAACTGATGAAAGGGGATACGACGGGGGTAACCCATCCCATGGAACCCATTTCTGTATCAGAAATTGTCGAGTTATGGTCCGTGGACGTCATGGGCTCCTTTCCGGTAACGACCAGCAGAAATCAATATATCGTGATGATGACAACACCTGTCGCGGTGGGTCGAGGCGGCAGCCGCGCCAAACCAACGG
>SJOL01007899.1:326432-342855 GCA_004794785.1 Opisthorchis felineus | reverse complement strand
ATATGAGAGTTTGACTTTCCTGTCCAATAGTCTGTAACCGTTTAGTTGGTGTTTTCTAATAAAAAACACCGCGGCGCAGGGCTTTCCTCTTTACACCTGTAGGTAATCAAATTGCTGATCAGCCGTTCGTGGCCAAGCGGTTAAGCTTCAAACCACTAGCCGGAAGGCGGCGGGTTCGAAACTCCGCCGAATTTTGTGAGATGCGCACTGCCTATAATTTCCAATAAAGATGCAACAGCTATACAGTGCCTCAGCTTTTCGGCATAGATTGACTTCACTTACAGGACAGAAGCTCTATTGGAATTTCCCAGATCTTTTCACGCTACCAAGAGTAATATGTCAAACCAGAAAATTCATTCTGAGGTAGCTTAGTCCAGTTTCTTGTGCTTTGTGTAGCATGGGCGGAACTTTGATTGTTTAATATAGTTATGGGTAGTGGGTGTTGTGCACTTGCATGTTAGTCACACCGGATGTAGGCCAATAGTCTTGAAGTGAATCGCCACTTGTGAGTCTTCAATGTGAGCTTTGCTGTGAACTAGCTGAAAACTCGAGGGGTCGGTAAGGCTAGCAGAATGAATGGTGGTTTAGTAGAATACGTTGGGGTTAATTTGGCCTATTTTAATCGGCCAAATTCCTCGTTACTTGCACGAAATTTTAGTTTCCATGTGTTTTTATTGAGGACAGCCCACCTGACTTCGTTGACCATACCGGCGCTCGTTGGAGGCTGGTTTGAAAGTTTCTGACTGCGGACAATACAACTGAACATGTCATTTCCGAAAACTGCTCAGGCTGTCATAGCTTTCAAGTAGTATCCATCAATTAGCGGATATTCCATCCCATTCCTGTAATTCGATCATGTCTGTTGTCCCAAATGAGTTTATGCTACCCGTATCCATATGTATAGCGTACAACAACTGCCTCAGACGATTCTTCCAAGGTGGTGATGGGTGGAGGTTGCCTTGCTTACACATCCACTGGGTCGTGTTGTGCATTGAGAACGATTACGAACGTACTTGTCCATTACGAAAGGACTCAAACTCCAGCTAACTGCTCTTGCCTCCGATAGTATTTGTCATCACTGTATTTTTAATACTGTTTACTGATATACAGTGAATATGTGACAACCATGTTGCTGGAGGCACAAATAAATGAACAAGTTCCTCGTCTTCTTTGCTGGATACGCTATTCCACTGACCAGGTCTCACTTCTCGACATTTCACTTTTACACAAACGTAAATGGAAGAGCTGCGTTTTGCCGATGAGCCGCTTTACGAATCTCCTGGGGTCGCCTCCTTAGATTTCTGTTGCCTGACTAAAGCAGTATCTTGAGCCCTTTGGAGGAGAGGAACGGTGCATCTACGTGAGTAGGACGGAACGATCTTCAGTGCCCTGGTTGCTACGTAAGCGCCTTATCGAGCGTACTTTGTCTTACAGCTTCACGTGAGTAACCAAAATACATTGGTCGGGTTGTTTGCGCAACACAGTTCCGGCTCTACCGATATGCTGGTGATAACATCACAAGGTGACCATACCTCATTTGGCTTTCGCCAACCACGTGATACCATCAATGACGTCATAGTTTCTCGTTATGGGTTCCCAGTTTCACGCAAATCTTGTAAACGGTGAGGGACAGCGTGAGTGATTGTTGGAATAGTCACTTGAGCCTTGATTTTCCACTACCAAGGCTTGAGGTCGACTAAAGTAGCCACCGCAGAGTGCTGAGCCTTGCACAAGGTTTTTACGGTAGCACCTCTGGTTGCTTGTTAGCTGTGCAGGACCTTCCACCACGTGTGTACGTGGAATTTACCGAATAGTTGAGTGTCCCTTCTAGAACTTGTCCGATATGTGAGTACGGTACCTTCAAGTTGTTCAGTTTGTAATTTTAGAAGTCATTCTATTCGGAATACGGCTGATAGTTCCACAATGTTGATTTTAAGTATCTCGGAATACAACATCTTACCGTCACGATAAGTTGACCTCACCGCGATACGAGGGTTTGTGTGACCCACTGAGCTGTCCTGAAGTGGGGTTCTATGTAATAATCGCGGTCTCTCCTACCAGGTTAGCCAGTGGTTAGATTTTTGACTGACAGTCTCTTCGGCCCTCCACGTCTGAGGTTGAAACGTGTGGCGAAGTTTTCCTCAGAAGTTGAACTACCATAGTAGTCTTATGCCAACCGCAGCTGCCTCGTAGCAAACTTTTGATGCCGAGGTTTTGGTCGAGGGAGATAATCGCCCTCCTGTCCGTGCTGCATTGGCAGTATCTAAGCCCACAAATGCAGATAATTGCACACCACTTCGGTCGTTTAACAATACTTTCATCTAGATCGCCTTGCTTGATGGTGGCGTACAACGTTATTGTTTTATTGTACACACTAAAGTAATCTTCCATTCATGAAAAGCTCTTAACGACAACCCTCGTTACACACAGTCCCGTGTGAGGTCCACCTTCAAGCCACACTTTCCTCTGGGATATTGATTCCTTTTTTACCGACTAGTTTTGAATGTTTCCTGGATATCTAAGGTTTTTATTCTCACCAATTTAGTTTACTCCAGCACATTGTCGGCATATATGTAATGTGCGGGAACATGGTTGACACTCCCACCGGCCATTTCTCCATTTTTTTTTCGCTGTTGACCCAGTTGTATTAAATAATCACCGAGTACGACGGTCAGTGTATTGCAGCTCTGATTTGCTAACATGTGTACATCAACACACAGGTTTATGAATGCATAAAACGTGCGGAGGCAATCTATGCTACGGTTTATGGGCCTTGTAGCTCAAGCGTTTTGAAGACGCTCAACACTTTGGTGAGCAAAAATCAGGTCACCTAATCGGAAGCAGTTGTGGTGGGGATTCGGTCCGCATGTGAGCTGTTCTCCCCCAACTCTTTCTGATACGCATGATGTTTCGTTGTCATATAACGGTCATGCATCGGATTTCATTTCCAACGCCTTCATATGTAATGCGCTTTCGTGTTTTCGGTGACCTGTTTCATCTCGCCTGTCTGTCTATCTATCTGTATGTATTTCTGTCTATCTCCCCCCCCCGCCCCTGCATGCCTTTCATTCGTCTCCGTATCGCGATGATACTGCTAGGTTGAGCTATACTATCAACGTGCGCTGGAAATCTACGTTAACACTCTGGGACCCGATGATCCAAATGTCGTCAAAACAAAAAACAATTTGGTGGGTGGCTTATTGTGTTCTGTCCCGGCTCCAATTCTCCCACAGTCCGGTGCATCTGTTACCGTTTTTGAGCATGGTGACGAAAATAATTATTATATGTTCTAGCATGCTTTAGAAGGTTATATTATTTTGAGTCACCGCTGTTTTTGTCATGTTTTGTTTGCCCAGAGTTTTCTCATCACTAATGATATGCGCTATGGTGGCTGGTCGCGATCAAGCTAGAGGTCTTTATCCTCGTTTCATCTCCATTTTCTAATCCATATATACACCACATCTACTGACAGCGTTGCAGGATCGTGTAACACGGGAACAGCAATGATTGGCATGTACGACTAGGCCCTTGTTATCTTTTGTTTCAAAACATTCGCATATACTTGCCAACAACATCTTATCCTTTTTCCACGATGCATGTAGTTTTTCTGTCATACTTGTTATTCGGGGCTTCCTGTTGATGTCTGTGCGCTTTTCATGTGTCGTGTAGTTGTCTTTTCCTTTTTTATATAAACCATTTAGGCATCTGCTTATCTCAAGCAATGCAAGTACGCCGAAGCAGAAGAGTTGTACAAACAAGTACTAACCCGCGCTCATGAAAAGGAATTTGGTGAAGTCTCCACAACTAACAAGCCGATTTGGATGTTAGCCGAAGACCGTCAAGCGGGTTTGGTGACGGAGACCGACGTCGCGCAATCCCTGGCCGCACGGTTATCCCGACAAGAAAGGTAAGCTACATTTTTGTGGCTACCACGACGACCTGTGTTCGGGAACTATTCAAATCACCCAACCTCTGGCTATTTTCCCTTGTTCACTAGTTGCCTGGTAAAGGGAAAAGTTTATATTCCCGTATTCTTGGCAATTTATTGTCTATGTTACTGTCCCGTCACAGAGAGACTGGATCTTACTGTGGTTTGACGGTTTGTGTGTGTGTGGGTGGTGTCCGTGCGACACCCATAGAGTCCCTCCTACCAGATTGGTCAATGATTAAGGGTCTGACCACCACAGTCCCCTAGCTCTCCAGGTTGGGGGTTGGAACAGGTTTGGCAACTTGTTCTATAAAAATTCTAATGCACTTGCATTTCCCGCTAAACACCACTACCTTGCTGTCAGGTTTTTGAACCAAAGGCTTTGGTCGAGAACCCTAATCGTCCCCCTGTCTAGGTATGGACGCCCTGGCAGTATCCCAGCCCACGTACAAACATGACACTTAGAACTATGTTACGTTGGGAATACGACCAAATGCTGAAAAATCCACTCATAGCGGCAACTTTGTAAGACCAACTGTTGGAATGAGTGTTGCATCAACACCATTGTGAACGTTCGCTCAGCCAGATTCCTCTAAATTTTTTAGCTGGTCGGGTTGGTTTGCAGTTTAAATTGTGTGATAGGATGATCTTCAGACTGATGCATCTCCGTCATCTTAGACTCTCCGTACTTTTTAATGGTTGGTTACATCCTTTGTCAAATTAGTATTCTTGGCAATGAACGTTTTTAGGCATCTGCGATTGCCAGCCCTCTGGAGAATGGACCGGAAGTAGCCTCTTGGTAGCTGAAGTCTACAATTTAACACACGAGTCGGTTCCAATGAAATGCTAGATTTTTGGCATCCCAAATGTCTGAACTCAAAATAACACGGTGAAAGTACTTTCTTTCTATTCGATAGTTCCATATGAGGATTCACTGTGGTTGCCTTCGAAATGGAGCTGACTGTACCCTCAGGTCTCAACAACATTTGATTGCACTGTTTCCCACACTTTTGGATCTGACAGAACGATCGGTATAGCTTCTTCCCCATCAAGGGCAAGTAGGGAACCATAACCCTGCCATTCTACTGATTTCTAGGACAGTAGTAGAGCTCGAATTCGCAGTAATAGTCAAGGCATGGATTCCAACGATAGATTTGTTATAAGTTGTTCCTGGTTCCGAGCGTCAGGAGTTACACGGATTATTCACCCTTGGTATGCAAAGAAAGGCGAGTTTGATATTTCTACGGGCTTTCAACACATATCCGGTCGTTTAGCCTTTGCGACACTCCCTGGAAGCCTTCTGAGACCTAGTCACTTTTAGATTGCTGGCCTTACATACGCTTCAGTCGATCGTTCCAACCCAGGTACTGCGTGCCGTTTGGTTATACCGCTTGACTACACCCTGTCACTAGCTATCAACTGGATACGATGTAAATCACGACTCAGTCGCTGACATTACCGAGCTGAAACAAGCCGGTGGACTGACTAACTTTTCACCTGTCCCACAGCGTAAGTCAACAGAATGAAATTCTGGGTGAACGATATCAGGCTGCATGCAACATGAACCCATAACGCCCTTGAGATTGTTGAGATATAATTGGGCGTCTTAACTTTTATCGGCTGATTTAGGTGACATCGTCGCCTGATGTGTCTAGTTAACTGCATGGAATTAGTGAATTCGTTTATCGTGCTGGGCAAAACAGCTGGATAAATAGTGCTTTTACACAGTGTCATTTAGGTTTCTTGCGATGATGTGACCTCGAAAGGAAAAACAGGTGTCAAAACGAGATCGCATTGCCAGAACGCTCGA
This sequence comes from Opisthorchis felineus, assembly GCA_004794785.1. NCBI lineage: Eukaryota > Metazoa > Platyhelminthes > Trematoda > Opisthorchiida > Opisthorchiidae > Opisthorchis > Opisthorchis felineus. The sequence goes on along the minus strand of SJOL01007899.1, from coordinate 337,117 downwards.
TCGAAGTAGATGACGGACGTATTTTCATGTATCTCCAGAACAGATGTAGCGTGACGACGCAGATCTTCGCTAAGCTAGTCAATATAAACGACCAGATATGTGTTCAAATCCCCATAGAAACGTTCAACCCTCTTCCATGTGGCGAATTGCATACAGTTGAAAGAATATAATTCAGACAGTCAATACGGGAGTTTGTGAGTCGCTTGAGGAACCACGTGACAGTCAATAAGATATCGAGTGACGTCCATAAGCATATGTGTCCGCACGCTGCGGCCCTATGACCGAGGTTCTTCGCCTTTGTTCGGCGTTCGGATGGGAAACAAGCTATTCTTTTACACTTTTTACACACTTTGTTCTGACTTGCCGCTAATGGCACGTCGTTCATAAAACAGCTTGTAGACTGATCACTGCTGGACAAAATATATTTTGCTGTTTTGGAATGCGCAGCGCTTGGCCGTGAAAAAGAGTAGACGATCGACAAGTTTCAAACACCTCAACAGCAACCAAACCGACGTAATTGTGATAGTTACCACTGAAGACAGTAGTTTCCAGCTAAGTGCTTGTGCCTTTAACTGATCCCGAGACTGTTCTCCCAATTTGGTAAGGGCTATATTTTCTATACCTCAACAAAAACCTCAGCGTGCAATACTGGGTACTCGCATTGAGGCCAGGTTACCTCATCACTTAGTCTTTTTGCATTGGTTGCCCTAAGTTTCATCTTGTGCTTCCCTCATCCGTTCATTTCTACTCTTCCCAGTCAAACTGTGGTTACAACCCTCCGAAACCTTGCCGCTCTTTACCGAAGACAGGGCAAGTTCGAAGCCGCAGACGTGGTTGACGAATGTGCTGGTCGGACTTCGAAAGCACCAACATCTGCACCGGTCAGTGATTTCCTCCTCATCTACCGACCCCCTCTTGGCTTTCGTGTTTTCTTTTGGCACCGTTTCTCTCTTGTGGCAACGTCTGTCTTATTGGTCTGTCAGAACTTGGCCTGTTTTCTGGTTACTTCTGCTAGCTAATGTATGTAGGTATGAAGGCACTTTTGGTGTCACGGAACAAACCGGTTCTCCAATGAACCGTTCAAAGTGTGCTGACTAATCCATATGCTTTCCCATCCTTAGATGGTCATTTCTTTAGGATATTGTCTTTTGTTTGGCCTGTTGCCTCGTTACTCACAGCACAATGGAAAACACTGCGACAGTTTCGTTTGTAGTCATGCTTTTGTGTGTCGCCTGCATAAACTTGCAATCGTATCGTTGTTTCTGTTGTATCAGTAAAAATAGAACAGCAATAACTTTCGGTCGATTTTCGCGTGATATCTCTGTTCCCCTTATTGATCGATCTACTGGTTTTCTGTTGGAAACCAGATCGTTTCTCGCTCAGTGTTTATCCTTTCTTATCCTTGTTGTTCGGGTCCTAAAATTACTCCTGGAACTTGCGTACGATAGAATGCTGGAATAAGGACCACCGCTGGAATGACCAGACTGTTTTTAGTGTGGAGTGTTTTTTCTAGAAGAGTGTTTTTACGTATTCAACCCCAAATACGACCTTAGTTCGCTGAGTGAATTTCCAAGAGAAGTTCGCATTTCTCTGTGAACTAAAGTATGTACTGTGCAAAGGGATGTTGGCTATCCTGTTTTAGTATTCGTGTTGATCAAGTGAGTACCGTCTGCATAACTGATAGACGTATTCACCGTCGGTCTCACCACTCTGTGTCCATCTGTTGGTTCGTTACATCTATCCTTGTCGTCTTCAGAATGGGACGTCATTTTCTTATGAAAACGACAAAGGTGTGGAAATTCGGTTACCTTTGCCACCTCTCTACCCAATCTTTTTATTTGGCTTGAGATGACTCCTCAGGTTCTCGTCTGGTTTGGGAGAACACTCAGTGAAACCAACTTGCTTCGCAGTTCCATGGCGTCGGTGGTATCATGGGGAATAAGGCCTTTGTATTTTTCATTCTGTAAAAGACACTTGTTTAGTTTCTGCCAGTTATCTGAGTCAGAACGGTTTCTAGTTCGTGTTCACGCTTGGTCCTCATGATCCAAAGGCTCCTGTCAGTTCCGCTTATGTGTACCTTTGTTTTTGGGTTCTCTAATCTCAACTCTGTTGTGGACTTGAGGGCACTTATGCACCATGAGTGATGTCCGGCTGTCACAGCACAACAAACAGCTAAGCTAGAGTTCAGCTGTGGCAGCTTTACTTTAGGAGTCAGTTGTCACATGAGCACCTCCAGATTCTTGATCACTGGTGGACTTACCCACCCCTCCAAGCAGTGAGAGCTGTTAGAGATGCAACAACCTTCCACCGGGAAACAATGGTTGTCGTTAGTAGAACCTCGACCCAATAGGAGTAGAGAAAATGCTATCTGTTTCAAATGATAATCACACAAGAGTAACAGAGCTATCCTCATGTGCAGGGCATCTCTTCATAAGGAGTTCATCACAAGCTGGTTTTACTGTGTACCTGTCAACGTCATTCCTACCCCAGGTCTGTGACGCATAGCTGACTCACATTGTCAGCCCACTATCTTTGACTCAGTCTCCTGAATTGGTTCAGCCACAGCCATTTATACCCTCTTGTCGTTTGTCTGTTCGTTCGATCTAGAGCAGGCAAAACGATGGCAGCTGAAGTCCTTTTAGCTGGGACCCAGATAGTAAACCAAAGTAAAATAAAGCGTGGGTTAGGCAACCAGTGCAACAACGTGGCCTGAGTCAGCCTATAAGCCTGACATGTACTTGACGTCCGTTCGTCTTTATCACGGAAACCCTTTCGTCTCGGTTCAAGTTACAGCCAAGCATCAGCTGCATCTGGTGTGAAAATTCGACCTCTCTTTCTTGAATACGACGGCAATATCCGCCAAACAGTCGGTCGTCTTGTGCTTATCAGCATAACTCACACGTCACCTGTGCTAACCGCTTCACAGAGCTTCCTATTTTCTGTATGTAATCGCGTCTGTTGCATATATGGTCTGCGTCACCTGAAGTCTCGGCTTGTGAGCGTTAGCTGAAGCTCTGTGTGCTCGTCTTTCTCCCCAGAACCTTCCACAAGCGTTAAATGGATCTAGATCGACGCAGAATCCTCGTTGGTTTCCCCCCTGTACAACTGGTAGACGAGGTGTTGCCGTACGTCCCGGTTATTCGCATTATGATGCCAGACTGGCTATTCGTGTTCCACGCGGCCAACACAGTCTCGCGAATGAATACCAGAACGGCGCGGGTACTTTTGATCAAGTATCTCGTCCGTTTGGCCCCAGGTATATCACGCACCGTCTCCTCATGCTTTCCAGTTTTCTCTCCACCGCTTGAGGCGTTCCTGCAATTGATTCAACAGGCATTAGGGACTTGATGGGACATGCGCTGTCTAACGCTGCTTCCATTTGACGGCCGATTCCCGCTTGCTTGATTGTCTGCTTTTTCCCGGACGGTGTATGTAGCGGTATCAGTGGCCCTTTCCCAGTATATCGGTTGGCATTCCGGTCGCGTCACTGTTTGTCAGGAGCTCTTTTTATGAGTCTCCACCTGGTAATTCTGGTGCTTTGCTTTGCGCACTTGGCTGATACCGCTGCTACTGATCAATGCACTCCATTCGATTCCATCGGCTGGGGGCACCCGTGCCTCACTTATTCTGCAACCTGACTGTCACTAGTTCAGTGTTTCTAACCTAAAAAAGCGTTTCCCATCCATCCTTCCCCGTAGTCTTCGTCCATCCTCTGCCAGGTTTTATTCTGTTTGTATTTATATTTTATTTCAGCATGAAAAGGGCCAGTTCAATGTCAACCCTCCCAGGAAGTATTAGATTACCATTATCCAACCAGGTACGCTTTATTAGAATATTATGCGACATTTATCGGCTTCATGTTAATGGTCCTTGCCCAGTAGCGACTGCTTTCCTTGTATATCTGCTCGATAAATCACATTTAGGTTTTTCTGAGGCGTTTGGCTCCGGTAATAATGTACGTAGAATTTTTGACTGTGGGTTTGCCCCCTGCAGGTGAAGCGAGTGAAGTGAGAAACAGCGCACAGCATCCTTGCTTGGAATGTGTAGCAGTACATCTGACGAATCTCTAAAGATCTCCGGACCCGCAGTTCCTGGCCTTATCTTAGTGCACTACTCACATATACATCACGTGACTTGATTGGTCTGCAGCGGAAGGCGTATATGGTTGTTTTATGAGTAGTGTGTTCAGGGGGGAAAACACCTCACCAAGCAAGCTTAAGCCAACTACATTCCAAGGATAACACTCATCCCCCCTCGGTTGACTGGCCCATGACGACGGGAACTCCCATGGTTGACAGCCACTGGGACTTTAGTGCCACCCAAATTAACGACGCTGTCAGTGCTCACTTACCTATGACACATGAATTTGCGTCCACAAACTTTTAACCGTATATCTGTACAGACCGATATGATGAATTCCGAAATTGGAATGTTTTTGTTCAACGATCTCCGTTTTTCGAAAGAACGGAGTTAACTCTACACCAAAAATTCTAGTAGAGATTGGAATCCCTTTATCCACTTTTTCGTTCCGCTCGTGGTACGAACTTGTCCCCACTGATGTGGTTTACAACTCTCCACCTCTATGTCAGGATCTGGTTCGATTCTTTCGTGGCCCTCCTCCTTCTCACACTCGCTCCGGAATGTTCGATTCTGCCTGGTCAGCACGTCCCAACCCTCTCAGTGGCCATCTGCTCAGCTCGGAAAATCTTCACCGGTAATTGCTGCAATACTTGATGCATCCGTTTCAATTTTTCGACTTCTCGTCGTTAGTCATCTGCCCACTTGTACTGTCGCACGCTTTGCTGCTTCCTCCACAGTTTCGAGCATAGGCGATTCTCATTTCCGAATCAATTCGAAAGCACGTCCCAATCTTCGTAGGTCGTTTTACGGAGAAACCCGTTGATGTGGATGCTGTTGCTTTTCAGTTTCATCAGCATTCATCCTCTTTTGGCTGTGAGGAGTTCTTTCCCTATGGGCGTGTCAGATTGTTTGTGGTGCTGCAGCTCCATATCTTATTCTGGTACAACTGATAACCTCAGATTTTGCGGACCTCTCTCGAGGCACGCACCCCATTTGGTCCCTCTCTTGTTGGTTCCTACACGCAAACACAACACTACTATCGCCATTGTTATGTTTCCGTTCTGACGTCTTTTCCGCATGTATCATCCGCTTTTCTTCACCTGGATGAACCTAATAGCCCATTTCTCTCACCGTATTTTCTGTTTCACCTCATGCCCCACTGTCCTGCCTTTCTGACATTCCACGTGAGTCGAACAGGTCTCCAGCTAGTTTTCAGCTTGGGACTTGGACAGTACTACGTGCCGCTGTTTCGTCCAATCAACTTCTATCTTCCAACCAATCTGAAAAGTTAGGTGGAGGGACAACTTCATTTCGCTTATTTCCGTTGGACATCACCATACCGTGAAGATTCGCTCTGATATGTCCCTCATGGAATACATAAGTTTATTCTTTCGACTCGTGGCTGGATGTTGTTGCCTCCCGGTTTGTTTTATTCCCGCTCCCGTCCGTGATGCTGCTTCCCATTCAGCGTCGAATTTTCTTTTCTGTCTCTAGTTTCCTGTGTTTTCATCTTTTGTTCTCCTTGGGGGTGCGACTTGTTGCAATGTATACGATATTACCAAACACCGCATCATTGCTCTTAAAGTACGATTTCTCTCGGAATTTTCTGTTGTGCTATCAGTCGGGATATGGGATTTCATTACCTATTCGCAGCAATACCCAGCTCATCAATTCAGAAATGAGAATCTGGTAATGGGGTTATGTGGTGCTTCGAATGCGCGTGGGTACATTTTCCACACAATAGACGGCAATCCTGCATGCTACATACAGGTCAGGAGAATGAATGGATTGGGCCACACCATCTGTGATGGTGAGTTGTTTTGTTCGAGTTGTGGCAGACTTTCACCCAAAACAGCATACGAGAACAAGCCTAGGACTAATTTTGGGGTAGGAACCGAGCCATATGGCTATAGTCACCAGGTTTGGCGTCATGATCGTCATCATCATCAGAGATAGCAACACCAGTCTCGACACTGATTCTTCACTGCCGTACAACTACAATTGGTATATAAAATTTTAAAGTGAAAAAGAGAAGAGTAGATGAGGACAAGATTTAATGCTTGCCTACAGTGAGCATTCTGAAATGCTCACATCTCCCAATGCTCAGACAATCTAGAAGGAAATTGACAGCACGAACTTCTAGGGGCATCTCTCGTTGATCAAGTATAGTTAGATGTACTGATCGGTAGGCAGAATCCAATGCACTTTTGAGGATCATCAATTATGTGCGTCGTCTGTTGCTCTACCACCTGACGTATTGTGAAAATGTAGCCGGCGCAGTCTCCTGCCGGTCAAATCCCACTTGTTACTATCGGGTGAAGGTCTCGCGTGCCGCTGTAAGGCGTGATGCCAGAAGCGTTATTAAAGCGGGGTTATTACGTTAACTGCGAATAGCCTTTGCGAAGATGGATACTATTATGTACTGACTCCAGTTGTTTGGGACAGTCTTTTTCCCAGTTGAACGCAAATAATTGAGAGGCACTGACAGGAATTCATCGCCGTCCTTAAACCGAGCGGATGACGGGCTGTTGGCTCCAGGGACACGATAATGCCTGGGTAGGGATATGCTTTCGGACACTTCCGAGGCTGAGGGCGGCTCCATATTCACAGTCCACGCATCTGTCCAAAGTCAACAGTGCGGACTAGAATTTGCAGGTGGCCAACTGGATTACTGTTCAAAGCATTCTGTTCAGAGGGTAAAATCTCCACTGCTGCATATCAGAGAACTGTTGTGGTGCTTGATAGTTTCACTTACGGAGGCCTGCTAGGACCTGTCGAACGAATTAAGTGAAATAAACTGCGGACATTTCCAGCATTTTCGCTTCCATTCCCGACCTTTTGGATCCATCAAGCTTCTCGGTCTGCCCGGATACTCATTTTTTTCTGGTCCCGGATGATGGCTCGAGTTATGGTTGTGGATGTGAGCAGAAGGAATCTACCTTCGAACCTCCATCAAAGCCACCATCCTGTAAAAGATTCAGCGCTTGGATGGGGTTGGCTGGGTTGTACCACAGGTAGAATTTTCGGAACTGTGTAGAGCTTTGGGTCTCTGTCTCCAGTAATCGTCGGACCATCCGATAGAAGTTGGAGGAGCTGGTTCTGATAGATTTGTTTGACTTCTTGGTCGAAGAACTTCTCCGTAGCTAAACGACGTGCTTGTTTTGTAGACTTGATGAGCGTGATGAAAAGCAGCGGCCGATGAGTGCAGTGATCGACCCTATCCACCAGTAAGCAATGGCGAAATGATCTATTCGGTTACGGGGCTGGTTCGTTGGTGGGCACTGCAGAGTCAAAGGCTTTATGCTTTCCAGAAATCTGTATTACAGAGGAACAGTCTGTGATCAGTACATATCTGCGCCAAGCGCTCTCCGTTCTCCATGTGTCTCGCATCTAATCCAAGACGGCCACACTTGGGTCTCTGTAGCGCTGAGTCTGCCGTCTTGAGAATTCATGTCACAAGCGACGACGACACCGTTTGGGCAGTGGCCTGTTGTGAAAGAGTATCTAGGGAGTCATAAAAGCTGTCTTTGGCAGTTTGATAGCTAGAGTCCGTTGGGGCGTAAGCGGATACAATAAACAGGGAGCGATAGACATTCCTTTCGCGAGGTTCTTTCACAAACTTTGCCGAATTAGCTGCACAGAGGCGACTCTCAGCGAGTATCCAATAAGATAGCAATACGAATTGGTGTCAGCCATGTTCAGCTTGCTCTAGCCTCGGAGAACTCGTCATCCTCAATATGTCTAGCCATTTTTGGAAGTTACTGAGTGTGCTTACGCAGGGTGTCTTCATCCATCTTCATCTGTTAAGTAAACGAAACTTCAGTTGATGGAACGACTACTATCGGTGTGATTAGAAAGCTGACCCAGTGACCTTGTCAGCGGTACTCGACCTCAACGGATTTAAACTTCAGGCTGAAGCTTCTACTTTGCTTGAGATATTGACCTAGCACGGTACTCTGTGGACGCGCCGTCTCACTTCACTTGTCCTTACATCCGAGTGTGCAAGGTATCACATGCCACTGCGTTGTCCTGGAGGGATAACGACAGTGATACCTAGATGACACAAGCACATACATCGACACTGTGGGACCGATCAATGGCAAATGACTGGAAGTCAGGAGTTGATTTACACGGTACTGTTTAGATGTTAGCGTGGTGCACCCTACACTTAGACCATAATTTTTTTTGAAGTCGCCGGCGCCTCCCGCTTTGGGCTTTAACAGATGTTTTTCCGTCGCGTCATTAATTGTATTATATTCGTCCTCCGTCACCTAGACGAGCGAAACCATTTACTTCGTTTAGTGTTTCTATACCCTTCAATTCGAACCCCCCCTTTTTTTCACCCGGCGTTCACACCAACAAGGCCAATGGAGTAAAAATAGCCATCAATTAGAAGTGTTACGGTAACAGAAGGAGCCCCATATAGCCCCAATGAATGCTTGCGTATGAGTTACATGGGATGACAGTTTATCCTGATTTTGAGTCACGCAAATGACCTTCTGGTTTTGAAGTTTCTGGAATTAGCATTGTGGATAAAATCAAACTAGCTGGCACATTTCGGAGAAGAGCCTGCAGTAATTTACAAATGAGATAGACGAACGTCACCTACTGATAATTGGAAAAAGTCCACCTGTAAAGTAGTTCATATTCACCTTATGATAATGTATACGTTTTTTAGATGAAGAACGCTGATCCACCGAGGATCGACCTAGTTGAAATTGGTCAACTGCTGTAATCGTTCTTGGCTCACTGTACCACCTATCATGGTGTTTGGAGATGCTTGAGATACCCTGCAATTGGATGAAATATTATCAATCACGGGGTTCTCTGCAAGGTCGGGCTAGGATGTTCGTGACAGGGGAAGAAGGACTGAGCCTGCTTCCGACTAGTTTACGTTCTGACCAATCATGACGCGCCTTCGGTTCCGTAGGCAGTTGATCATGCACTCACGCAATCGGCGTGCTGTTTAGTGGTTCCGAGTTGCCAGCCTCCGGACACAACGTCACCGTCGCTTCCCACTTATCCTTTATTAAACGTAGTGTGATGTCATGATGAATTGTACAATGTGGGAGCATTGCTTATATGAACGCTTAGTTCCGTACAAGCCGATTTTATGACTGCATCATTTCTAAGCCGTGAGCAACAGAGTTGAAGCCATCTCTGCCAATGGTTTTGGCATATACATGGTAAAACAGTGAACCACTCATTGTCACATGAACTGGAGGTTTGCTGCTTTTTTCGGAATTGGGGTACAGTTCGTGGTTCGTAACTAGGTTTTGTTTGTCTCTTTTTTACGGTGCCAAACCATTTATTGACGAGTTTCCATTAAGTGCCTAATGTTGGATAAGCGACACTACCAACCACTATATTACAGTACATAGCTATGCGTGTTTTTATGGCTGGAAGGTGAAAATTAGCCGTCACCCCAGCTCATTATGCGTTCCACCGATTCTTCGGATGTACACTAGACACCATTGGGTGGGTAGATGTGGCCAAGTCCTTTTGATAATATGTAAGTTGTGGTTGCTTTAATAACTGTAGTTCGTACGTTCAGTCTCTGCGGGAGCTTACGATGGGTTTTACACTAGCTGTGTTTTGCTAGATAGGCACTGTCCGCGGAAATTGAAGCGGTCGTTTGCCTGGTAAAAACAAGAGAAGGCTTGCTGCGTTAACAACAGCTAAGCTGGATGGATTTTCCACTGTTCATTATCATCGGTCCAATCAGCTGTCAAATCCTAAAATCACGATGAAAAATCGATTGAAGGAAGGATGCTCAAGATAATGCGAATTAAATAGGAGTCAGATTAGGCCTTCTTCTATGATAGAGGTAACTTTGTTTTCCAGAGTATCGTAAAAGTTTGCACCGCCTTTGCTGTTCGTGCGATCAATCCGTCACGCAATTTATCTTCGACCTTCGATAACCCCGCCGAACTCTTATTGATCTCGGTCAGTGTGGGCATGACACTGGTTTGCTCCACGTACCAACAACATTTGTTTCTTACCACAGCTTAGTTGGAATATATCTTGAGCGCACCGGTCCATACATGTAGAAGGGACCTATCAAAGTTTGTCTAATGTACAGGCTAATTATAACTTCAGTTCACTTCATTTGGACGATCGTGAGCCGTGTGCTTCGGGTCGGTGAGCCGTGTGCTATGTGGGGTGATTCGGGTCGCTGCAGCTTAGGGAAGCAGATAGAGAAGGTACAGAAAAAACAAAAAAGACAACCGAAACGGCAGGCCAATCAATAAGAACAGATACAACACCGCCACTGTTTGCGTGACGTCGCCATGTGGTAGGTCTCTGATACCTCAACCTCACAGACGTCATGCACCAGTGCAGCCAACATTTTGCCATGTTGTTCACACTCCGTCTCCAGGCCATACGCTGCCACCTTGTGGTATCTTCCAGTTGGAACCTTCCTCAGCAAACAGGGCACGATGAGGCTATCGATCACTCGACATACGGAGCACATGGCCGGGCCGTCGTAGTCTTAGCAGCCGAATCAACTCATCAACAGGACAAGCAGACCATCCGTTGCCAAAATCCACTCGTCATACTTCAGCATTGCTAATCCGGTGTTCCCATGATAAATATGCAACCCC
>SJOL01007899.1:267708-317159 GCA_004794785.1 Opisthorchis felineus | reverse complement strand
GCGACCATTTCTTGAGCTGGAGAGCAGAGGCCATGAAAATTTACACAAGATCGCGATCGATAAAATCCTGAAGGTAATTTGTCCTTTTATGGAATTTAAGGCTAACTTAGTGAGAACTAGTGACTGGTTCGTCGGTGTGGGACGCTGCAAACCACCTGCAGGTCACTGAACCTCAGATAAATAATGTGCCCGATAGGCGGCTTTTTCATCCTCGAAAGAAAACACTCCAGAAGGCCTGAAAGATAGCGTGTGTGGTTTAACTCATTAGCCTAAATTTGAAGCTCGCCTGTGCGCATGGCTAAGATTGCATACTCTGGAACACCTCTGCAGAAGACGATGTGGCTCGATTTCGCATTCACTAATGGCTGACCAGTAAGGCGCAAATAGTATTAGCTGTCTACGGTCAAGTGTCGCACAGTAAAACAAATGATGTATCTGATTTCAGAGTAAGTAGCTGGAAAAAGGAAAATCAATTCATTTGACTGGGCCTCTTGTCTGGTGATATAGACGGTGATGAAGAAACCAATCTGATATTTCCTGCGCCACCAAACCCAAGTTTTGTGTTGGGTAAGGAGGGTGGGGGGCGGACAAGTTCTCAGCGAAGTGTCTTCAGTGTCTTTTCTGACGTCTTTCTCTAAGGAACTGTTCAGTTTTCCTCTCCTTTCCCGCTCCACTGGATATCAGATCTGCCAAAGTGGGGCTCATATAACACTGAATACATCCTTCCCTCTTTATTACGATTTTTAATGAGTATAGTTTGTTAGGTCGTATTAGAGTGGTGGTCGCGTTGTGGAAGGAGGACTAACAATAAGCGTGCACATCCACATAGTCTTATTAGGAGAGCCTTGTTAGTGAGACTGTCCATCGTTGGACAGATGGACTACCACCTTCGGTATGGTAAAGCTGAATTTCATACGGGGAAACTTTTGAGATGACGGGACTTGAATTTGAAACCACATTTCACGTTTCAGAGAGGTCGTTATTTCCTTTTACAGAACGAATTATGAAAACAATTCGTATTCGTTGTAATGGCGCGATTGACACCGATAGCCTATGGAGTCATACGTTTCGTGGGGAAAAACGCCAATTGGTCTAATAGTTTGTGACCTTCATGAGTTGCTAATAACTTCACTTGGTTTGTTAAGCATTCTAGCTACCATGGGATATATTTAAATGTTATTCTGCTTATATTGGATTTGGGGAGAGCCCACCGTCTAATAGCCGAGGCATTGTGCGTTTGCGACCAGTCTGATTTTGGAGCCACCACAAAATAAACACCTGGGAAAACTGCGACAGATGCTCAAAAATATATTTTCGAACCGCGTTTTCATGCTACAAATAAATAGTTATGGATCATCTGTAATTACTAAAACTGACCTGCGAACGAAATTTCTCACTGGTCGAAATACGGTACTGGAAACTTCACCAGATACGCAACTTGCCTCCCAGTGAATGTTTTATCTAAGTCTGCGCGTGACCAACGTTTTAATTTTAACTACAATAAAAGACTCAGAATGAAACCACTTATTATTAACCATGCATTATGTATGGAATAGTGTTTCAATGCTCATGTTTGGTATAGGATTTCCGTCGTTACTTATCCCTCATCTGTGTAAACTTCGGTTACACTATCCATGTTAACTTCAGTTTCGAATGCGCGCTACAGAAATGGTTGCAATATTCTGCTGTGTTCGCGCCGAGTGCGATCAATAGCTAGAATGGTCTTCGGTAAATAAAAGCACGCAACCGTGTAGGCGAGCTCGGAACTTGCTAGCCTAAACTTTTGGAAAACGCAACTATGTGTGTCAACTGTGAGTGGGTCACGTGAATATATGAAACGTGACTGAATTAGGGACCGTACCGTTATTGACTGGACGCGTTCACTTTATGTATCGATTAGCGCAGACAGAGTAGGCAATCATATAAAAGAGGTAACCCGCCTCCCCAAGTGCGCAAATCTCAGCACAAGAATGTTGCAAATAATCCTCTATGGTTCTACGTCAAGGGGAAGGACAGCTCGATTATGCCATGAAATCTAAATGCCGTCGATGTAATGAATGTAATGCCTTAAAAAGTCTATAAGGCCCAGATCCTAATTAGCTATAAGAAGAACTAGGGCCTGGGAGTGGTTGTCTTCTTCATAAGGCCACCGTGTTAGCTTGCACTCTGGGACACTATATCCACAGCGGAACTTCTCGGGGGATATGCTGTGAGAATTCCAGCTTTGGGAGGAAAACCGTTAATCGTGCTGTTTGCGGCTGGCTGATGAATTTTCAGTTTCTTACGGATATTTTCAGCTGCCTTCAAAAGAGTTTCTATTGGTCACGTTAGATTCTCCAAATGATCAGTGAAATTGCACATACTTACCAAGATTCGCACCGCTAGGGTGCATTAGTCATCAGCTCCCGTCATTCGTATAGTCAAAAGACAATTGTTTTTGCATTAACTAGGCGGAAAATTGCAAGAACAAACCATTTTACTATCAATTGGAAATTAATAAAAAGTAACTAGTGTGCATTTTTCTGTGTTGTTCCACCTTGATGTTATCCCAACAAACACTACCGTATGCACTGCACAGGCCAAACTACGGATCAAGCCAGGTCAACTAAAAAGTATCCACTGTTATCGTCTGTAGCTCTTAAGGGATGAAGAAGATTTTTTTGAGATGAGTTTACTAGTGAAATGGACTTTGAGGGACCAACCTGAAGTTCAGTCTTGTAAGGGTGGGTTTCTTTTGATGGTGGTTGCTCCAGGAGAAGGAATACATTTCGGCACTGAGGATCACCTCATCTGTAGACCTTGCTGGTCGACCAGTAAATCCAAGATGGTGAGCGTTATTATTCTGGAGTTTTCCGGTGGGATAATGTAAGCCATTTCCGAAGAGTCAATGCAGTGAAAAGAGCAGTGTTGCGAGTTTGGTTCTCTCGAGGAAGATGTTGGCCCTTGTCTACCCTTGTGTGGAATAGTAGTTTATCAATAATTAAATCGGTTGTTTCCAGCTTGTAATGCATGATACTTCCGATTTTTCCAAAATTGTACCCGAGCCCAAAATTCAGGAAATAAAAATGGTAAACAAATGAGTTAACCTAAACATTAGGGAACTTAGTGATACTGGGTCGAAGAGAGATCGCGCAACATCTCTGAGAACCCAGCTTGGTCAGCCGTCTGGATACAACAAAAACTGCACACGATTCGAGCTGGGCAAGACCTCACTTGTAACAGTTGCTTCCCGCCATTGAAAACAACCTTCATGTGGCACAGTTTGAGACCGAAAATTATCGCCAAGCCATTTGTCGCGGTGTGCCATCAAACAGAACACTGTGTAATGCCCTTGTTAGACCTGACAAAACTATGAACAGTCTATCCGATTTCTTTCTACAATGCTTAATTTTCATCATGTGATCAATTGTATCAGCCAAAGACATGCCCAGTCATTTTTTAATTCAGTGCTTGGGTTGTCAGACTTCACTGTGGTGAGTTGCATCCACGACAGGACCCCGATTTGCACTCTGGCGGCCGTGCGATCACGTGAATACTGTAGAGATAGCCAAAGTACCCGTCTGAGAAAGCTTTGAGATGCAGCTTCCGAAAACGACCATGGGATGGATTTGTCTAGGTGTGAAACTTCACGCAAATGTGTAGAAAAGTTCTAACCTAAATGCACTGTAATGAAGCTCCTGAAAAGCCTGAATAAAAACAGTGGAATTGTTAAGATCTTATGAGAAGAGAATTTTTGATAAATGCTACACCTGGTCGTTTCTCTGTGATAAGAATGCTACTTTCCAATTCATTTTGAAAGTAGATAGCTCGAAAATGTTATTTTACCCGAAGCTTATTGGTTTTCAGACCCTTCAAGTAAGGTTGAGCGTGACTGGCGATAGTTGGAAATAAAAGCAAGCTGTTTTACACAGCTTTTATATATGAATTTTTGATGACAAGCACTGAATTATCTAAACAAACATTTTTTGTTGTATTTAGAGAGCACTTACATGCCAGCTCGAATGCACGCAAGCAAAATTACGAAACAGATCTGTCCGTTAGATTGGGAACAGAAATGCTGATGCATCCAGTAACAACAACCGGTTTTCTACCCTCAGATGATTTGAACTGTTGTATTCATGAGGACACATTCTGTGTATTCATCTCACTGCAATATATTGAGACGTACTCGCCCCACTCATAAAATAGTGGTTAGGTTTCCTTATGTGAACTTTATTGATGATAATACCGGATCGGTAAGCAATTCATGCATGTCTGAATGTTAGTAGTCTAGTTGAAATCGGAAAACTCCGCTTTTCACTCAGCAACTTCGATCGCCGTATCTAAATTCAGTTTAGCCATCAGTGCTACATGACTTCCTGATTCGGACTGTTACAGCATTCCCTTTTCCACTTAAAAACACCTTAGCAATTATCAGACGTATACGGCATTAAGAAAAAGGGTGTCATATACGAACAAATCCTTGTGGCTAACACTTATCTCATCACCAGGTGTCAATGGGTCGACGTATTGGTAGCCCGAGGCATACAGACCACAACACAGTGCAAATCATGAACGGGCCAATAACAGTACAAGAAAGGTATATGCCAATTAGCCAATCACATGAGAAGATATTAGATACTCTGCGCACTGACGATGTTTCCTCGACTGGGGACGAAACATATGCAAGCTAATTGCCAAGCTCGGTGAAAAGATCAACGACCATCTGATCAAGCACCAGCTGATCACCAGGTCTTGAGGAGCTTGGAGACCATTTTGGATGTCTTGAGGGCGAAAAGTAAAATGAAGCGCATTTCGGTCATTGAGAACTTCTAGAACAGAAATTAGCATGTCTTGGACCCTACAATGAAGGACAGACACCTAGACCTATCTCGAGCGTTCTCTTATTCAGATACGCACGTAGTTTTTTTGAGAGGAAAACGTTAGCTGGCGAAGTGTGCAACCTTATATTGGTAACAGAAGATAGTTTTTTGGGTTGTTGGATTTTCGATTCAGTACGTTTCGAAGGTCTGACTGAAAATACCTCGAATGAAGGAGCAAATGAAATATTTTGATCTGGTGTTTCTTAGCTAGAAGGTGGACTATACAAGTACAGGACAGCTGACAAAGCCGTCAAGGATCTGATCACCTCGTTTTTGATAGCTACGAAAATTTCTTACCAAGATGTTCCTTCACTTTTAAACGACATGTCTTACCTGTCAATTTATTTGGCCATTTCTAAGAATCGCGTTGGTTCCTGATCTTGTGCAGAAAGCCAAGAAAATTCTTGTAATGCACAAGCTACATTGTAAGTACATTGTAAGTAAACGAACTTTGAAATTGCACTAAAACAGCAAAGAGCTTCTGGATGTTCAAGGTGACTACGCTTCAAAACATCTTAGAGTTTATATACTTTGAGGTTAGGCGGATACATGAAAATCATGTGGAATTCTGTAACCTCTTCCACCGTACCGATCAAAGTACCAGGCTTGATGTAGAATTAAACACATTTGCAAACTGAGACGATTTCAATGTATGACTCAAATGAATCTCTCCTCCATGTTATTTTCCAATTGGAGATGCTCCAGGAAGACCATGTCATATTTCCTTTGGGCCGATATTCCTTTTTTCATAATTTGAGTTCTTCCTTAATACGGTCATACTTGCAAAGTTGACGAGAACTCTCCGACCTCCCACTACAGGATTCAAATTTTTGTAGTGAAGTTCCGAAAGCATTATCAATCACATTTGCTACCCGAACAGCATCTGGGGTAGGGATGCAGTCAAACACCTATTAGCGAGGTAAAGAAAAGATTCTTTTTTGTTTTATATTGGACCCATCATAATTCCTATACTGTCTCATTCAATTTTAATATTCTAAATAAAAAGTCGAGGATATTGCGAGACGGATTACAGTGAACAGTGCCTGATTTTTCGCTGTTAATCATCCGGCCAATGCAATCCAGTTTGTATGCTTAATACAGCATTTACAAAGAGAGTACAGATGAAAGATTCAGTGGGTCAGAAGTGTCCGGTCACAGTCAGAAACACAGTAGTTTAAGGAGCTGACTTTGAGCTGGTCAGCAGTCTACCAGTATGTTCTGTGGAAATATTCCGTATTTTGAGATTTCGGGTAATAAGCCCACTCTTTTGGCAGGGCAAAACCGGCAGCGGTCCCTCCCAGAGTTTTAATTAACCTTACAAATAGTGTAGTACCGGTGTTTTTCTTTTGCGTTTAGCGTGTATTGCTTTTGTACTGCCAGCTTCAAGCAAGTTTTAGTAACAGCCAGGTTTTCCAAGCAATAGGATAGTCTGCACAGTTGTTCGCAATTCACATTACTTTTATTGTTCGGCCGCATTCACGGAAGTTAGATTTAAATGAAGAGAATCCAACCTGAAAACTCCCACAGGGTCTTGCACCATACGAAAGTTCCACTCAGAATTTGTATGTTGCATTAAAAAAAACGGGCAGATAACTGAATACTATACGTTTCACGGCAAAGCACCCAACGAAACTCCAATATGGGACGATTTGTTTTGCATGACGTAGAGCGAACCCCTTTGATGCGGCCGCTGTTAGGGTGTAAGTTTGGGGAGCGAAAGCCTGCGTAATTGCTTCCTTTTCCGGATGTTGCCAGTCCGTTTGCATGTTGCGTATTTAGGCTTTCTACTAAAGGTTAGTTAGACTAACTTTGTGAGAGATTGATCAATATCTAGCGGAAACAACTACGTAAAAAAATCTTTGAAATGTCTGTACAGTGATCCCCTGCAGGGAGGGAGCCTATTAGAGGGAAATCATTACGATGGAAAACAATTTTTACCTATCCAGAGTTTTATTGATAAATTTCTCCTCGTTTCTACGGTAATCAGGTACAAGAAGTCAACAACTCAGGAAAAAAGCGTTTAAATCCATTATGGATGTACGAAGTTTGGTGTAAAACAGCAGATAAACCCAAGGAACTTGGTAGCGACTTCGCTGTGACAGGCTTCGATAAATTTCTTCATGCGGCTCCATAGCTTTAGCCCTTTGGCAACGAGCGTCCGAACTGTTAAGTGTTCAGACTACCAGCTGGGAGGTCACGGGTTCGAGACTTTCTAGAGTTTCATGAGATGCGCACTGCTGGTGACTCCCAATAAGGCTGAAGCAGTTGTATAGTGCTTTTCAGCATAGGCTGGCATCATTTAGAGGACAAAGTCACCAGTAAAAAATTTTCAAGTCTTCTCAGTTTACTACCATTCTATGACTCAGACCACAGTCACGACTTCTTTGGAGATCTATTATTCTAGTGTGAATGTCGTTTCAGAAATGATCACATAACTACTCAAGGTATACTCAGGCATCTTAAGCTCACTCAGATGGCAGAGATATTTCTCATTACGTACGTTGGGATAGTAACTTTTATCTCAAACATTTTCTTTGGTCATAATCTGTTAACGGGTTGAGCGGCCAAGTTTGACAATAACTCTAACAGGTTTGATAGGCTGCCCCATTTTGCTACGGCAGATGGGTGAACACCGTTATAATCATCTGCGTATCACTAGGGTATCGTCGTGGGACTGGAGTGGCACAGCCATTTTTGAGAGACTGTCTTCCTGTGAAGCTCCAGAGATCGCCACAAGAAGTGTATGGAAATTCGGCATGTTTCTTTAAATATGCTACAGTGGTTTCCGTGGAATACCTCCTCACCGACGACTGCCAATTATTTGTTCATTTCATCAGTGAGTGCTTGTATTATCATCTGAAGTAACACATCAAAGATTAGCCACAACGCAAATAATCTCCAGGACATCCGCGCTCGGACCACTGTCCTATACAAGCAAATAATGTGGAATACTTTGTCAGATATTTCGGCTGTTGAAATTCACTTTCCATCTATTCTCAACGCTCAAACCACTCACTTGGATTCTGAAACGCCCGTTTCAAATGAACTAGTCCTTTGCGGTGTAAGCCTGCCTAGGAAATAATTCCCAACCATGAGGTAAGCAATATAGACGCACAATAAGGCTGCACCTATCCTTCACAAAAGCATTTACATCATTGTTACATCCGCTCACACTGGCATATTGGCAAGTATAAGTAACCACAACATGGCATCCACAACCTCCAAAGACAGAAGTATTAAGAGCCGTTCAGCGAACCTGCTAATTTTCGTACTCCTTCCGGCCAATTTTAACTCACCAGGATATAGTTTGCAGTGTTTACAGAAAGTTCATTTGAATGAATCCGTCAACGTTGGGCAAAACTCAGCAACATTTTTAAATTCATGAAACCTACGCTAATTCTCACTCCGAAATGTGACGGCTTGTCATCCCACATATTTTATCCAGAGTGACTACCACCATTAGGTTGCACCGAGTGTCCGGTTGGATTAATGGGCATGGCTGAGCTCCGAGCATCCACTGAACATTAAAAACCAGAAAAAAGAAGCCTTAATCCCAAAAGATTTATGATTTTCACGAGATGAGAAAAACATAGGCGCAGAAATGTTTGTCTTTAGGATTTACCATGCATTTTAGTGTTTTCCTGTTTAGAATGCTTGGCTAAATAGTAAACTTGCACCCCGTATATTCCGGTGCATTCAACAAATGTCTTTGCCAACCTGTGCTCAGTAAACCGAATGGGTGTAGACACGTGCCTGTTCATGCCTTGGAAAAACAATTTACAGCTGTTTCCTTGAATCCATCCGTTTCCCTCTTTTCCAAGTTCCCTCCTTGTCTTCTGATCTGCGCTATGGTCGAAACGTCGCGGTAACCTGAGATTTTCCTCAACTAACCTGCGTTGACCTGCGTGCTCTATTTTTACTCATTCAGCCAACTACCCCAAGCCAAGGCCCCTCCTAATACATCATAAAGTTATTGAATGGATTTCAAAGGGCATCAGTACTGGCGCTGTCTCAAAATTGGTCTAATTGTTATTGTTTATATCATGCAGTCACTTAAACGTTTGAGCGTGCTTCGTTTCACTTGTCAGGTCTATATCGGTCGCAAATTTCCATCAAATTGACTAGTGCTAAACCTGAGGCCCCTGTGACAAATGCAGCTATGCTGGTTAATTAGCGTTTTTTGCCTTTAGTTGATTGATGATGGCCAGTTTCAGTATCATAGTTTATGCATGCACGTCATCAACGGAATCCCCTTTTCCGTGGAAAACGTTTCGTTCATGCTTCGTCTGTGCTTCCTTCGATTAAAAATTCGGGTGGATGGGAAATTGTCTGGTCTTGGGGAATGTTTAAGCGGAGAAATCCGAAGTTGGTGTAGAAATACGGATCGATAAAATGTTGCACCAGCTTTGCGCTAAGAAGCGATTTTTTCAAACCAGGGAATGATTTTTATTTGGATAACATGATGACCAGATAAGAAAAGTTTTGCAGTGAAAATGACCACCAACCGTTTGATTTCTGTGGAGCTGTCCAACATCTGGGGCCGGGTAAGTGTTTTGCGTATTTGTAACGTCAAACACTCAGCTGGATGCTTTTGAAATTAACATACTTCAAAATTTTGGGCAATAAATTAGAAGACCTGGACTTCATGGTGGTGCATGACTTTGGTTTGACAGAAGTGTGTCCAATTTGATGCGGTGCTTCACGTTTGAAAAAAATGGACTGTGGTGTTTTTCCTGCGAAGCAGCACTCTTAACAGGGTGCCATTTCCGCTTCAAGCGCTCTATTAAAAATCCATGTGCACTTCACACAATCTTGGGTGTATCTGAGTACTACTAACTGGTTCTTAAAACTACTTTTGGCTGTTTTCGCTGGATGCTTATTGTACCTCTATTGGCTTTCTGACTTCTAAATTTGTAACAGACAAAAATGGAAATAGTTTGGTGTGACCGAAGTTATGGTGGGTCTAAATGATGTTGTGCCATATTCGCCTGAATGTAAGTAGCGTGTTGAACAGTATGCAGAGCTTACAGACAGAAATGTTGCGTAACTACATATCAGACGCCCAGAAAGCTCTGAAAAGTGGATCGTTTGAAAACAGTCCACACCTTTGGAAGGCTCATAACATCGTTTCTTGTCGGCCACGATTTTTTCTTTGGTTTTCTCACCAGATGTAACCTTGAAGAGACACCGCATACCCTCTTTCTTTTTGGTTGCCTTTCTGTAGCGTATACTCAACCAGATTGTGGTAGAAGACCGTGTTACGGTAGTCAAGCTATTAAGCCGTTGCACAGAGAACAACCGGTGTTCAAATTTTTGGTGTTTAAGTGAAAATTGAACTAATTTTGGAGGTAAACGTCGTTCAGGTAGATTCTAGGTGGAATATCCATTTTGTGACCAAAATAAAAACCATGTAGTTCGGTGTATCCTCAATACAGTAAAAGAAGAGGAAATATTTTTCGTTTCCGAGTCACCATTTGTGAAATATTTCATCCGCTTTCTGTTAGATCAATCGGCCCAGTTTTAAACTTTTACGTCCCATACCTAGTGCTCATCTAGTACGTCGGGCAGCTGGCCCATTTAATCCATACACTTACAGTGGATTAAATAATTTCCTGTTTTACTAAAATCTGCCTCCAAGGCTATGCTACAGAGAGCTGGGATTTCCTGAAACACCCGAGAGTTTTCGCTTTTTTGTGGAACTGAGTTACAATTACAATCTGATCGATTTAAAGCGGATGGGACGCAGACGAAAGCATCCTGTTCTTAGGCCGGCATTATATGTGTCAACAAAATACAACTGTGATTTACGATTTTCCTTAATGTGCTGTCCCTGCTTGGGAAAGTGAACAAGCCAGAGTTCTTGATCGTGTCTGACACTAATACACCAGTGCTGTACCACTGCAAGAAGGCTGGCTAAATAACTACATTGGAAACGAGATCATCCAACCCAATGGCTGCAGTTCGTTCCGCGCCGGCCATTTATTATCACGTAAGTAAAATATAGATGGCGTCGTTTCTCTTGTGTTCCGCACAAATTTTCTTCAAAGGATATTATGTCTAGTTTTGAAGTGCATGTCTGGTCTCTTCATTAATTACCATCTGCTTTTCTTCATGAACCCACAAGATTCTTCCACTATTTCTTCCGATTTAATATCTTTTGCGAATTCATTTTACACACTACTAAACCACTAGGATGCTTGTCGAATCAGCAGTGAAGTTCAGATGTATAGGTTTGACGGGGGAGGGTGAGCATCCTCGGTTGCTCAGTCGGTCGCGCACTCGTCCGATAAGCGAAAGGACGCCGGTTCACCGCTAACCTCTGGTGCATCCCTTCGTCCATGTCATGTTTACTTAAACTTTCCATTGAAAAACGTTTTTACTGCACCGGTTGTGATTGGTAGATGTTAATTGTGGTACAATTGCTTTACTGTGCTGTTTATCCTGGAGCGAAATAGTCATAACATGGTGCCATTTTAAATTCAGACGCTGTACCATAGATTTACATGCACTGCATACAACCTCAGGTATATCTCAGCACAGTATAAAGAGTCTTATCACCCAGGTTTTTGGCTAATTTTAATCGCTGGCATTAGCTTTTACTCATGAATCCAGACGATCCCTTCACTACTGCCTCTCCTGGCTCTACATTAGCTGCTGATTCTTCCTACAAATCAACAGTGCCTTGTTAGGACTGGACTGCTGTTCACCTTGCAGTTGATCCAAATAGGCTGTTTTTTGTTTCTTGCGTTTATTTTGCCGGTAATATTGCACCGTCCCCAACTAGACTTGGTGCCCAGTTGCTACAAGTATTCTTGTTGTCTATGGTCGTTTGGCTGATAAATTTTAGCAGAGAGATAATTTTTTGTAACGAAAGCTCCCGTAGTGCTAAAACAAAGAACATCTCCACAAGAACAAAGCAACCGCTTTTATGACCACAGTCCTTCGGCAAAGAGTGAAAGATTCTCCGGCATCTAAAACTCTGTTTTGACTTGTGTTGTAATCTAGAGAGCTATTGTTTAAAGTCCGATAGATTTTTGTCACTTCTTCTCAAGCGACCTCGGAGAAAAAGCCTGTTGCAATAGAAGTCAGAAAAACGAGCTAACTAGTCAGTTGAATGGAGGCCAAACCGTTTGGATGTAATTCACTTGGAAGTGCTGCTTGGCACTAACTCTGAAGCAGCTGTGTTAGTAGTTTTAAACAGTTCTTGTTCCGAAGTGATCTGAGTAAGTTTAACACATTTGCACGGTTAAGTGGCTCACCTCGTTTGCTTGTTTTAATCATTACGAGTGAAGTTGTGAACACTTAGTTTATCCAACTCAAGTTTGGTCATCTATATTGCTCGAAGTAATAGCGGACACCAGAACCTAACAGGTGTCCTGGTATCCCAGCCCTCTTGTTTTGTTCGGGTTGCATGGCAGCTAGGCACCGAAAGCGTGTTACAGCTGAGCAATATAGCTCCTTCCTCTTCTGCATGGTCGGATAACTAGCTAATAAAGCCGTTCCAGAGAAAAGACTGAGGTTACGAATTCTGGATAAACTGTGTAAAATATTGAAGGTTTACGTGTTTTTCGACATATCGGTTTGGTTTGGACAAGCGACTCACCCGGAACCCAGATGAATCTCTCGTTTGTGATGTTCTCAAGTAGTGTATAAGCAGCAGTATATTGCATCTTTCTTCTGGGTTTTTACGTGAGTTAATTCAACATCTGGTACGTAAAAGAATTTTTTAAGTTGACTGAACTGACTACTTAAAATGTTTTCCTGCCCAGTCTACTTAGCAAACGTTCCGCTAATGGGATATTACAGCACGGTCTGTGCCCGCAACAGCTTGTACAATGCTCTGGGTCATCCACAACACTCCGGTCGAAGTAGAGGCTAGCATGTCACAGAGCTAACACAGCTATGCTCAGAAATGCGAACATTGTCATATGCTACCGGCAACTCAGTGCGATATAATTGACTACCGTGTACTATATTTTCAGTTGGTTTATGTCAGAAATTTTGATGATAGTTCACGATGTTGCGTGTTTATGCTTTCAAGCTAGAAAGGGCAACCAGTCGTAAAAACAGAGAGAGCCCAGACTGGGTGTACTAGAATTAAAACCACTGGCCATGAATCACTTCTAGTTGGCTGTACACGGATGCCTCGATCGCCTTTTGGGATGCCATCCTTGCACAATATGGATTACGGACGAAACTATTGGTCTTTGTTTTGTTAGGTGAGCTGGGTGATGTCGTCAGTGTGTCATTGTACAGTGGAGAAGTGCTATGCGTCAACGGGATGCATCTCAAGGAGCCTAAAAGCTTACGCTTGGGACAACGAGTCCAGTTTATATCATTATTTGTGCATCTGGAATAAATTCATTCTAATTTTTGTCTCCGAAAAATTCATACAAGCCGCCATCTATTGGTATGCACAATTCGGTTAAACAGAATATTTGTGCCTTGTTTTGAACCACTTATTATCATTTTACTGTTACCGTTAAGTATTTGTAGTTGAATACGAATCACGAATTCAAGTGGGCTTAATCATACGCACTCGAATAATCTGGATTTTGATGGAGAGTTCTGGGAGCAAAGTGTGGAAACTGGTGCATTATTCGGCTACTTTAATTGTTGGTTGAGCAGCAGGCTTAGTGACCGACTACTCCTGTCTAGACTTTGACAACCTGGCAGAATCTCAACCTTCCTGGCAGCTACGCCTCAAAATAGCGTTTCAACTGAACGACTATACACTTTAATTGTAGTTTTAACGTAGGGTATCTTTCCAGATAAACAGTGGGGAACGAGATGGCTCAGTGGTTAGAGCACGAATTTACTGACCGGAGGGTCCGTGGTTCGTACCGGACCTCTACATCTCGACTTCTCCTGTCTAGGCTTGGGCAACCTAGAAATATCCCAACCCCCGTGCTACCATCTGGTGATGTGACAGCTTGGCACCGAAAGGGTGTTACGGCTGAACGATTTTGATTTTATTGTTTTTTGTAGATTAACAGTGAGGTTTAAACACTTGTCTGTGAAAAAAATAATGCTAATCAACCGTACGAAACTCATACCACTGTCCAAATGGGGTGCTTTTGAAGAGGCTTTTCTAATCTCTGATGACACACTGCTCTTATTCAAGTAGGTCAACGTAATACTTGAAGTTTTGTCAGATAAGTTAATTTTACATTGATCTACTTTACTTGGGACGGTACTTATCAGCCGACATCATTTCGGCAACAGAATTAGTAGTTCCTCAGTCCTGAAATAAAATTTGGGCCTACAAATAAGTGGGCAGCCAAATGTATTATCTTTCTAATGCAGCCGCACCTTCAACGGGTCTATTCCCGCAACTTTTGAAAGACTTTCTACCCCTTTAGATCAACTGAACCCTTTCAGTCTATGTACTTGCCCTCAATTCACTTTTGTACCATATTCGACTGAGGGGTCTTGTTCTTCCACAAGAACTTCACAGAATGACTATGTCCAAAAATTGTCTGAGTACAAAACAGACTCATGAATCGTTCAACAGAATGGATGTGTAGCACTCCAATAAATCAGGGTGGATAAATTGGATGCGTACACTGAATCTGAACATTGTGCAATAATTGTGCAAGATCTTAACTCAAGGGTGGATTCTAGATTCACTTACAGCATGTGCGTTTTTCAGCAGCAAAGCAAGGTCGGTTGCTTTGAGATGGAAGCATTGTAACTACTATTGGGACTTTTAAGTTGCGACGGTTTATCAGCCTGCTTCGCTCATCCTACCGCAGATTTTGGTCGGACCAGGTGTTCAGATGCCAATCCATCCATTATTCTTTGAATTGTAATGAATAAGTAATTCCGTGGTGGTTGGTGTACCTCTGAACGATTGCGAAAAGTCTGGGTGCCACTCGCCTTCCACGATATGGTCCGCGGTATATCCACTGTGCTTAGTTAAAGACACTGCAGTATACGGCCGTTAATCGATTTCGCTGGCGTCCTCGATGTCAATTTATATCCAGATGGTCTGAGTGATTGCCTGAAGGTGTAGGTTCAGCAGCAAAGCAAGGTCGGTTGCTTTGAGATGGAAGCATTGTAACTACTATTGGGACTTTTAAGTTGCGACGGTTTATCAGCCTGCTTCGCTCATCCTACCGCAGATTTTGGTCGGACCAGGTGTTCAGATGCCAATCCATCCATTATTCTTTGAATTGTAATGAATAAGTAATTCCGTGGTGGTTGGTGTACCCCTGAACGATTGCGAAAAGTCTGGGTGCCACTCGCCTTCCACGATATGGTCCGCGGTATATCCACTGTGCTTAGTTAAAGACACTGCAGTATACGGCTGTTAATCGATTTCGCTGGCGTCCTCGATGTCAATTTATATCCAGATGGTCTGAGTGATTGCCTGAAGGTGTAGGCACCTGGGAAGGCTTGTGGTAGACTAGCACTAGGAGCTTTCCCCATCCACTTTTCTTCACAATAAGGCTTTCAAATAAAAATGGTTGGATGACAGCAAATCATCATTGTTGAACTTAGATGTTCTTCTGTTGATGATGATGATGATGATGATGATGACGATGATGTACCCATGAATGTGGTTTTGCCTTCATTTTCAACCCCGACGTCGAGCTTGTGCCGAAGTCTGTTGCCTACTTCCATGGCACAATCCGAATGCGTACGTGGTGGAGTCATGTGATATTTCGTCACTTTACACCTTCTACCACAGAGCGTGACGTAGTTCGAAAGTGCCTGTCGTGTAACTCGGGAGTAATGATATGACACTGATTTGGATGGAATCCGAAAATTGAGCACTAAACAACATAGAGGAAAGATTCATAGGTAAACTGAGTAACAACTCATCTGCGAGCGAAGTCATTGACAGGAAACCAACTGTCACGCAACAGAGACAGCAAAAAAAACGAACAATCCATAACAACCGGCAGCTCGAAACATATACCTGCATATTAAACTGTAAAGTAGGCGGTCAAAATAGAAAAACAGATATTTCACTGAGTTTGTAACCTTTATCACTAACGGAATTTGTTGATTGCAGGGTGACGAGTCATTTCCAGTGATCTTAGTGGGAAGTGTAAAAACAGAGTATAACACAACAAGAGCATCTTTAACACACGTCACAAACTCCTGGTTGTTTCAATGGTGTACTGTTAATACGGTACTGGGCCCTGAATTCGTTAGTCAAATTTGGTGGCTAAAGGATGAAATACTCATAGATTCAAGCAACACTGACCTAGATTTTGAATTTCTTTGGTTGTCCAAAAAAACACTTGGAGGTCTTAAAGAAGCTGTGCTCAAGTTATGATTTGCTAGCAGAAAAGTGGTGAACCTGAGTACGCTATTCGTCCAAAAGTGCACATGCGCTCTTCGCTGTTGGTATGCATGTGAAAGTCTATTGCTCGGGATTCGAAAACGAATCTGATGGGTTACCTTATTTGACGGTTAAACTGGAGGTCTTCTCTGACCTTGTCGCGCAAAACCGCCTGCACACTTAAGCTACGGGCCTTGCAGCATACTAAAACATGGTCACCATATGGTTCGATCGATCGTTTCAAATCAGGATACTGTGTGTGTTCTCGTTCTGTCATTTAACTGCACTTTGCCATTTAAGGTTAACTAGCAGCTCGATAACACCGGATGCAGTGTAAATCAATGCCTCAGTAGTAACAGTATCGATTATGCGAAGGGTACTACACGATCCTTCGTGCATGTATTAGACATTTGAAATGAAAGTTAATATTGATAGCTCAGATCGTAATGATGGCCGCTGGCTCGTTCAATGACCAGGTCACGTGCTCTGATGCAACCTAATCGCCAAACTTTGCGAATATTAAAAAAAAACATTGATAAATGAATAGTAAACTCAACTGAGCTACCAGTATAGCAACACACAGCTAATTAATCAACTCGAAACAGTTTTGGTGATTACGTCGGATTTCCTTTTTTAGCAACATCCTTTAACCGATGATTCTTATGCACAATACCTTTTTAACGAGTTTTAACGATATCCTAAAATTCCGGTGGGGACAGTTCACGTCAGCTGACACTAATATTGCTTGCATCACGACTTGACGCGTTTCCAACGTAAGCTGCACCCGTGCGGCACCCAACAATCTTACATTCACACGAGCCCCATTGGGAACTCTGACGTCTCAGGACTCTACTGTTTGGTTTGTTCAATGGCTTTAAATGTGAGTAAACAGGATACGTGATCAGTTTATTCTGAATCAGAAAATCAGGCCATTTATTTGCACAAGGCTTGCTGCGAAACAGTTGTGGCGCAATGCGGTAACTAATCTGTCTGTTTTACCTGCAAGAAAGATTTACATCATCCAAAAATTATCACTCAAACTTTTCTGATGAAAGTCTATCATAAAACGGGTCACCTGACGTGCTCACGTCCGTTTTGTGTTTCGGAACTCATGCAAAATGGAAACCTATCGATTGTTCCGAGCTCATGGAACACTTCATTTCCCAAAAAGAAAAGTCCGAAAATCTAGAGTGGGGACATTTGGTACAGCATCACTTCACGTATCATGAGGTCGACGGTCAGGCTAGGCATCAAGATATCGCAGTACAAATCGAGTTAAATTTTTTCTGGGCAGCAGCCTCTAACTGCTGAGATATTTCGATGCAGCAAATTTCTGGCTGGCGTGTGGTGAAACACAATCCGGAAAAGACCGAGTTCTCTTTTCTGTTTCCTTAAAATAGCAAGGACATATAGGTTACGGGTTTCTTGTACTTCAATAATACTCGGTGGAGACGTATACTCTGACAGGCTATAAAGAATGGATAAAAAGCGCCTCAATGGCATCAACCGTTGAAAGAGAAGCGTGATAAAAATGGCAAAATGACCAAACAACGGCCGTGTCTCACTGCTCGTGGTCGTTTAAATAGCAGTGCTTCGACAACAATTGGAGGTAATGAGTTAAAGTGGAACACCCACGTCACGATTCAGTCACTCTGGTAAAGACTATGACCGATTTAGATCACGCAGAAGAATCCCCCTTTTTATTCATCATACGACTGTCGTACTTCAATTTTATTGGTTGAAAAGTTACTGCACCCTTTGGTTGCGACTTGGGTGTAATAGTTATAGGGAAAACCGTATCTTAACCTAGCTCAAGTAAGCTCAAGTGAGCAAAAACGTTTTTCGCTGTGTTTTCAAGCCGCTCGAGCTCCATTTGACCTCCGACGTACAAAACACTGAAGTAGTACTACTGAACTCAGTGTGGCTTGTTGAATTGAACCCTTTGAGTTGCGTGTCGTTTTCTCCGCAACTACCACTGTCAGTTGTTTGATGTTCGTGAAACTTTTTCGAGAATTTCGGCCAGCGGCATTCTTCTGGTTCCTGAAAAAAAATTTGGTTTATCGTCCAAAACTATTTGGAACATAACAGAAAGATTACGTATGACATGTATTTGCCATTTATAGACGCCCATCTAGCGTGCATTTTTTTACCTGGGCCTTCATCTCTGGCTTCGGACGATTAAAAAACCAATTCACGACTGTGTTTGATTCCGCAAATTTCTCACTGACTTCTGTTCTTATAAACACAAATCATTTGGCTCAAAATCGAACCACAAACTCGAGTTAGTCCAAGGAGCTTGCCATATAGCAACTTGCTCTGAAGTACAGTGGAAGGCTTCAGCCTGTATGAAGATTTTCCAGTCAGTCTAAGCGTATGATATCAGAAAATATGAGTAAGTCTGTTGTTTTTCTGCTGCATCGTAACTATGCGCGTGCCCGTACAAAGCAGCCAAACGACAATAGAGCGTGACAGGCTCCAAGTAACAAAGCTCCTAGCTTTATAAAAAAGAAATTTCGTTTTCGAAGCTGTTTTTCATAATAAGCGGTTTTATGGCGTGTCGCTGTTAGGGAATGTGGTCAGTTGATCAGAGGACCTACCATGGGGTAAAACATAGATTAGGATTCTTCAATCAGGATTACGAATCCAAAGTAACAAGACTAAAACTCAGTGCTAGCTTGGTTATGCATGGATACAGGCTAGCTTGGCAATTGTCAACGCTAGACGATCTGTCCGTTGTGTATAGTTTCGTCCACTATAGGCCCTTCAGAACAGTCGCGTGGAAAACGGATGTCCACTAGAAGCGCCTACTGAAAGTCGGGTGGTTCCAGACGGTGGGGGGAAGACAGTATCCGAAAATATACCACGCATATAGCAAACACGAAGGCTCATGCTTACTGATCTCAGTAAATCTGAGGAATTGTTGTGAAGGCATACCACAGTCACAATCCGAAGAAGCTGATGTGGTTTAGAATGCTCAGCCAAGAAATCATTATATTCAGCTTTCATAATGGCTCGGTGAACACCACCATGCATACAAAGCTGTTTCGTTTGTTTAATAACAGATCAAAATCCTACTTCTGAGACAAGGTCGGACCTCTTATGAAAGGGACACATTCGGACTTTAATTCATCCCCGAGCAGTGTGGCATCGGTGAAATATCGACCTTGGAGGCTGCTCCATTCAGCCCATAGCATAACTCACCAGCGGGAAAGTTGTAGTAGAAAAACGAAACTGGTTTGGATAATACCGCATCTGTCATGCACTGGTCACATGTTTAGGACATGACCGACTTGAGTGCTCAAGTCTGTTGAATAATGCTCATCTAGTTAGTTAATTTCATCCTTATCAATCTAGATTTGCTGGGACTAGGAAAAACCAGCAAGTGGATTGTTGGGACTTCGAAATTGATGTTAGAAAGCCGGGAGCAAGATCAAAATAATGCAGCGAGGTAAATGGAACGGAAAAATGGGTTAGTGTAGTGCTTTCAGTGTGTTCAAAAACAATTCGGCGTGGCCTTCAAGCTGCCTTAGACTCAGCGACCCAACAGGTTGTTTTTGTCGGGTTGCCTGATGAGCTCGATATAGCCCAGTGATTAAGGCGCGAACTTACTGATCAGAAGGTCCGAGGTTCCAAACCCACCTGACCTAAAGCTTCCACCTTGAGGTGGTGGTTTGTCTTCACGTCTGCGATGATCCCACGGGCTACACTGACTGTAACCATGCCAGGAGGGCCAAGGGGGAGCAGACAGCCCAAGAGCAGCGAGACACCGTAATACGAGTAATCGTGCTACTACGTGGTCTTAGGGTAAAGTCGTGCTGTCTTCTGCGATGGGTGTGTGAAGTTAGTAAGGTGTTTCACCCAGGAGACCAGTATATCCATATCCGCGAGGAAGGAGGTTTAGAAAAGGCAGGCCCTAAAAACCGCACACTCAACGGTTGACCGTGACTGCCGGTGCACTATTCAATAAAGTCGAAATATTTTTAAAACCTTAGAGTCTGGTTTTGTCCAATGGTACCTGCTGCGCGCAGCCGCATTAGCAGTTAAACAGTAGTTTTTTACACCCTGAGCCCCGGGTTAGGTCAGCCCACTGTGGCCACGTAGGTCAGGATATTGAGTCAATGGCTCCAGGCGAAGTTCCCAAAGAAAATCCTACAGCCCGAGGCCTCGTGGATCAAACGTTTGAGTCAGAGGATGGGGGCAGGGTCCGCGAGCGAAACCCTACATCCTCACATTGCCTTGTGGGTCAGACTTTTGAGCCAAAGGCTCAAGGTGGGGCACCTCAGTTGTGCGCTGAATATAAACTGTTTCTGGCCACTGCGAGCTCTAAGCATCGTGCGACCTAGTGGCCGCGAAGTGCGAATCAACTGTTGACCAAGTTGGATCACGTGACCAACGGTCACTGGTGGAGAGCCACATTGCAAGACTGCCTTTTCTAAGGCACAACTTGATTCCTATTATGCCATGGTGCAATCACGCCTGAAAATTCGCTTTCCTTTTGGCCCTCGCAAATCAGCAAGAAAAATGCCAACCCACCATTTTCGGAGAATTATCATAGCACTGCAATATCGATCTGAGCTAGCTCAACAAACCTGTACAGTAAACCAATACTGTACTGATAGTGAGCACGTGGATGAAGTACGGCAAAAAGTGAAAGGAGCTATCCTAGCGGCATTCACTTGTGTGCGTCCGAAGTCTCCGATATGACAAAATGACCGCTGGATGTCGTTGACAGAGCCAAACCTGACTGATCCCAGAAAATCTATATCAGCAGGAAACGAGTACCACGGCGCACGCACTTCCATCAAGCGCTAAATAGTGAAGTGCTTAAAGAAAGACCGAGAGTTTTGGTGGACATCGAAAA
This sequence comes from Opisthorchis felineus, assembly GCA_004794785.1. NCBI lineage: Eukaryota > Metazoa > Platyhelminthes > Trematoda > Opisthorchiida > Opisthorchiidae > Opisthorchis > Opisthorchis felineus. The sequence goes on along the minus strand of SJOL01007899.1, from coordinate 296,143 downwards.
CCCAGGAGATGGAGAAGACTTTTGCTGCTGGAAACAGCCGTGCCCTGGACCAACTGATACGATCGGCTGGCAATAGGATAGCAACGGTCAGTGAAACGGTGAGTGAAAAAGGCGGCCGATTAATTCGCTCGCAAAAACGCCGACTGGAAAGATCGGCTGAACACTTTGAAGAACACTTTAACTATCCTCCTGCAACATAGGAGAGAATGCATACGGGCGAATAGAAAGTAAACCTCAATGTCCCGTCAGAAGAGGAAGCAAAATACGAAATATCCGTAATGAAACATGAGAAGGTATCAGAAACGGACGGTCTGTATCCAGCCCTCTTCAAAGAAGGCAGAGAATCCCTGGTGACCCATCTGACAAAACTCGTTGATGCGAAATGGAACGAAGAGAAGGCGCCTGAGGAATGGCGCTCATCGACAGTCACCACTATCTTTAAAAAGGATGTGCGGAAGCTGTGTGAAACCACCGTGGCGTTAGCTTGGTTGCTGTAGCATTGAAGGTGCCATCTGTTGTTAGACTTTGAAGGCTGACTGAATACAGAGACAAATTTGTGAAAACCAACCTGGGCTCAGTCCTGCAAGATGAGGCATGGATCACACTTTTATGCTTTCAACAACCAAAGATGGTGGACCTCCATGACTTGAAAGCTTTTATTTGGCCCTGTGAACCGTTAGGCACTATGGCTGGGTGGGCTAGAACCATAGCTTCATGCTTGAGAATGAACCGATTGAAGAAGTAGGCAAATTTTTATACCTGACAGCTGCATAAATTCCGGTGGTCTGGACAAAAATGATATTTCCATCTGGATTGGGAAGGCCAGAGCAGCACTGCTGAGCGTGCATCACCCGTGGCGTAGGCGTGACATCAGCTGATCTGTCACGGGTCGAGTTTACAGTGCTGAGGTGCGCTCCATATTGGTACATATGTCAGAAACCTGGTTGTTGCACGCTGAGGACGTCAAAAGACCTTCAGTGTTTGACCATCGATGTCTTCGGAGCATTACCCGAGTCTGGTGGGAACACCACATCAGTAATGCTGAAGTACGTCGAATGGTTTTGGGAATAAATAAATCGCCGATGTTAGATGAACTGATCATACTCCATAGGTTGCCCTGGTTTGGTCACTTTTTCCGTATGCCAGCTGTCCGTTTTCTTCGAAAAACCCTTTTTTCACAACCACGCAAAGGGTGAAAGCTATCCAGGAAAGGTGAAACCTTGACTTGACGGTGAAGTACGAAAGCTATTACCAGCAAACTAAGCAGCACTGGTCATTGCTGTCCCGCTGGATGGCGACCCAGAGACGGAACACATCAGTGGTTAGAGACATTGTCAGAAATAGCCCAGTCGCGCATTCATTAGAGCTCATACATCCAAGCTGTTGGCTTCAATGCATAACTTCCATCCCAATCCCCCAATGAAAAGTCCAATGACACATCAATTATGTCAGCTATCGCCTCCATTGCTTAGCTATTTATCCCACCTCCCAAAGTCATCGGCGAACGAAACTGTTTCACCTATAACCACTGCACGACAAGTACGCGTTTTTTAAAGCTGATGATGATGATTCGAACCCAACCTCAACATCTTCATTCCTGCTTTCTAGGCATGAGACACCTTGTGCTATCTCAGCTCTCGTGCTCCCTTCAGGTGGCACGGCAGCTAGGTGCCGAAAATATTTCACCGCTGGACATTTATTATTATTATTATTGTTAATAAATTATTTGAGTTAGCTGATCCATCCGACCGGTAATCACGTGACTGAATTTGTTTTGTGTTACGAAACCCGCTTACTTAAATTTTTGATTTGGTGCTGAGGGGATCATACAAAATACATGCATCTACCCCTCTCCTTGTCCTCTTTATGCGGTTCAACTCTCACAGCAAATTGCAGCCTCAGGGTTGGAAGAAAACATACGCATGATTAATATTGATGGCTGCTTTCTTAAACTGACTTTCACCGCATGCTGGCCGAATTACCATAAGGTTTTACATCAGCAAATTATTGCGCATGAAGTAACTTAGCTTCGCGCATGGCTTAACCCGCATTTTTTGTTTTCATATGCACAGGTCACTCGTTTTCTGCCTTCTGCCCGTGGTAGCGGGAAACGAGGGGTAACCACGTTGAGCCATGTGAGTTTGATGTGTGGGTAATATGGGTGACTGCGCAAAATGCATTGAGGGTTGTAGCTGTTGATTTGAGTGGTTTAAAGGATGCGACATTTTCGCAATCCTATGTCCATGCTGATGATATTTGGAGTAGACTTTTGCTAGTGGGACGAAACAAAATCACTTCTAGCTACTGTGGTTTGGTGATTCAATCTCCTAGTTCACTCGTGCCACAGTCTGTTCAGTCAGTATAAAAGAAGCTGATATTTAGGTTTCCAGATTAGATAATCAAACAACCGCTTCTCTGCGTCCTCGATTTCAATAGTTTCTAGTCCAACCGATTGTGTGTACAATACTCGTCGCGGAGTTTGCTATGGTAACTAAATAAGTGAGACTAGTAGGTAACCGAAAGTGACACTTTCAAACACAAGGATTGTGTTGGCTCTCCGACTCAAAACACGCCTCACTCTCAGAACCTGGAATGACATTCAGCTCGTTCTCTGCAAGCTGCAGTAGAACAACACGATCTTGTCTGATCAGGCTCAGCTAATTCAAAGTGAAATTTCGATACATGAATTGAATCTCTGGCGATTCACGCCCAAACCGCTCGCGCCAACCGAGATACTGGTTTGACCATGTCACCTGTCTGGGCAGGACTAATCAATAATCACATGAACCGGAGGCGTGACACCTTAATTTAGCATGAAGCCACAAACATGGACGAGCCTTCTCAACCAATCACATAGCACCTGCGTGACAGTAGCTGTCATTTTGGCTTCTTTTCCCTCGTTTTTCGTAATTAGGTTTATTCCACTCTTATATGAAGTCACGCGTGGTGGCCGAAATGTCTGTAGTGTAATCTCGGTATTTTAACGTCGTGTTAACCTACCATAATTCAAGCAACATAAATGTTCCACACAGCGCGCAGTCTTTTCTATCTCATTCCAACTGAATTTGGAGCGGATATTCTACTTGGCTTTTTCATCGATCTATACTAAGATCAAGATAACCCAATCACAAAAGCAACAAAAACTCCCAAACAACGCGGTCGATGCGTTAGACGCACTAGACATTAAGAGTGCAAAGTGACGTACCCGACAGCTGTACTTCAGTAGAACACAGGTTATTCACTCTATCGGAGAGCTAAAAAGTCGATAATTTGTGAATCGTGTGCATCAAATCAATGCGTCGGTTAGCTTAATCGCAGTACCAACATTTCTGCATACACTGGTCTAGACTGCGCTTTGCAAGTGCCCTTGTTATATAAGCATTTAGTATCCGGTTTTATGTAGTAGTGTGTGGCTACTATGTTACAATGTATGCGGTGTCTGTACTCAATCGGTGCCCTGTGCCCGCCAAATGTTCTCGGAGCGAACCGTACATAGTTTTGGTGTAGCCCGCCAACTTTCAAAATTCTCGGAAGCAGGATGAAATACACGCTTTTCCTTTTTATTTTCTGCCATCAAGCTTTTACACTTACGCTTCATTCTACATATGCGTAACTCAGCTTTTCAATGGATGACCAAACAGGTAGTGTCACCCCATCCAAGTCGTCCACATTCCTGTATCCAGTATCCATGACATTCGTGTCAGGTTGTGAAACCATCCAGTCGCATGACTTGTCATGAGTATAATGGTCGCTCTGTAATGAGGGATAGTGTATCAGTGAAAATGTTCTCAAAGCAGTGAGAATATATTTTGAACCGATCGGAGCTGATTTCATGAAACACAGAAAACTCAAAATACTGACAAGGTCTATGGCCTTGCTTTAATTTGATCCATCGCAAATTTGTGCTCTTTAGGTCCGTGTGCTTTCTGTTATCATTTGAAAGTCTTATATGTTGGGAAAACGTTTACTAAAACAGTCAGTGATATGCAATGAATTTTGGTTGGCATGGTTTGCAACAGTTCTGTTTCTGTAGCCCGTCAGTCGGATGTACCAGTACATAGTTGTCTGGTTCTTGATGGATCTTCACCCGAAAAAATCATCTGCCTAGGGGTATCTGTGATCACTGTATTATGCAAAAAAAGTGATCCGGCTTCCTTAAGGTTGAACATTTTTAATCTGTGCCCCACTGTAAAATGCTCTGCAGAATGAAAAAATCGCCACTGTCTTGGCTCGTCTTGTAGGCGGGATAAATAAAACACAGCACGCACGAAAGCTTGTCTGCCGTTGGACTTCAAGAGGAAACTACCTCCACCTACCAGTTATGATGCGAACATAACAACTGTTGATCGAGTTTTTGTCTTGCAAGTAAAATCACTCTGTGAGGAAAAGCCGAGAAACACTGCGCAGCTGCTTCATCCCTATTGGTAATCAGCAGCAGAGCGTTTTGAATCCGCAACTTCCGGGCTAGTAGTTTAAACGCTTAAACGTCCGGCCACCAGCCGCTAATCAGCACGTACGCACAGGATGGAGCGCCGCTCACCATTCTATTCATCCACTAATCCACATCACGTGATCAGGCGTTGACTGGATCTTTGGGTAACGAGTGACTATTAATGGGATGTCGCGCGTTCGAGACACTCTGGAGATTCATGAGAAGCACACTACTGATGATTCCCCAATAAGGATGAAATAGCTGTACAGTGCTTTTCAGCTTTTCAACATAGATCACCTTCTCTTACAAGACATAATCTCCATAAAAAAATCAAAAGAATAGAAATAATACTGAAGTATACTTTATGCCATAGAAAGATCACAAGTTTTGCCTCCACCCGAATGAGCACCTAAGTTTTCTGGTACTGTAACACATATGTGAAAAATGATCCTTTCACGTCCACCATGATGAATCACTCAGGAGAAACTTTAGTTTTACAAAGCGGTGCACCTAAAAACGCTCTCAAAAGATGAAAGGGATTGTAATGGGACATTTTAACCTGTTGCAAAGTCGGTAAGTAATGTGTCCCAGACAAGCCCTTGTAAACGGAAACCAGTGTCACAGGAGCTCATAACCACATTTCCTATCTGCTACGATTTTGTGCATTGCCCTGTTCCAGTGTCCGTCGAACAAATTTTGAGTTGTTCATTGTATTTAACCCACACTGGGAATAACAACAGACATTTTAGCGAATTGGATCCTATGTGATGGGTTGTGGGACTCGGTACTTCAAATTGCGTGAAGCAATCGATCAAACTAAATCAGGCCCAGCACAGGCTTTATGTGTTGCCACATAGTACGATGTTTGTTACATCAGCCGACTAATGTGTGACTCGGTGGGTAAAATTCTGAGTCAGATGCAATGTGATGTATACTACTAAGTTTGGTAGACTGCAGCTTTTTCTTTGAGTTTATGTGTCGGTTAATTTCTCCTTGTGAACTTAATCCTCAAAAGGAAGGTCTCCCCTTTAGTTCTCACGGGAAGACACGAGTAGTTTGACTTGGTATTAGCCAATGCTACCGAAAGTCTGACAGTTTCCATGGACTTTGAGGAAGGTACTTATGGTGAAGACTGAGGGTCGCTGCCTGAACTATGGATAAATCGCAGAATTGGGAGAGCTGGTAACTTTTTCGCAAAATTTATAATTGCCCAGCCGCCAAAGCTTCACCACATTTTACGGTTGTTTCCACAAAACTACTGCTTGCTCATCAAAGTTCCAATCACAGTTTCACTTTACTGGCCGGAAGGTAGTTGGATCCTAAAATCGTCTGATGACTTCGTTTCGATAGATTTTAATGTGCTCCCCTGAGTGGTCCGCTTACATTTTGTACTGCGTTTTGGTCTGCTCTCAGTGGTCCCCTTCCCTTATTCTGACTGGTTCGTTTTTTTGCTTTGTAGCTGATCGTACAGTAAACTTGAACACACAACGGTGATCACTACTTCTACCATGTGCTCATTAAAAACGCTTTAATTTGCTGGAAAACTGACTGAAATACACTTTAAGCATTAGTGACAAGAGATACAGATGGTGGTACCTGGCGCATTTTTCGCATGTGTTTGCCTACTCAACCGTTCAGTAAGCCAACCGACTTGAATATTCATTTGCATCCTGTGATCTCATCGAATTGCGCCACAACTGATTCTGAACTTTACAGTTTACAGAGAATGTAAAGAGCGACAAAGTGGGATGTTTCTCCCCTAATTTCAATAAAGACCATACCACCGGGAAGGTGAATACATTCACAAAAAGGAGCTAAGGCCGTCAAAACGAGGGAAACAGAAGTTGCATTTTACAGTGATTTGATGCCGGGGTACAATTCGGATGTTTAAAACACTTAAATTACCAGAATTGGGGTTACACAAGTTACAAACACACAAACTATCGAAATAGAACACGAGTTCGGAACAAGTACGCCTAATCACTGCTTCTTTAGTTTTAGCCAGTCAGTCTTTTTGGGGATTACCTCACTTCCTTCCCGATCTTAGCGGACTAGGTTTACGGGACCAGTAGAAGAATGGGCAATCGGTTAAATCTTCAGCCATTCTGGTTGATCATGGAAGGATGTTTTTGGGTGAAAGGTTATTTCCCTCAAACTGCGTATAGTCGATGCACCGTTAGTCGATAAAACTCCGTTTATTTTCAGTACTCCAGGAAAATCTTTAAAAATTATTTTCAGCTCGGTATTGTGTGGATGGGCCAACTCGTTCTTTGACAGCTGAAACCAAAAAAGAACAAGCGGTTAAGACGGTAATCATAGTTTCGTCGGAACACAAGAATTAAATGAGTCCTAGCTACTTGTTTTTAAACATTCCATATCAATCAGGGAAGACACCAGTCTTGGTGAAAACGTTGGGCTCACCAGTGTGGTTCTCGGGTTCAAAGTGAAACTGATCAGCCTAGCAACACGACAGTCTGTTTTTTATTATATTGGCTTCTCAGTATTACTAAGGTGTTCTTATTTCATTCAGCGCTGAATTCGCCATCCTCCTGGACAAACCTTTTGAAGGACACCCAAAATCAACAGGGCAGGTTTCTCCAGGGAGTGCATACGAACTAATTTCCACAACTTATGCACTTGGATGAATCAGGTTTATTTGGCTGTTAGCCAGAGAGTAACTGTCTGTTTTGTTTCATCAGCTTCAGTGAATGTTTTAGAGGTTTTTGCCCTACTTGGAGTGAGCTGTTGTGGTATTCTGTCTACATGGTGAAACTGTACAGTGTCCCACGATTGCCAATATCCGAAGTCGTTATTTTCGTGTGACTACCCTGCAAGCTAATCACCCTTCGACACAAAACGCACAAAATAATTGTTCAAACAAGTATATGATGCTACGGAATAAATAAATAAAGTAAAGTAAATAAATTAACAAACGAACAACTACCGCAGTTTTGGCTTCCACGCCTTTTAGTGAGAAGTTTCAAGAACTGCTGTGATTCATAAAGCCGTGGATGAATTACCAGTCAAGTCAAGTCGTTTGTATTCAAGATGACCTGCAAATCCCACACAATAGAGTTGCAACAGAGCTAATGAAATCCAAATTTTGGCGTCACAGTTTCCTTCCAAATGTGTGTCAAGACAAATGGCGTCTTTCGCAAGGTAAGACAGACTTTTAAAGTTATAGAGTATTAATATATGTTTCTTTCGTGTCTTTCCTTGTGTGTACATAGGGGCTGGGTGGAAGACAGTAACCTGATCAGCAATGAGCTACTGAACGTGGAATATTAGGCACAGGTATCATGCCTGCTTACTCCGGCTCACTTCCACCAGCTATAGGCTATAGGCATCTTTTCACGCAAAAGTGCATGAACCCAAAACCACAAACACCAAAACTAACAATCCGAGATGGCTGACTAAACAAGCTTATCGCCTGGTCAGTTTTTCACACGACTGCAAACGAAGCGTGGATACCATAGCTTCATAACTCCTCTGTCCGGGTTCTACCCCAACAACTCACTTGATTAAAAAGAGTACCGCCAGCCTAACAATCGGCACAATTCTAAAGATTGCCTAAGTTTACTTAACATGATGTTTTTCTTTTGGTCTTAACGAATCGCTTTTACAAACCTTCAGCGGAAAAGCCTATCCGGTGGCCACGGTGACAAACAAACCAGCAGCGCCAATCTTTTCAGGTCTCAAGGTGCGTTCTTCAAGAAACGGCACTTTGGGCTGTAATGGAAAAAATAAGGTGTACGTGGTAAAAATGTGTGAATTATGTACAACTTTTACTCACTGGAAGGTACTCTGGGTAGTAGATATGTGTGCAGTAGGCTCAATGATATTTGCTTGTTTTGCAGCTGTAGTGTTTTGGAGGTAAATAAGGGAAGTAATACAGTCAATAAATTAGTGGCCATAATCTTCTTGACATGGGCCCTTTATACTACTCCTGTCGGATGAATTTTATCAGCTTCAGTTTTCAGCTTGTAACCAGGTAACGCTCTTGTCTTTTGATAGATATGCCCAAAGGGACAATAAACTCAGTGGGTGCGTGGTAGCTGCTACTATTCGATCGGTTGCTGTTAGCAACCTTGATCGATTAGGCAAAAGCTTTAGTGAACCTCCATTCTTGCTTTGTCTGGTTTCCGTGTCATTTACCATGGTCAGTTAATTCAACCTGTCAATCATGACATTACCCAGGAGAGGATAGATGCGAACGGGATGAATTTTATGCTACTTTCTAATTTATCAGTAGTAAAATGTTTCCATGAAAACGTTTTGGATGGAATATTGAGATTTGAATAGCCAAGACAAACATACAGGATGATAACAAATTTCCATCGCTTAGTTTAGATGACCGTTGATTTCGAGTTCCAAAGATACTTGTTTTCTTGTTTTATTAACTCTTATGTTTAAATTCCGCGCTCCACGTTTCTTTTCCCCAGGCTTGTTAGTTAGGTTCTCTGAACTGATAAGGGTTGGATCTAGGGATTTATTTCCCCCATGCATTGGGATACCAAGGGGTGCCTACATAAATTTTCCAGATAATAACCACTCCAGAATTCACTATAATTTGAACCAGTGAATCCCATTCACAGCCAACATTCTCAGCGTTCAGAACCGTGCAACTGAGACTACTTGCTGAACCTTGTCAAATGTGATCCCTTCAAATGATAAAGTCTCTTTTAGGGTTTTGTTTAACCAAATCTGTGATTTTACGTGAAGAAGGAATGGCGTTTGAATCACTGAATCTCGCTGATGCAAATTTATTGCGCCTGTTTTCATTTCAAACTGCCCTCTTGTTCAAGATTGAATTGATTAGGACACTTCATGAAGTATCGGTCAGGCATGATGCGAGTGATATTCTCGGATTCAACTAAGTTTTTCATTGACAAACCTCTAGCCTCTGCAATGCAACAGTGACATTCTCGAGAACGGTGAGATGGCACCGTCAACATGAATTTTGGATTTCGAAAGTGTTTCCGGAGTTGATTCATACTATCGCCATTGTTTTGTTGGAACCAGATTCAGCCCATTGACAGAAAACCCAAAAGCATTTAAGTCCAGACTATAATGCCTCGCACCCGATTATGTCTCCTTGCTCTGGTGGAGGCATTGAAAAGGATTTTTACGGCAGCGGCTGCATGAAACCACGTCCGTTTGGGACAAATGTCTATTTTACCTGCTTCCCAAGACAAACAACACCTATGATACCGAGGAGTGTTATTCAGTTTTATAATCAGTTGTTTGATGCAACTGTGACTAGAGGATAAACCGAAACATTTGGAATGCAGACCTGGAATACGTTGATTACAACGTTTTACTTGGTGAAAACGGAAAGCCCAACCACCGTTACTGGTCAGTTTACCAACCACAGGGAGTTAGCTGGAGCGACTAACAACTCTAGCAAAACATCATTTGGCTTTAAGCAAGAAGGCAGACATCCAACTAAGGAACTTACCTATTTAGGACACAGTTGAGCTAACGGCTGATAGTCACACCCCTTGAAGATAGGACGGAGTGGTCCATAGTAACTCCGTATTTTCTAAAGTTCCAATAATCTTTATTGTTTTTATTGCTTTTATATGAAAGTAAGGTGTCACGTCTGAAGTTCCTATTTCAAAGTGAGCAAGATTAAAGACACCATCCCCACAATAATCTAGCCAAGTGGTGTCATTGACCATCTTATATTTCATTTTGTGTTGCATATGCAATAGCTTTTCTTTAGAAACACCTGTTGAGAAACTCCTTAAAATCATCCAAAACGTTCCACTGAGAGGAGGAGTAGTAAGATGATCTCGAAATTGTTCGTTATTTTTGAAATGGTCATTTGGGGAAAGGACCATCCTCCGAAATGTGGCGGTTGCACTGTGACTTCGTGAGGTAAACGGCTTTCGGCAATCCACCAATGTAACCATAAGATGGCATTCTAGGTGAACCAGAGTTGTGCATCGTCTTTCTAGCAACAGGCAATACGCATTAATTCCTTTTTAGACCTCCCTAATTCACGATCAAGTTTACCATCTTGATGGATGGAGCGCCGGTATGTTTTTTCACCAGAATGTCAGAAGCATTATGGCAGAAGAACCAAGCTACCTTACATCATCGTATGGAGCGTTTAACAACATAAACCATCCCTAAGAAACGTTGGATGCTACTCACGGCTCATATTCGTTTGGGGGTTCATTCGGGTTCATTTGGGACTCATGAAAGAATTAAGTATTGGCATTTACCGAAAGGCCATCCTTTAGTGCACTCTCTTTAACGGTAGGATCTGTATTTTAGTACCTTAGTGAAGTTTATGTACGAGAGCGATGGCCTTTGTTAGGCCTTTCTATGAGCGCCTCCTAAGGAACATTCAATATTAGGGAACTGGCGCCAGCTTTTTATTGTTTCTTTTCATTTTCTGAGTTTGGCAACATGGAAATGCCCCGACACATGTCACCTTGAGTGTTTCACCGCCGAATACCTAAGAAATTCTTTTAAGAAGCTAAACATGGATAAGATGGTTCCATTCCTCTTTTCAGTTGAAAGGCGTTTGTTCTTGTGGTGGTCTGGCAGTGAGTTAACGGTATTGCGTCTGAGTTTGTTTGTTTCACTAACTTATCAGTTCGGTGGTATTGTTGTATCCGCACGGACGACTTTCAGGGTTGTGTGATGAGATCCAAAATAGAACAACGTAGTCTTTAAAGGCTCTAGAACCGTCCGGGGAAGCAACATTTGTTGACCTGGCAAGTTTAAACGACTCATGTCCAAATTTATTTGGGGTAAAAAGGATGGACTACACGATTTAGAACCTCAATTGATTGTCGAAAAGACTAATTTCGACAAGTAGAACAAACACAGTGGTAGAGAATGTACAGATTTTTGTCGAGAACCAATTGTGTTGAGCATGGTAAAAATTTCTTTTGTACGCGACAAAGAGTTCAATGATATGATTCATATGATTCTTTTCATCAGTTAATGGAGCGGAAAGCGAAAAATGCTACTACTAATCAACCTACACTGGTATCCGGGCTAGCGTAAAGAGTGATTCTTTCCGGTCGGACCAAGGTAACGCGCCATGGAGATCAGGTTACACACCGTGCGGCGGAGATGAAAATGAATTATCGATCGATGAAAGTAAAGCACATATCAACACCTCCGATCTTTGAGACGAAAGAATAACGGAGGATGCAGACAAACATAGTAGTCGTTTTCAAGAAATGTTACAACTGCGACGTTCGTTTGGGTGTTACAGATTCCATTAGCGAGCAGGAAAACTGGAGATCAGTGAGCACAACGAAACGATCAATGGAAGTTGTGTTCCAGAATAAGAAAATAGTTTCATTTTGAATAAACGGGATTCAACTTATGGGAGCCTAGGTCTGTTGATTATCGGGACTAGGCAATCGTTTGAAAATGAATTTATTCGGGGAAAAAATGAGCCGATCGAGAGCTAAGCAGGCAATATTTTCAATAGCCGGTTAAGTCAACCACTTTTTGTGGTTGATATCTTGAGGGATTTCGAGATATTTTTCGTGTTTACTTGTCCGTCGATCGAGTACTTAATTGTGGCGATCTTTTGAAGTCCAACCGAGGAATATTTGTTTCTGATGGGTAACAAAATTTCTGGCGAAACTAAATAGCCCCACTCTTCTGTTCATTCTGTCTGAAGTCGCAACTCAGAAACCAGGCTGCTGACATTTTCTAGGAATAATCCGGTTGTGGTAAAGACATTTGTTCTGTTGTTTCCGACGTGACTTAGTAATAGGCTTGCCTTCATGATAAACATGATAAACATGAAAGTTGAACTCAGAAATCGCATGATGCTTTACTAACATGTGATTGGCGGATATGAACAGGAGCCGCATTTGAACTGGGTAGCAAACCAGTTTTCAACTGAAAACAGTAATATAAACCTGGTGCCAATACCACAGTTCAGTTGTGGACTGAATGTGGATTGGGCTGAAGCAAATTGAGAGTGAATGTTTGACAGTGGTATAGGAGCGAAATTAGAACTCCGGGATTGAGGTTAGATGAAAATTTAAATGTGGTCACGTCGTAGGAAGTTCAGTAAAATCTACATTTATGCGGGATCTGATCAGTTGTGGCTCCAAAAGCAGAAGCAATGTTCGTCATGCTCCGAGCCCTGCCCAATACTTGCGCATAGAACAGTAAAGACGGGCTTTGCTTTGAACTAACAAAGGAAGGAAGGGTTTAACAGTAAGGTTAGTCAGTAAGTGGAATCTGGGAGGGGAAGGATTGTGATGATTTACGGTGTTGGTTACTTAGATTAGGTTTACGACTTTGCCATTCTCATATTTCGTTCAAAGTTCTCTCCGTTGTCATGCTTTGTGTGTCGTCATAGTGCTTATATGCGAACTGGTGTGCGAAGTCGCTTGATTCAATCTTAGGCTACCAGGTCGAGTTATTACAGAACCGAACCACACTGACTCCTAATCATTAGGCTCTTTATTCCTTGCAGCGTTCGCCGTAACTCTGCGGTCCGTGCTTCCGAATTGCAAATAATCTTCGATGGAAAACAGTATGATAGTAGCATGGATCATGTCATTGGCCTCGCCTCGTTCTTAACTTAACTATTTATTTGCAACGCGGAAGAAATGTCGCGTTACGTCCATTCACGGAAAAAAAATTGTATTCAGACCCCTGAGAGATTAGTTGGTGGAAGAAAATCGCACACAAGCTTGAAATTGGTGGCGAGATGTTGCTTTTGGTGCTCCATGTTTAGAGGAGTCCTCTTTGGGGGTACTTATTTCTTTTCGGAGGCAGCAACAGTTCGTTCATTTTCGAAAACATGCTATCAGCTTGGTCTTATCCACACTGCTGAATTCAAAACTTTCAAGAAACGCACATTTTTTACCATGGTATCTCACTAATTTGAAAGCCCCTTCAGGAGAAACAACTACGGTTCTGAATTATTTTATTTAGCATGAAAAACGAAAACTTGTGCAGATTCTCTCATTCCAATTATCTTCATTTTCGTGTCCGGACCCATTTTCTTGATGTTTCTACTGTTGTACTGCACAATCCGACACTGCCCTGTAACCAAATCCCCATCAGCGTGACATTATTGAGTAACTGTGTTAATTATTGAACCCGTCCCTGTTGTCGCCTAACGTCCCTGCTGACACCTCTCTAAATGCTTAGACTGACACGCTGAACGTAGAGTGACTTATTATTCGAGCGCGTGACAGGCGGAAAAGTGAGTAAATAGATTATACAGCAAATAATCAGTGCATAATCAAAACATGCTAAGAACGTGCCAATTAGCCCCGAAGCACATTACTCCAAGCCGGCCGTATTGGTTGCCCAACCCTACAGGTATTCCCACTCCAAATTTATGACTTCATGGTATAATTCACAAAAGTCTGACTGGGTTAATAGGGCTAGGGGTAAAACGAAACGATTGGATAAGTAAGCCCACCTACGCAGTATTACTGAGCATCCTGAACACCTGTGGTCCCTCTAATGATAAGTAGCTGGTCGGAGTGACAACTACGAAAGGAATATCGAGCCAACGATGGTAGGACGGGAGGAACTTATTCTGAATGGGTTTAGTGGCAGACGGAGTCGGGAGCACGGAAAATATTATATTTACGCCTTCGCGATTGAAACCGCGGAGCGCAAAGGTCTGCAAAGCAGCATTTTCTTATTTTTCATATATAGCTACCGTCCACTCTCGTCATAAATCAGTGAAATATGTAGCCCCATTACCAATAGCCATGCATAGCTCATTCCTCGACATGGCCAAATTTGGGTGGGCCTTCTCAGCGTCAGGAGATAGCGTAGGAGGGACGAGGATGGTGAAATTGCAATAAACTGGCTATCATGTGTTGACAGCCTTCGAATCCCAGTCTTTTCCCCTAAGTTGGAATACCAATTTGGAGGTAATCCGAAATACTCTTCAGTCCATATGCTTTGTGGATTACGTCCCGTGATTCCTGCTTATTTTAGCGGTTCTGATATTCTACCTTTGATTATCTTCTGTTCATATGGGTATACGTTTGCAAATTACGTCGACTACCTACGTAATGCGAACCTTCATTAGAATGCAAGCAGAGTGACTCTAGGGAGTAGATGCACTTCAGTGATGTTCTGAATGCCACGTTACTCAACTTTCATGCCTTGACTGATTGAACGGATGTTGTTGTTTTCTTCCTCTTGTAAACCACATGTATTTGGACTAGTCTTCGATGACTTTAGTAAGTGAACAGCTTACACTGCATTGGGTGAGTTAGAATGTGTGCTTGGTTCTGTTCAGTAAAGTGCAGATAAGCACGAAGATTCGGTATATACGAGCGATAATAAATTTCTGACTGATAAAAACTGCACGTTATGCTTCCGGATAGATGAAGTAGTGCAGGCATGTTACCAGAATATTTACGTGACTCTAACTTAATGGGCTGAGTGAACTTCAGTTCAAAAGCAGATATACATCTCGCAGGGGTTCCGAGTGCCTGTTCATTCCGATTTAGTCTAAACTATTGGAATCGTAGCTAATTAGAATTATACCAGCCATTTAGAAAAGAACAATCAGACTCGGTTGTGCTAGACAGACAGCCGTGTTTCATAGGTACGGAGAATCTATTGGCAAAATACAGTCACTTACAAGTTAAGTTGATGGTAACGGGTGACTCAAATGAATGGAAGCTGAATCTTTTGTTTATGGTAAACGTCAACTGGATTTACTGCAACCGTTTGAGTAGTGTGCTCCGATATCTCAACTCTCGTGCAACCTGAAACATGAGGTCAGCCAGTCAGCCAGTTTTTCAGCCCACAAACCATGCACCGAAGTGCTGTGGTTCAGGAGGCTACAACTTCGTTCACCGAGGATAAGGGGGATAAAGGTATGAGAACTTAGTGTTGGGGGCGATGGCTCGATCTGTGAATTGATGACAAATGAAATGTTTGTCCAAGATGGTGCAAAATGAGAGTCACACAGTGAAGAGGATAGCTTTGACGCAAGCTGCCGTTGGCAATGACACAGTTATATCTGTCAGGGTCACTGAACTTTGGCTTGTTTCATTCCGCGGTCCCCATTCTGAGAGACGGTATTTAATGACGCGACTCACTTGACTGATGAAGACTTTCAAGTTTCGTTGACAAGTCCTGGACTAACCGCCTGTGATTCATGTCCATCCAAAACAAGGCTGGGCTCCACGAGGCAAACGGTCCTCTGGCATAGGAAGTAAATGGCCTAGCCAGGGAAACCTGTGGAGTGTGAACAGGTGATCTATCGAGAGAAAATGAACTTTCCAGAAAACAATCTTGCGCTCTCCGGAGGCACCGATGTTCGAACATCATAAACGAGCTGGGATTGATTTGGGCCTTTTGGTAATCTCAACTTAACTTGCAAATGGGTGCATTTCACCAGTGGCTTAAAATTTGGTGTTTAAACAGAACATAAATTTGATGACAACCCTGGGACTACCTATATGATGAGTCCTAAGAAGGGCAAAACCTATCATCGACTAGTTTTCAGCAACCTTATGACCAATGTGCTCTGTTAAGGGAACTTTGAATCCTCTGTTATGTTACAAAGACATATAATTCTGTTACGGAACTATGTCATTAAATGGATGCAATTATTCGTTTAAAAAACTATCTGTCTTTACGAAAACGTTGACAAAAGTACAGTGAATAAAAAATATGATTACCCTGTATTATCTTTGTTCGGATCGTCTCAACTTTACACTTGTGAAGTTTTGTGTTGAGATCCCTTAATGGGATTTTCGGTTGAGTGCTGATCATCTGCGATTCCGTCATCACGCCAGTATTTACCAAACAGTCGAATTTTCGACTGTCCCAGACTTTGATACACTTGACGGCAAAGACGGAAATCGAAATTTGCTTATTTTTTACCCACCGGTCTTTGTTATTTTGTACAAAACGCAGACTAAATTGTTCAGTATTTTATGGAAGCATTGGGTCACATGACCTGTTCCTACAGGTGTGCCAGCCTCCCGGTTCAAATGGCTATTGCTTTTCAGTCAGATGCGTGAACCAGCAAGCTGAATTCAATAATTGCTACTAAGGTAACTTCTTCTACGGTGTTAAAATCACCTGAAGTTGAAACTGTAAAGCATGAATGTAGCATTTCAATGCTCATTCTCCGGAGCAGTATCCAGTCCTGCGTGTGCAAGTTTACTGTGTAAAGTAACAGCTAAGTTTCGCTCAACCACAAGTGGCAGTACTCAGGAAATTCAAAGATGTTGCTCAAATCAAGCAAGCGCGCCGGGAAGTCGATATGCTTCGGGTAACTCCGAATGATTTATTTAAAAAAAATCAATTTATCTGATTTAGAAACCGAATGATTTATACCGGTTAGGGAACAAAAATAAAAACGTATTTATTTTGGACTGGATTGAGTTCTGCTAAACACTGTCTAACTGAATTCCTGTCGTGGTAATGGACGAGAGTGGATGTAGTTCGGCGTGACAGGATAGAAAGTTAGTATTTTTTTAACAAATAACTGTCACATGGGGATGTAGAATTTAGATTAGGAATTTTTTTACTTCAAGTAGTCATTTATTCAAATGTCAGTCCTGTGATCTAAGTGTCCATAAGATTCGGTCAAAAGGGAAGCAATGAAAGTTCCGGAATTGAGACTCGGTCGTCCAAAACTTTCATCCACCCCAGATTTTTCTGTTGCCGCTGTCTGAACATAGGCGGCCTGCCAGCGTTTCAGTTATCAGGCTTCGTTCTGGTTGCCTGGTGCTTATGGATCAAGATAATGTCATAGGTTAACTTGACCACGAATACTGGTAAAATCCAAGAAAGTCAACAATGGGATGAGTCTGTTTACTTTACGAAGGGCTCGAAACTTTGGGCTGTTTGTGCATCTATTCTTTCCCATTGAACTTTTCGTCCGATTGAGATTAGAAAAACAGTATACTAGTCTTCTGCTATAGAGACTCTAGATTGAGGACGTGTATCCTAAAAGGTGGACTCGTCTAACAGTCTTTTGCTAGTCATTTCTGCTTTCCTTCCCTCCTCACACTGGAAATAATGTAATTAGTTTATCCATATTTTTGGTTGGTTACGGAGCACTTGTGATATGGTTTTTCAAGAAAGCAGATGTGGCCCTCCACACGCTTCATAATGCGGTTCATCTACGTCATCGGAAAGTATTTCAAGCCTATTAAAGTTACAGACCTTACTTTGTTCTCTCAACTCCATTGGCTCGAGAGTACCGTGGGATTCTACAACACAGGATTACTTCTTTTCATTCAATCAAGGAATGTTTTGCGCATAAAATTTCGGATGAAGATTTTAAAAGTCAAGACTTCAAAGTGTGCCGCGACTGCACGCGGTACAAGAACTGGCGTCACTTTGCAATTCACAGACTTGACTCATATTATTTTATTGAGACTGCCAATCCAGTCAGATGCCTGATCAACATTCTTATCTATACCGAACACTTGAACTGAGCGAGAAGTGAGGAACTCAGAACATTGGTGGTAGATTAAATCAGGGAGTTCGGATAAGTCAGAATACTGTTGGTGTTACGGGAATAGACGTAGAATCTCACGAAAGGAATGAGTTATTTTCCATGTTTAGACCAAACTTCAGCTTTCGATGGAACTTACATTCTCCTCTAAAATTGGGGGTAGAGTTTCATTATGTTGGTCGTTCTCTATCGAAACAGCTCATTTGTTCTCCATTGAATGCGTAAAAACATGGAAAAATTTCAATCTATCGCAAACCGCCCGTCTAAAACATCTTCAGATCAACTCTCGCTACTCATGGTGCACGGTGAACACCAACGGAGCTTACAAAAGCCACCTGTTGTTAATTTTTTAGTCACGTAAATAACTTCCTTTATGCTTTAGTCGGCAAATATCATAGAGATCAGAATTTTTGTCTGACGTGTTTTTTGACTCATCCCCATTGAGGTTTCTGTAACAAGCTCCGAGAGACCGAGGATGAGGTGTGGCACTGGTTAGACTTTTCACTTCTGAGAGCAACTAACTGAGATTACTGGAAATCTTTAGACATGAAAATATGAAGAGACAATGTCTCCGGAGTAAGCGTGACACAGATATGTTACTAATGGAAATTCACATGCAGTATGTGTTTGCGCGAAATTGCAAGAAGCGTACCTATCGATTTTGACAAATAGTAATGTGAAACTGTACATGAAGGCCTTCAAGTGAAGTAGTCCGGTAAGTTGCATGGCCACATGTAGTCTCTGAATCAGCGTACAATTCATATTCATGTGCATATCAGTGCCATGCATGATTTCTTCAGCGAGCTGCGTAGTTCCGAGTTGGGAACAACTTGAATAGTGTGCTTCCACTGAATGTGCTGTACTGTTCGTTACGGCCACATCAAGTAAATAAGGAGCTTCTTATAACCTTGTTACAGTCGCCCTCACAATATGTTTGCTATCAGTAGGAGCGAAGGCTGGGGTCGATAACCCGGTGTACACGCGGTGTCACTCGGATGTTCAAAACCACCATTTCTACTCCACAAAATTCTCTTTTTACAAACATTAGGGCCAAGTAAAAGTTGTGGTTTTAAAATATATGGCAAAGGTATCTCGAGTTTTAGCTGGCAAGATGCTTTTCTTGTACTAGAGGAGCAACGCGAAGTGGAAACGACTGGTGTCTGTTGTCAAGTTGGGCCATGTTGGACCCTTACGCATCCTTTTGTGTGTTTGCTCCGTGGACATGGCACGGAACCATTGGCGAGTATGCTGTTACTGCTTTACCGACTTGCCTTTCTAAGGCTTGTTTGTTGTGAGTTGCTGGGCTAGTGTTGGATAAGGCTTGAAAAGGACGTCGGGTCAGTCCTGCTGATGGCATGTTGCTCCCACGTGACGCTCAGATGTGTCAGTCTTAGTGAATTTGGATGGAACCTTACCTTACCCCAACTATTCCATCCTCTTCAATCTTTCCTAGAAATTTTTTGCACCATGGTTTTACAGCATCCAAGTACTGGATTTTACTACTGGTGTATTGCTGTCTATGACGGCGATTCCCTAATTAGCACGCCCTGTGGATACAATGAACTCAGACGGCTACTATGGGTCTCCTCTTATTCACTTCCAGCCCGTTATGCTCATGTAAACGAATTTTGCTTTACAGATGCATATGTCTACAGACTGCAGCAAACTGGTCTATCGAAAGTAACAGGAAGTGATCGGGGGTTATCGCATATCATAACCAGTATAGTATCTGTGCCTGCGCTGAAGTGAACCCTCAGCACTTAATCATAATCATCTTACTTGATGGCAGCTATCCCCGATTCAGGCTTGACTCCAGTCCAACGGAGTCACTGATCGCGCAGCCATATCTACTCTATCCACAATGGTCTTAGGTCTACATGCTGGCCCAGTCTTTTTTGGAACAACGCATTTCGTGAAAGTGGCAGCTGTGGATATCCACGATGATTGTCTTGATTCTTGAATTAGAGCGCGGAATTACTGAAAACGCTTGCTTAGAAGGGTTCTTGGTTGGCTAAAAGGTATCCATATACTTACGTCAGAGAAGATGGTTTACTGTACCCATTCAGGCACGGCTGAGTATCATTTGGTTCGTGCAACATAGGGCAGCCTCTCTAATCCCCAGTGAAGCCAAACCTACAACCCCAGGTTCTCCGGAGAACCTGGGGGCCAGGCTTCCCAAAAAAAGGAAATACGGCCAAAAGAGCTCCGACATTTAGTTTTCAAGATAACCAAACACCTTTTCCCTATTGCCGTTGCGGGAAAGTGATTCTTGCATGTTCAAAAGTGGGTCGAGTTTTTCCAAGGCCTATTTAAGGAAAACCTGTTTGAAAGGGATATCTGAAGACAAGGACTTGTTCGATCAATTCTCATTCTGGTAAGGTTGACCGAACTAATGACGAGTGGTAGGAGAGGAATAATTCATCTCTGCCACTGTGATTTCCAGACCCAGTTGCAGGGATTGATTACAGTAAACTGACTGGTCGGTAGTGGAGCCATATGATAAGCGCCTATCGGTCACTGGTGGTCGAATGCTATATTGATGAAGTGGTTAGCGGCCAATTGAGATTCAAATCCCCTGAACAACTCAGTAGGTGAGTAGTACTGAAGACTCCCATGATTCCCAACAAAAACACATTACAGTGTTTTTAGTATCTCACACAGATTAGATTTACTTGAATGGTAATATCTCTAGTTGAACTGACAAGTGTGAATGCCTGATAGATGAATCCTTGTCCCAAAGCATGCCACAAGGCAAAACGTTGTTTGACACATTCTGAAGTGAAAGCATTTTTTGTGTGTTCGGATGCAAAGGTCACTTTTTGACTTGACAAGATTAAGTAGCACAGTAACGAGGATTTTCCGGCGACATAGATGAGATCGATACTGTTACAGTATTCACATCCATTTTTCGCACCATGGGTTAATCATTCCAAGCAAGAGGTGTCAAAGTATTGGACATGTGGACTGATCCCCGTTTTAAAAAATCCCAGTGCTACGTGCCGAATCCTGGCAATACACATGTTTTTGGATTTACTATGCAGCGACATTCTTGTCCGGTTTTTCCACCGTCTCAGCTTCGTGATCTCTACTGTGTCTTATTCTATAGGTATATCATTGTAAATATGGTGGGGGCAATGAAGATGTTACTTTTGTGGTTTCGGACAGGATGGCTTGGCAGTTGGACAAATCGGCCAAGTGTCCACCAACTTTTGCAGTCTGTTGCCCGAACCAAACATCATGTACTACAGTAATGTAGTACACGGTATATAAGATGCTGGATGTGTGCGAAAATATGCAAACGGGCTCATGAAGGTGAAGAAGAATGGTATCATTCCCGTACTTAGCATCGGTGATCATGCCAACTGAAAGCAGTTCCACGCACACGAGGTTGAAGCCAATTCCATCAGTTTATGGAAGAATATGGATTGGATCCAGCACTGCCGGTAGCTCTTACTTGATTTGGAGAATACTATGCATTAGATAGGACATAATTATCTGACTGAACACCGTCCATACTAGAGCGGATTCTGAATTAACACACTACTTATTTTGCCTGCACGGTTCAACTCCTCAAATCGGCTGGTTTGAAACAAAAGCATTATTGTCACTTTCTGTGCTTCTGTGGTGCAGTCACAAGCGACAGTAGACGTGCTTCCTTAATCCTTCATCCACTTATTGACTTGCGCAGTGTGCTCCACAGGGAATCTCTCATTTTTGTTGTGAAAGTGAGCGTCATATGCTATTTCTAGTGCTAAAAAGTGAAACTGCTGCAAATTCCTGTGTGCATGACAGCCACATAGCAAAATCTAATAGCCAAGAGATTTCCATAATTCGTTTTCGCATCACTCTTGTTTGGAGAGCTTTTCTGCTGTCCTGGCGCCATTGTTCTGGCGAGCTCACACAAAAGGGGGAGACACTGGACTTGAGTTTCGCTCTTATTAGAGTTCATCAGCACTACCTATCTCTGGTTGGTAAACAGTCAATGGGCCCGATTTAGTCAGAACACGTGAAGCTGACTGCAGTATGTACTTTAGGTCTGGTTCTGCATACCTGGTCAAAGTGAAGCAAACATCCTGTCTGTAGATCGTGCATGGGTGATTGGGCGA
Source organism: Opisthorchis felineus (assembly GCA_004794785.1). Classification (NCBI taxonomy): domain Eukaryota; kingdom Metazoa; phylum Platyhelminthes; class Trematoda; order Opisthorchiida; family Opisthorchiidae; genus Opisthorchis; species Opisthorchis felineus. Next base: position 274,155 of record SJOL01007899.1, on the reverse strand, counting down.
ATGCAGCTGTGAAAAGGGGAACTTTCGAGGTCGAGCAATCAGGTTTACGAAGCTCTTGAATTTTCCGCGTCCCCCATACGAATTCCTTGACCGTCTACATTGGGCGCCTAAGTGGCCTGGTGAAACCTACATATCCGGTCATAGGCTTGTTCGCTGACCTGGGCAATTTGATTGCAAATGTTTCATATCCAATCGGAGTGACATCATCAGTGTGTTGTTAAGGAGCGTAGTGGTGCGTAGCGATGGGTTGGTGGTTGTGCCACCATGATGAAACGTTTGCAATCAAAATGCTCAGCTCAGCGAACAAGCTAGCGACATCTACGCTACCTGAGCTATTGACATTTTCCACTATAGAAAACTCACATGTCCGTTCTGATTATGCGCGTCCGTTACAACCATAGAAACATCGAGAGACTGGTGATTGCGCTTACGCTGGTAGTCATTCGTGAGCCGACTAGTTGTAACCATGCAAATGGTGCATGCTGGTGATATACATTGGAGAAGATACATTTGGGCGTAGCCATGTGACAGTATCAAAGAGAAGCACAAGCCGTAGTCGATGTTGCAACCCTATTGTGACAGTTATTTCTGCCGGGTGTACCGTTACGGGTGTTTTCATGAATGAGGGAGGTGGCCGATGAAAACGTGAATCATTGCAGGTCTACTGCTGCTGAAGTGGCGCAACGTCGGTAGTCGAACTTCACCTAACTGAACATGATACTAGGTGGCCGATCTGTCTGTCCAAGTTCAGAGCGTCATGTATATGGCACTGCGGCGTACCCCTCTATCTTTGGTTCATAGAACCCATACGGCTGCCGTAGAAGTTAGTAACACTGCTATGACACAAATGTACATTGGTTGGTGGTACGCTTACTCCAGGTGGGATCTGCCTGCCACACAATACCCGGTTCTTTGCTGTCAATCAATTATGGCGACGTAAATTTTCCAGGAGAAGTATGAGGGAGGTGTTGGAAACACTCATGTGCGGCTGAATTTCCCCAAATGAATGCAAAATATAGTACTATGTCCCCCCGTTCAGCACCCACTCCCAAGAGGAAGCAAACCACTTAGATGAAACATTTGGGCATCAGTGTGTCTTCAAGAGGGGGCTGCAATAGATCGTAAAGAAATGCAAGTTAAAAAAAGCTGGAAAACACATTTTGAAGAACCAAAGTGTTGGATCACGTTTCCAACAGGCGAAAGTCAATAGTTTGAAGTTAAGGTAAAAAAAGAGATGTTTCTAGCCGAGGTACGATCCCGCCGTCATATCTGACGACGATGAATGTGCATGGTTTGCTATAATCACGCCTTATCTTTTCATGATTCCTTCACATCTTGACAATAAAAAATACCGTGTAATCCCAGAGTTGGTGCAATGTCCACGAGGGAAAACAACCACAGTGCACCTTGCAATCCATCTGGATATTCAAGTCCATTGCCACAGAAAAGTACCTAGTGTCTCCAGCATTTTTTAGATCATCCGATAAAGCCAACAACTTCTATGAATTTGGCTTGATTCAGGTTGCTACTAATGTAGAATAGAAGAACGTTGGGACTTTTGACACAAGTGCGGTGTATACTGATGAGGATAAAGCAAAACAAAGCCATCTCCAATTCCTGTTTTCTGGAAATATCAGGGTGCTTTTCTACCACACAACTATTCTTGTTTTTGTTTGTTCTCACTTGGATCCAGCTGGCCAGTAAAAAAAAGACTACTTCGGCCAAGAGGACAAACATTGACTGCAAGTATGCAGGCATACCTTGCTGATGTACCAGCATGACTCGGTTCCATGTTATCAAGCTTACTATCTTTGTTAATGTACGCTGCTGCTGAACTGGATGGTTTCGTCACACACTATCGTCTATCACTGAATACGTCTAACGGCACCAGATTTTTGCAGAGATCGTACGGAGTGCTTTAGATTCCCCACCATCTTTATCGAAAAAAGTGATCTAATATCGTTCGCAGGTGCTAACTTCATGGTGGAGTACTGAAGTTGCAAATGAAATAGAAATCAGTCCAGCTAGGATAGCAGTATTATGTAATGGGGTTTTTGACACCCAGAATGGGTTCGTCCACTCCTAGACCATCAAATGGTGATAATGCCTATATGTAAAATTATGTTACTACTGAAAGCCGTGTCATTTGTTCGTAATATGTATTTGGTTAGCTCTCCTTCTGGCGCCCCGGTTAGTGGCAATCAGTAAGGAGTTTGGGCGTGATTAGTCGAGTGTCGTTGGCGGAAGCTGAGCATTAACCGGTTTTTCCCCAAAGATGCAGTGTTTTCTTATACGAAAGAGCCGCTCTTATGATGTGAATACCGGTCGGTACTTGTTGGAGGCCCCTGTCAGATGGGCTGTTATTGATTTAAGATATCTTGCTGAATCACGCTGATCTGCCGTGCTGGAGTGTGTGAATAGCGCTATGCTCCGAACATCCAGGACTACCGGTTTCTGTTTCTCCTTGAGAGTAAAGCTCCCCAAAGAGAATAACTATCATGATGCAACTTAAATGATGCTGCTTTGATGTATTATTTGAAGTTACCAATATACTAAGTTGGCAGGAATATTGTGGGTGTTTTAAATGAGTGAACAACCATCTTGAGTAAAAATCAACAGAACCGTCCGCAAGACTAACATGATTGTTGAAGGTTCCCGAGAGAATAAGCGCTTATCTGTGGAGTATTGGGATGACAACTTCCTGAAGCTATTCGTATTGCCTATCCTCGGAGTTGGGCAAGGTGGAGAGCGTTGAAAGTAGACTGAAGTCACATTAGACCTCAGTGGTTTGCCCTAACTGTATCATCACTGGATGATATTGGTGTCTAGGAAAAGCAAATGCATCCACTCAGAGGCTTATGACGGTTACCAAATGGATGTCCGTATCACGATTGTACAAGTCTCATGAACCATAAACCGAAGCGACTTACTGACAAAGTAACAGATTATTTGTGGTTTTAGCTCCAGAATCATTCGGTGCCAGATCAGACCAATGTTATGTGGACGGCGTAAACATTCTCAATAAGTAACAGATTCGGGAACATACTCGCAGTAACATAAGCGGGAATTGACAGTGTCAACTCCCATAGGATATCCTCTGTAAAGGACGACTTCTTTACACGGTTGACGATGACATAGATGCCTAATATATGGTCTCTTGAATAGACGTCACCTACAGGCTTTTTCAGGATTGGTTCCATGACTATCTCGCCCGGGAAGGGACAACTGTAGATGGTTATAAACCATCGCCGCTCGTATGCGGAGTTCTACCAGGTAAAGTTCAAAATCTCTTCTGGTCAAAAGGAACTTTTGAAAGGATGAAGAACCGAACGTTTCCTAATGAGCTATCTTAATTCCCTCATATTTCTGAGAAATCATGTGTTTCCCCATTTGTTTTGAGTGCTTAATCAGGTGGCTCCCTATTAAGCCTAACCGTTTTTCAACAAATACGTCATCGTCAGGCATTGGAAGGGAGAGTACATTCCGCTTAGGGTCACGGTAGTCTTGCTGATCATTTCTAATGGCTCATGCATGAGACAGGGTTGTGTACGTGCACAAATAACTACCAGCAGCGTCTTGACGTCAAGCCATGGGATTTGTTGCCATATGTAAAATGCCATTGCAAAGAGAACATCATCAGTTAGCCCGGAATCATAGTTCTCACTGATCAGCTCCACCTCACATTTATGTCGCTCATCTACTAAAAAAAACGAATGCTGACGTAATATTGGAAAGGTATGGCTTCATCAAAATCAGTTAGTTGCAAATCTCCAGGTGGTCGTCTATGCCCCCTGGAGACGACAATAAACTGAGGTGGAACCGACAATCCCAAAAATCTAATGCAATTGGCACAATGTTAAACTAAAGTCAGTTGGAATAAAATGAGGAACAAGTATCGATTAACCTGAGTTCTTGACATGCACCTAGGTATGCGCCATTTTGTGCGAGTGCATCACATCAGAGATAGACTGAAGGAATTAGATAACGAGATTAAATAAATCTGGGATATATGCCGAAGAATCTGGATGCGAACCGTGGTTAATCGACCCTTTTGGGCACCACTTGTATGCTGGTGACTTGATAGAGCTAACTTTCAGCCATATGCCACAAACAGGATGAATAGCTATTTAACTTTGGAGAACACTAGTTTTCTTAAGCATACAGAAGAACAAAGCAGTTGTTGCATTAGAATCAGCTTACATTGAAAACATGAATAGTGACAAAAGAAATTTGCAAAACTCGCTCTGAATTGAGTGCACGGTGTTGTTGCACCATGGTCGATCTCGGCGAATATCTAACAAATTGAGTTTTAGTGCTTAACTGATCCTTTAGCACAGACTACCTGTAAATACAATGGATTCGGTCATTTGTGACTGTAGCTTCATTACATCTAATGCTCTATCGGAGACTATTCTACCGAGTACGTCGTTAACCTTTTTTGAACGATACTTTCATCAAATCAGCCCCTTTCTTCAGAATACAACTACCCTAGGCAGGTGGGGGAGAGGGTAAGGCATTTACTATATGATAAAAATCTTGAAAACCCTGTGTGTTATCACTCAAAATCATCATAACAGCATAGGAGTTGACGAGTAGCTTGTAAGAATTTATATGCCCAATGTACCAACGTAGGATGTTCATTCCTGAATGTGTTCACGTCAAGTGTGCATTCAGCTGAGAAGTTGTGAAAACCTGGTTTATCACTTCTGAGTTAAGCAACGAGTGCAACGAAAGAACAGTAGGCGAAGAAAAAAACCCATGAAAGAAATTACTGAGACAAAATACTATATTGTCCATAAATGCATTCTTCACGAGGTAAACAGCAAAGCATGGTGGATGCAGATCGCCGGAATCAGTGTGACAGATTGTCAAATGCCACTTCATCCCTAAGCCACAGACTTCATTCAGTAGATGATATGGACGAGCAGAAACCAGCATTCGTTCGATTAAAACAAGGGATGTTGAAATGTGTTTGTGAGGCTATAGCTGAAAGACAACCCTGCATTTACATCGTAGTCATTTTACTGAATAGTTTATAGTATTCGGCTCAGATGATGTGCAAAACAGCCACTATTTGAACATCCCAGATTCTCTTGTAACTCCTTGTTGCATACAGACATCGAGTGAGTGGAAGAGTGTTTTTCAACTTAATTGTGACGTCAACTGAGCTTCTGCTATTCTCCATCAGCCTCTAAACTTCACATTGTGTGATGTGCAACCATCAAGATGTTATGTCATTGAGAGACGGTTGTTGGTAGTGAAGAATCTGAGGGCATCAGAACTGCTTCACTATAGCCGGCTATTCGACAGTATCCTAATCCGGGGTCAGAAAGATGATCGACTGGGAATCTGTATCCTTGGCTTTGGGCAGTTGAGACATCACAGCTTACACACAACAGGATTGTGACAAACATATGTTGGGATTGTAGGACCCATGATATGATTGTGAAAGAAATCAGTTCAGTCATAGCATAAACAGAGATATACGATCAACACAATCAAAGAAACTTCAAATAACGCCTATGAACTATCGGCGCAATGGTCTCTCAATCAAGATGTGCTAATGGGTCAGTAGATTTAGTCTAACGTGCCGGACAGAAAAAACGGTCTACAGAGGGAACCTAGGACAGCAAAGATTAGGGAGGATATAAGACGGTTAATTATGAAAATATAGCAGGCCTAACAAATAAAGTAGATCCTAAGGAAAGCGGTCAACAGGGCAAAACTACTACGCGTACGACCAGGCGGTGAATGTACGCAAACTGCTCTACAGTCGGACGCAAAAGAGCACGGATAATATAACTTGACTTGTGATCAGGAGGGTAGTGTGCTGGAATCCCGCTCCGACTGTCCAACTTCGATTGCAAACCAGACAACCTTTTCTCTCTAATAGCATTCAGCCAAATCGGAGGCAGATATGAAAAGTGGGGAACAGGGGAATAGAGAGCTGACTGTAATAATCTTGGTAGCAAATCCTGTAACAGCTCCTTGTACAAACTACTGACCACTGTAGGCATACGACCAAACAAAGAACCACTATGCCTGGAAGACTACGGAGTAGTTTACGTATAAGTCAGCAGTCCCATCGGTTCTACTCTCAAGAGGTAGAATTGGTGGTCTTCCACATATCACCATGAAAGCGGACCAGCAGTGAATGCAGTAACCACAGAAGTATTAGTTTAACTCGTGTTGTGACAAGGCTTCTGGTGTCACTGATTCTTCGTCGCCTTAAGGCGCCACACGAATCCTTGACCAGTGAGCATCAAGGAGCATTTCGACCTAGTAGAGGCTGCGTCGACCACATCTTCACACGTCGTCAGGAGTTAGACCAATGCCATATGTACGGACGACCCACAATCTTGGTATTCCTTGACTTCAAGGGTGTGTTCGATTCCGTCGATCGGTCAGTGCTGTTAACCATATTTTCTCAACAGGGTATGCCTCAAA
>SJOL01007899.1:254225-264437 GCA_004794785.1 Opisthorchis felineus | reverse complement strand
TGATCACACTGCATAGGTTGCGCTGGCTTGGCCACGTGCTGCGTATGCCAGTCGACCGACTTCCTCGAAGCGTTCTTTTCGCACAATCACGTGAAGGGTGGAAACGAGCCAGAAGTGGTCAAACAGTGACTTGGCAGCGCAGTATAAAAGCGAATACCAGCAAACTCAGCTGCGCTGGTCATTGCCGTCTTCCTGGATGGGGACCCCGAGACGGACCACAACAATGGTTAGAGACATTGTCAGACATGGCCCAGTCGCGCCCTCAATGGTGCTCGTGCATCCAAGCTATTGCCTTTAGTGCATAGCTCCCTTCCCAATCCCCTCACTTGACAGTCTACTGACAGTGCTGCATTTACGCACCAATTTATCAGCTCCCGCATCCAATGCGCAGCTACCTACCCCACCTCCTCAAATCATCGGTGAACAAAACTGTGGCAGCTACAACCACTGTATGACAAGTACGCGGTTCTTACAGCTGAAAATGAACGAGGCAATTAGAAAACGGATATTCGGTTGTGCAGCACGTACTTCAGTCGCGAAAAACATCCAGCACCACCAACTTCGGTGGCTCGGTCATGTGCCGCGCATGCCAAAACACTGTCTGCCTAGACGGGTGTTGTTCTCCATGCGTCCTTCAGAATAACGGAAAGCGCGAGGCGGGCAACATATGACTTGGAAGAAGGGTGTGAAAGAGGTTATGAAGAATTTGGATGTTGTCAGTTTCTTTTCAGTTCATCTGACTGAGCGCCGGGGGTCTAGGTATCTGAGAATGTTTGCGATAGGCCAGCATCAGGTCCCTTTCACCACCCACTATTTTCTCTTCTTTTCAGTCTAAGGCTTTAAATACAATTAGATAAACTTCGTGTTTGTACGGCAGTGAAGCATCAGTCTGATGTTGCTATCTCTGTTGACGATTAGGATGATGATAATGGAGAACTGCCAAATGGCGTTTGAGTGCTTTTGCAACTAAGACAGTTCACCCTTCAGTCTGGTCTACTCCATCCTCATCCAGGAAATTTTCCACCTTCCATGTTACAAGTCCTAGCTGTGGCATCTCCGTTTTCCTAGCAATCCGCGTTAAGAACCAAGGCTTGTGGTTATTGATCGTTCAGGCTGGAGATAAGAGTCATGGTGGATACTCCATTCTGTGCACTTTAGTTCAAGATCTCACCCACAAGTCAGTGTGGGACTGACCCTACTTCAGAGCACAGGGAGTGAAGCATGAAATTCTGGCTCACAATGCGACTGCACACAGCACCCGACTCCCGAGTTTTAAAATTATTTCAATCGCATTAGACAACTTGCCGGCGGTTATGACTGACCGTTGGACGATCGAATTGTGTGGCTTTAAGGTTCGATCTTTTCCAGCCCGTTCTTCCTCCGGGGGAAAAAGCATCTCTGCTTTCAGAAGCTGATCACCTGGTGGGTATATTTTATTGTTTTACACACCTACTACATAAAATGGCAAGACTTTACCCCAGACTGCCCCATAATACAATTTCTTGTAGTATAGTGACTGCAATTCATCAATAATAAACGGCTGCCAAACCGTCATAGACAATGACATTATTCGCAATATACTGGTCCCGAATTAATCCAGTGGACAAGCAAAGAAAGTGAATGTATAATTTCATCGTCGTTTGCGGTGAACGTTCTTCGTCATGCAAACCAAAAAGAAGGAGTTCTAGTTGAGAGTTTACTGAAAAAGATACACGGGTTAGATGATGGTGAGAAGAATGAGTGAAGAATGCACACAACTTAGTAGCACAGTGAAGGAGGCCAGTGGATGAATGAGGACGTAGATTGGCTTACGACGTTCACCTGACAAGACTTAGGTAGAGTAATCTATGCGAAAGGGGTAGTAGGAATGCAATTTGGATAGGTTTTCCCATAGGTCCTGATGTGCACTTCAGCACCACACAAAGGAAGTCATATCCATCTCTGTTTGAAAGGCATAAGGAGCACACGACACTAGGTGGTGGATCCGATTTCAACTGACAAGCCTACCCAAGCGTGAAACATTCGGTGTGGATTCCAGTGCAAATCTGTTTCTCATGAAAAGCGGTAGAGGGCAGACATGTCCGGAAAGTTTGGTCTGTTCGCCGAGCTTGGCCGTTGGATTGCAAACGTTTCATCACCAGTCGAGGTGACATCATCAGTGCGGGGTTGAGTGGGTGAATTCCTCCTCTTCTGCCTGTGCTTATATGGCTTCTAAACAGCATCTGGTAGCTCTGAAGGCGGTCTTCGCGTAGTTTGATTGGTCCCCTGTGAATCTGGGTTGGTCTTCATCTCTTGTGTTTGGTTGGTTCGTTGGGCGCATTCAATTCGACAGTTCTGTCCTATGTGGCTCAGAGTCCCGTGACTGTGTAGTTCTTTTGCTCGTAACGGCTGATAGACTGGGTCAATGTCGATGTGTTTATTGATCGACTTTTTTGTGGAGTACCACGCCTCGGCAAACTCTCGTTCCCGTTTCGTTCTTGCGTGAGCAAGTATTTGAACATTGTCCCAATTGAACTTGTGTCCTTCTCTGTCCTCGTGGATTGAGACAAGTGACATTGGGTCATGTCTTCTGCTGGCAAGCTTGTGCTCGTGTATTCTGGTAGCGAGTTTTCTTCCAGTTTGGCCAACATAGTGTTTGTCGCAGTCGTTACAATTAAGTTTGTAGACCACGTTCGTCTTCTTCACTGCATCCAACCTCCCCTTTGGTTTCGAGAGAGTTCTTCTCAATGTGTTTGTAGGCTTGAAGGCGACTGTAATTCCATGTTGCCGCAAATGTCGTGCAGTCATCTCCGCGACGTTTCTGATGTACGGCAGCGTAATCTTTCTCTGTTCTGGTTGTGTTGACAAATCAGCTTGGTGTTGGTCTCGTAAGCACCTCCAGATGAAATTCCTTGGGTAGCCGTTATTCCGGAATGTCTCGTAGAGTCTTCGCTCTTCTTTTTTCTTCATCTCTGTTGTGTTGCAATGCGTCTCGATCCGCTTGAATAGGGTTCGAACACAGCTCCGTTTGTGGCAGTTCGGATGGTTGCTGTGGTAGTTGAGGATCTGATCTGTATGTGTTTCTTTCCTGTATACTTCAGTTTGTAGTTGGCCGTTTGTTTTTCTTGTGACGAGCACATCTAGGAACGCCAATATGTTGTTCTCATCCGTTTCCATTGTGAAGTGGATGTCGGGAAACACGTTGTTCAGCAGTTCATTCGCTCGTGACAGTGCACTTTTCTTTACAATAGCAAACGTGTCGTCCACGTATCGTACCCATAAACAAACGGCCAACTACAAACTGAAGTATACAGGAAAGAAACACATACAGATCAGATCCTCAACTACCACAGCAACCATCCGAACTGCCACAGTTTCAGCTCTGCAATTTTTCATAGTTAGTGAAAACACAGACTTGAAATCTTAGACAACAGGATCGCGACCTCCATGGGTAACTGGTGCTGTGACTGTCTGGTCCTGCTCACAGCATTTAGTCTTTATTTGGATAAAAATGCCTGGTTGAAGCCATGAAAGGTAGAGGATCTTTTGTGGAGACACGTGTGAATGCAAGATTGAAACTACTCCATTTTTCATGTTTTCTAGTACATTGGATTACCTGAAAATACAACAAAGCACTGAACCACTCCGCTGCCCTGTGCACCAGTGCAGTCAATGATACAGTACGTTGTGAGTGACAACTACGACAAAAGAACTATGTGACTGAATAATACAAGCTAAAGTGAGAAATCAAATTTGTTGTGAAAAAGGCTGAAGAACAGTACTTCACCTACCTCCAAAACCATTCAAACGATGCATTGGAAACCCTGAGAAGCAGAGCAGCAAGCAATCTGTACCCATGTAAAAAAACATTAAGCACATTTCGTTATGCACTACTCACAAGGTTGCTGGAAATTCTTCGACAGCCCACGACCGGTTTCGCCCTTCTTGGGGCTCATCAGGTAGGCGCAGTCCCTGAGTTCCCGTCAACCTTATGTTCTACTTGAGACCAAATTGCATGATTTGCAGATTAATTACCTAGCACGGTGAACAGGTCAGCAATAAAAAAATTCACTCAAATTGTCACTATTGTGCAGTCTCTAAGTCCGTGCTAATAGCCCAAAAGAACAAGTGAGAACAAAGGATTATTGAATAAAAAGATGCAAACGCACGGTTGCAACCGTGAACCCAGAGACTAGCTAACAAACATTTGCAGATTAATTACCTAGCACGGTGAACAGGTCAGCAATAAATGAATTCACTCAAAGTGTCAATATTGTGTAGTCTCTAAGTCCGTGCTAATAGCCCAAAAGAACAAGTGAGAACAAAGGATTATTGAATAAAAAGATGCAAACGCACGGTTGCAACCGTGAACCCAGAGACTAGCTAACATTAATTTATCAAGATGTATGCATGTTCCTCATCAATGAGCTCCTGAAATTCTCAAACCAATCAGTGGGAGCCACGAGCATACCGGCAAAAACACCAATGTCCTGCATTTTGTCTCCCGGGTCTTGTTGCCGATGTGAAGTTTTCACTCTCGACTGTGCTTTGTAGGAACAACACGAGGACTCAAAAGACAATTTAGTAGTATTAAGGGCATGATCATCCATTATGGACATTATTTAAGTAATATACGGAGAGAGTATTTAAAATTTGGGTTCGAAATACAGTAAAACTGTTCCTAGTAAGGGTTTGGCAATTCCAGGTTTATGTTCCCGGTTCTGGAAGTGTAAGGCTAAAATTATGGTTAAAAGTTGTTCACTAAAACTGACAAACTTTTCTACTCCATGGATTTGTTTTGATGTTCGTAGAACCTTTCAGATTGAATGCGTTTCATCTGGTTCATGCTCTGTTCAAAGTTGTAGCTGAAATTTGTCGAATCACAGGCATAGGCTTATCTGTAGACAGTCCTAACTGGAGAAAACCTGGCGTATGTCTATTCAGTTTGAATGAGTTGAAAAAAGGGTAGCATTAATCGATTTTACGATAAATAGCTTCTATAGGTAGGTGTTTGGACTGCTTTTTTCGCCTGCTCTTCAATACTAGAAACACCTAGCACTCACATTGGTTTATCTGAACCATCTGGCAGTAGATCACAAAGGTCCGCTTCAAACTTCTCTAGCCTTGCTAGATGGCTTTACTACTACCGCGGTGTTGTTCACCCGACCCATGTAGTAAACCTGACCTTATATTTACTGACCTTTAACGTGCAGGTGCTTAGGTAAAATATGACCCGACCAAAAGTAAACTAATTGTTTCCTGCCAAATTTTTACTGATGTCGACGGCCATAGTTGTTGCTCAACTGGTCCACGTGGCATTTATCTGTCGGACATTAATTCGTACGTCGTAATATAGGGAAACTTTATTTTCAAACTTGGTAGGCAGTAAAGAAATGGGTTCATCTTGGATAGATAGGTAGGTTACCCTCGGATTTGTAAAAGGGGCTCAGGTTTAAGTCACAGACGCAAAATATTTCATCAGAAACTTATGTATACCATCCAATCTTTCAATAAAACGAGGCGTATGGAATATGCAAGTTATAAGTAAATATTGAGAAGCATATTTAAATATTCTTATGATTTATTTGCTCAACCCATTGGGGTAGCAGATTTCGCAGTTGTAAGGTACTTATGAAGGCACGTAATCTGCTACGTACTGTGTTGGCTACAGTAGTGGCTCGTTCAACGACGTGGTTGACCGAGACACTGTCAACACCTTGAGGTTAAACGGGCTGAAGTGAACTTAAAATAAACCGAATCTCATTTTCGTGGTTTCGCCTGTGAGTTATTGAGTAAACGTTTCCGCACCTGTTCGCGACCAAGTGTAAAGAGAATATGGGTTTTCCATACATTCAGGGCTGAGTTGGAAACGTGTTACTAGAAAATGGCAATTCACCCATATGCTCGACCTTGTTGATGAATTCATAGCTTCTTTTTTTCGCCGCATCTCCCGGTGTCGCATTGTGTCGTCTATACTACTCCTCGAGGATGTCTGGGTATCCCATGGAAGGCTCCTGTAAAGTCGAATTCCCAGAAGACTTGTCACGTGGAGCTCCTCCTTGGTTCGTCATCTTTTGATCCTTCTATCTCCCCCGCGCACAGCAAAATCAGAGGACGCCAGGATAAAGCATAGCTGAAGGTGATGCCATGACAAAAAGTTTTTCATTCACAATAGGTCAAAAATATCTTGGTCGAGCACCATCTCATGAAGCGGCATGAATACAGGACAGGTTAGGTAAAGTTGGAGGAGAGATATTTCAGCACACCCATAAATATGTTCCCACAAAATATCACAATACCATCCATCCGCAAGTATATATGCGCCTCCACGAAGCCGAAATGTTTACATAACAAAATAATCTCCTAAAATATCTTACCACGAAATGACATGGAGGCGTCAAAACTCAAACTAAAAGTTTCACGGACTTTTGACGTACTTTCAATCAAACTGCTGGAAAATTTCTAGCGTATACGTCCTTCAAAACAGATATCAAAGAAACCGTTATATCCTTATGCAACTTTTTTGCTGACCGAAAGCAGTAATTCCAGTGTAGTGGTCGGTAGTGAAGGTTCCTCGGGTGAACAGTTTGTGTTATTCACCTTTGTTGATATATGTCAGCTGTTCCAACATGAATTAGTGGTCGATGTGTTACTTTGTTCACGTGATACACGCCGTGCCAATCTTCATCACTCGTCCATACACGCGGCACCCGTCTAAGTCAGTTTTCGTTCCCTCTGGTGGCTGGTGGGTTGAAGGTTCCTGGATGCAGCAGGCAGTCAATATGTTCAGTAACACAGTATCATAAACGGGATTCAGACTGGCAATATAGAGAGTGGCATGTTTCATGAAGCTCGATTGTAACCATTCTCTTAACTTGCTACACAACTTTCTTGTTATTTGATGAACAGCGGACTTTGATAAAACAGGCGGACGATATGGCTGTTGGCAGAACGTATTCCACCCTAGAAAACATCTACGTACCAAAAGTGGACTTAAAAGCAGCATGTCGATGGATACGATATCGTGTTGCACAGAAACCCGTATAGATGCACTAATATTGTGTACATGATGCTGCAACGAGACATCTTGGGGATACTTCGCGTACTGTCTGCATAATTACTATCAAAGATTGTCCAAACTCTCAAGTCAAACGCACATAATACCTGTGCTCAACTCTCCTCTGACCAGGTATATCATGAATATGTTGATAAATTCTTTCTTAAAGTTTGTAGATTGCGCTAATTCATAAGAAGGCTTTTCCCCGCTAAACACTGGCACTTGGTTGTTCAAAACTTTACACTCTCCACCGCTTTATCGCATTAACATATGCATGCTGGTATCAATCATCCTTCCAGATAGTGTGAGCAGCAACTATGGATCATACACACAGGGGAAACCGTTCCATCCCTTTCGACTATTCTGGTGTGCGGATTGTCAGTGGATTAAACCACGAGTTTATTCTATTGAAAAGTACACGTCAGGAGAGGTTGTACACCTACGTGTGGAAGACCCATTATATTCCTGCGTTTTATCTGGAAGTTGGAAATCACCTAACAGCAAACTTCATGGGAGAGAGCGGAGGAATGCGCCTGTCAACCAGCTCAAATTTAATATGTATGGATTATCTCGTATTCCTGCTGTCATACTGCGGAGGAAAACAGACGATGTGACGTAGCTGAAGCTGTAAGACTCGACTGATTGATAGACAGAATGGTCGCGTCATCAACAAGAGCAAAATCACGATTAATACAAGATTACACACCTAAATTAGAATGGAAGTTGGGTGGAATTAAATCCAAGAATGAAGGAGGTGATGACGGGTGATGAAACTAGAGCAGCAAAATAGGTTTGCAATACTGTTTGTCTTGCGGCAATTTCGGATATTGATGACGCTTCTAATTACGGCAAGGGTGCCAGCAGCTAGTCTCAGTATTTAGAATCCCAGAATAGAGATGCACTCATTCAAATTTGTTCGCGGATTGGCCGGTATCAGTGCACTGGTCGAGGAGGCTAAGATTCGCGAAATAGGTCATCCCCGCCGATCGAGGTTTAGTCTGGGAGAATTACCCAGTTTTGTTTATATCCATGCTATTTAAAAGCATGTACATCCCTCCATTGGTCATTTGCCCTAAGAATATTTTTTGCACTCCGTTTACACCGTTTTCCCCTTCTTTCCACTTTGTACCAGGGTGCGGTTTTCTCGTTGTTGTGTAGCAGTAAGGGTACAGAATTTATCCCGACGGTACTTGCACTCCCGTTGACATACACGGCATCGTTTATTAAAGCCAGTACTGACACAAAGCTATCCTGAGATGGGTATCCAGCTCAAAGCTGCTAATGCTGTTAGTGAAAAGCTAAGGGGTTACCATTTAGAAAAAAAAAATTCAGCTCCTTGCTTTTGAATTTACTGTTTGGCTCTTATTTTTCCTAGAGATCAATGGATCATAAATTTTTAGACAGTAACCGTTTCCAGAAAAGGATATCACCAGCTGATAACGGAGACTTGGGTGACTTCATTAGAGATAGCATGTTCTGGAGAAACTTATGGGAAATACATACAGTGAAGTCTCATGTACAGTGGCCTAACTTTTGGTCTTCCGCTTAGGCCTATTATGCTGTAAGTGAAGTCGATCTACGCCGAAAAGTCAAGAAGCACACGGCTGTTGCATCGTTGTTGTTGATGGGGATCATCAGCAGCGCGCATCTCAAGGGAAACCAGGAGGTTTGTGACCCGCGACCTCCTGGCCAGTAGTTTGAACACTTAATCGTTCGACAACGAGCAGTTGATCTGCAGTGTCACTAAGTGGTAATTAGGGCCTATTCTTTGTTGCGGCCCTTGGGATCTGTAAAGTGAAAACGGAACTGAACAGATGATGCATTGTGCTGTTGGCCGAAGAATCCAGTTTTCGCACTGCGTGCATATCTTGAGTCTCCAGCAAGTTATCCAGCAAGTAGGTACAGAAAAGGTGCTTAGTACCGACCACTAGGATCAAGGAACTGATTTGATTCACCCAATTTGGCTCATATTAGCACAAATAAATCCGATAGACAGTTATCAAGCCATTGTCATATTTTTGTCTCGAGTGTCCCTGTTGAATGCTGGTTCGTTTTCTCACACGAAAATGAAAAGGATACACTGCTTGAGAAAAAGTGACATCTCTTCATGGGCAATTTAATAATGGGTATCCTGAAACAAGAGCGCATAGTTATAATTGCCTCCGCTTTTGTTAAATCTGCGCAGCGGAGTTTCTATGTTTACCTCACCAATGCATCATCCGATGGCTCATGGTAAATTTGATGCTTGTCTTCAAATAGACAACCAGAGAATTTATCTCGGGTTGTCCACGTGATTATTTTCTGAGATTGAAATTCCTATAACGCAACCGAAACGAGACTGCACAATTTTTGGTTGTGGTGAGTTGTGCGCAACATCAAAATTGTGTCTTTTCTGGCAACGTTCGTCCGGTGACGGGACTACCATAACGACGTTGCGTAATTCTGACTCTGCTGACAGACATTTTACCCTAAAGTAGACTACTGGCGAATGTATCGCTAAAATAAGCCAAGGTTCTGGTTCTGTCTTCTGGAATAGTTCGACTGCAAACATTTAAGCACCATCACCTCTGAAGGTGCACCGATAAAAATATTATCTGATGTCCTCAGCGATCATGTTTTTCATTTCCTAAGTGAATCATTTTCACTACTTGGAACTCAAAAGCAAAAACTTTCAATTCTCCTTATCAACCCTCTTGTTCTTTATCTGGCTCGCATTGAGACTTCCATTCATAAGGCATATCTTTCAAGAGAGGAAGGTAGCAGTTTTTCCAAGGTTTTATCAGGAATGCCGCTCAAGTATGGTAAAGTTTGCGCACGGGGAGAATTACTGATAAACATGCGGACAAAATTGCGGGTATAATGCAATTTGCCAGATTTTGGAGCTTAAAATATCGCTCATCAAATTTTGGGCAAAGCTGAAGAATTCCGGTGGCCTTCTAAAGGTGAAGGGAAAAGAACAGCAGCCAATGATCGTATTTCAATTGTTAAACTAGGTTTTATTAACTCAAAATCCGGACGGCTGAAATCTCACATGCCAATAAAACTTGGTCCTTTGAAAATAATCAAAGTTCAGGTCATTTAATCTTTAACAAAACGTTACGTCTGTTAACCAGATAATTGCTCTCCGGTGGTGGTCTGTCCATAACTTAATCAGGAAACAACCCCTAAACGACAAA
>SJOL01007899.1:188853-252631 GCA_004794785.1 Opisthorchis felineus | reverse complement strand
AATATCAGGGATGTCTCAACCTCTCGGCACCAAGCCACACCTCTACTTTTCCGGCGTATACAAAAAAGCCTGAGTCGTCTGCGCTGTTACCGGAATCTTCACAGCTGATGCCAATTTTACAGGTTTCACTGAATCTGCAAGCTGAGTAATTCTTACTTTTGGATTGCCTGAATTCAATGTCTTATTGTAGGGTCTTTTTGAACTGAAACGAACAACCAAAAAGCTTCAAAATATTGCAACAAGTTTGAAATGTTTATTACATAAACCGGTTTGGCAAAACCGACGAACTAGTTGGTGAATGAAATACTATGAAAAAACTGACAGACTGTACTCAGCCTGATAGCTGATTCATTGTAATTTTTTAAAATTTATTTTTTTGTCTGTGTCTTTATTATTTTTATTCCACTTGTCTTGATCTAGAGAGGTTGAGCCAAGAATCCAAAAAAGCACAGCTTTTCAACAGCTCCAGCAGCAAGTTTTCAAACAGGGCAATGAGCTCGAACGCCTTCGTCGAAATCCAAGACCCTGTGATACGAAAATAGTACTAAAATTGAAGTTTACATCTGAACCATGGGGGATGACAAATACGATAGAAGTGATTCTGTCCATGAGTATAGAGTGCAGTTGGTCAACGCGCTAAATCACCGCCTAGTGGTGCCGACTGGGTGGCCTGGATTTCCCTCTGACTGAGCTGAGAGTTCAGCACCTCCAAACGGAACCAACTACACTGTTTGCTTTCAAACCACTGGTTACTTTCAACAATGAACAACATAAATGCAGTCAGAGTCCGTGCACCAGTTTCAACTAGTACACAGGTGATACTTGTGGAGCTATTGTGTGAGGACTGCGGCAAGTGCTGCAAGTTGAGAACTGGCTTGCCAGCCCACCGTTGTGTTCGCGTCAATGAAAGTGATAGCAAGAATGTGGTTACTCAACTGGGCCGCGTTGATTTTTTCTGCCTGCTTCCGACGAAAATTAGCCAGGGTCAGCATCTTCACGACACGCACATCATGCAACATAATGCAACATAATGCTTGGACTAGTGAAAACTTCCGGTGCCTGCTGGTCGCGACAAGAGTCAGTCACTCTTCTCTAGGGTGGCAAGCTATACAAGTCTTACCACACGCAAAACGCGATGCTCGTGAGACTGGAACAATATTTTCCTGCTCGACTGGCTATCAGTACCAAAACCGGGTTACGACTACCTAATCGGTGAGCCTGCCTGGACAAATGGTCATCTAGTGGCCCCGCCCAAATCAGCAGTCAAACAGCTCCACATCCATTCGACTCTGAATCCTATAGCACTTGTTTGCATATCAATTTGTTTTTCAAGGGAGACTCACCAGAATCTGTCGTTTACGATATTCTTTAATTGAATGTCCTCCACGAAGACCTCATTTTTCGGTTGCTACGATATTCGACATATCGCAGCATATTTTAAAGGGGTTTTCAACAACCTTGTGAGTAGTTCCCTACAACGCTTGGTTCAAACTAGCCGTAGATTGCACCGTGTCGTTCTTGCAATCCAATTCTGACAAAACACTCGCTTATGTTGACTTCCTGGCCCTTGACGGAGAGTTGCAATCTTGCTTCATGATACCGAGACGATTCTTGCCACTTCTGGAACTCCGCGCACCGAAGACATTTTCAGGCACGCGAAAATAAGTCTTAAGACGCCGTCATCCGCAATTCAATCATGTGCAGGCGAACAGAAAGCAGATTAGCGCAGCCACTACGCCGCTGTCCAAACCCTATACCACTAGAGCATAGAAGGTGTATCGTCTGCTGTGATCGGTGGGTGGTGGAAGGAACCGTAGAAAGGAAATTGCGGCCTGCCTTTAGACGCCGAATAGTACCAGAAACAGGTGCATTTTGCTCCACAAGATGTGAGCAGCCGGCCAGTTAGCGCAGTACTGCTATCTGGTTGGAAGTTAACGGAGCCAATTGCAGCTGAGGACGTAGGCTGCACGATCCTTTTATCGGGCGATTCACCCCCAAGTGTGGACAAGATGAAACCTAAAATGCTTTGTTGGTTCAGAGCTGAGGCCCTTACCTGGTATTTTAACTTTGTACTACTATCTTGCTGTTGCCAACTGCAGTCATTTTACTCTAACTTTCCCAAATCTTACTTCACCGGACAAGTTGAAACCGGTCTCCGTGCCATCCACACTTGTGCGGTATTTTCATAATCTGCTTGCTGATCACTAGAGCCGTAGACTGCAGCTGACCTCACTCCAGATTGCACTTCTATTTCACGACGGTAGTTTGGAAGCTATCTCACTGTTACGTGCTGTTTTTCGTCACTCTTCAGCTACTGCTTCTAACCTCAGTTTGGCATTTTTTGGCATATAGAAATCTTTCGATTCCGTTTCGCATGACACAACTGTCGGATCTGTTCAGGCGTTTGGAGCACCGTCATCCCCATTTCCGTACCTTGCACAGTCCTATGGAATGCTGTAGAAGTTGTTCCAAGTTCACAGCCGCAGAGACGTGAGGTAAGGAGGTCCACCCTCCCCAATATTGTTCATCGTGGCGATGAACGAAGCTCTTGGATTGTCGATACCGAAACTTGAATACAGTTCCATGACAACTTAGTGGATAATTTCTGTCTTCGCTGACGACTGAGTGGTGTGTGCAGATCAAACCCATCCTAAGGATAAGCTTGAAGTTGCTGAGGTCGAGCTGGAAAGGGCTAGTATGACAATCAGCGCCCGAAAGGCGAAAGCTGTGGTGGTCTGTGAGGGAAGCCTCGGCTGACTGCGATCCCAGTCAATCATTCTTTCTTCGCTGAAGAACTCATCACAACTCTAGGTGCAATAGACACCGTGACATAAAAGTGACATAAAAGTGACACATGTCCCTTAAGGCTTTATGAAAGAATGAAGATCAAAAAGAGCTATCTGATACCGAGGTTGACATATCCTCTCGCTCTCGGACACACCCACTGAAACACACTCAAAATGTTGAATAATTACATCAGACCGTTTATTCGTGGCTGGCTACTTCTAGCGAGGTGCAACCCAGTCAGGAACATCAAAATGATATGCGTCATTGGAGGCTTGGTGTCTCGAACTTGAGTTTATCCATCCCGATGCAGCGAAAAAGTGCCAATGGAAACGTTTCTGTATACGCAGCGCCCAGTTCTACGTAACATGGTGGTCCTGCAGTTGGTAAGATTGTTCGATATCTCAGCCTTCCAACCCGAATCGAAGGTGTGTGCGAGCAAACCAGGGAATAAATGGTTGCTACTCGGAGCGACGGTATGCACAACAGCTTTAAAAATCGCGGTTTGGAAGATTTAGTCATCTTTTTCTTGCGAATTGATGGCTTATGTCTCCATAATGCCTGTTCCTTGGCATCCAGCTTCGACTGAGGATGAGAGTAATAAGCGTTCGGCATGGCCATTATGACAAAATGATCTTTTTTTATAGAAAATGTGGGCGGCCAGAGGGTCTGGTGCATAATCTGCAGTCCTACTGGTCCACGCATGATGCCGGATGTGGTCATCATAATAAGGCCGCAGGGGGAATCGGAGTTGAGGGCACCCACCTCGGCCTCTTTCATCAGACGTGCCTTAATCGCTGTTCGGGCGCATCGAACACCCTTGACAGATGTAGGCATAGTCTCGGATGGGCACGAAATGATTATATAAAAAAAGAGAAATCAGAGGTACGGTCCTAACGGTTGTTCCGTCACTCTCATCTAAGACTTACCTGCCATTGATTGTAATGTTGACTTTTTGGTTCACCAACCGACGATCATTTCATATCAAGGGATCTCCTTTCCTCACTCCGTCAAAGCCGTTGTTAGACTGGGTCTTCCGTAGGTTGCAGTCACTGTCTTGTGTTTGCTCTCCATTTTGGGCTTTCATGAGAAAAGCGAAGGAAGCGAACAAAGCTTATCTTCTGTGAATGTTCCTCTTGGTTAATACACCATAAATTTATATGATTCCAGGAACCACGTGAAAAAGGTTGAAATCGGGGGTACAAACACTTTAGTGAAGTAAAAATAAAAAATGAAGGCGGTTGAACGAGCATTTGCTCAATGGGTCTCGGAATCAGGTAAGTGACGTCAATGTCAGACAGGCTTGTGTTGCCGAATTTTTCACAGGCTAGTTCAGGCTCAGCGGTCACGCAAGTTTCTTTCGGATGCAAAGCTGTGGGTCCAGAATTCGGATTCCAATTGCTCCTGTGATCGATGGTAGTCTAGATGATACCAGTCATGATCGGTTCAGGGGAACCCGGTATCAAAAGCTTACTCTTTTTGGGGTTTCGGCCAAGTGTGATGTTATTGCACTTTAGCCCCGTTTCTTCCAACTACCACTCAGAGACGCTGGATTGTGTTCTCGCATTCTGTCCGACAAATGCTTTGTCTTACGACCGATGTATGTTACTCGGGACGAGCGTACAAATGAGTACACACAAAACCTAGTGGTAGAACATGGCAATTCGTTCTTCAAACGGAACCTGATAGTGGGGCCAGAACTGAAGCTTGAACACAGATTAGCAGCCATGTGTGTCGAATCAACAGAGTATCTAAGCCCTCTGGTATTTCGTTCAGAAACCGAATCACCTTTAAATTTGAGCATCATGCAGGCAGACTCTTTCCCAGATAAGCATTGTTTAGGTTTGGGCTTTGCGGACTGCATAGTCTTGAGTACGAAGCGTTCAGCATATGTGTTCTGCAGGACTGTGTCCTAAGAATTAAGTCCTCTTGTGAAAAGTCAGGGGAGCGTATCTTCATTGCTCCCTCAGTTAGGCATTTAATCAGACTACACCTCTGTTGCAACGGAACGAAGCTATCGCAATAAATATACTGACATTTCCACACTTGCTTTCCGTGAACTTTGTTCTTTATGGTCCCGTTCGTCTTCTTTTTAATAATGACTTCGAGGAAACTTACCTGTCCGTTCTGTTCTGGTTCGATAGTAACCTTGATGTTAGGATGACTGAATTGAAATTGTTTGGCACGCCAGTTTTGCTGGGATTTTCTTCGGTAAGTACGAAGATGTCATACACTTAGCTACAATAAAATGCTAACAGTGCAATGAGTACTTTTAATTTTTGAGTCCCCAGTTTGGTCATGAAAAAATCTGCCTACACGGGACCTAGAGGAGACCTCAACGCGACCTCATCCTTCTGTCGATAAATTTGATTGTTGAAAGTAAACTGAACATTGGAGGTATAGAGTGGCAGTAGTTCCTTAAGATCCGAGATGGGAAAGCCAATATCCTTACCGTTGCACTCACTCAAGTCACAAACAGTCCGTTGTCTCAGTGAGTGGTATGCTGGTAGACAATGACTCGATGTCCAGGGAGAATATGGAGTGTTTACCAACCTTCAAATTTTCAAACTGATCGACGAAATCAAAACTGCTTCTTAGGCTGTGTCGACACTTTTCTCCTGATTGGTTCTAACAGACTGACAAGGCAAGGCATGATAAGGAGAACTAGACGCATCAAGGATGGGCCTGAGAAGTAGACCGGGTTTGTGCACTTTCGGGGGACCATAAAACCGAGGAATTGTTGCACCAATAGGGCGAATACGCTCAAAAGTATTAGTATCAATGTTTTTCAATTGTTTAGGTACAACAATTTTAGGCGTTGAGTGTTTACTCTCGCCATTTATATCTGACCCTGTATGATGCACACATTGTTTAAGCGCCTACTGCGCCATGACTGTTATTCGTTCACATGTGCTTGTGCTTGTATCAAGTTTTTTTATTCGGTCAATTCCTACTCTTTTCTACCCTTCATCGACTGACCAACAGCGTATCAAGTGTATCTTGCTAATTTGCTTGTCAAATGGGATTACAAGTGAAAAAAGGCACCACAACCAGTAGAATAGGTATTACAATGCCTGCCTGTTTGGGAACTGCTCCAAAGGACGCAGGGTAGAATCCTCCACGACAAACCATTCTTTTGCTTTTACCTGATCTCCTTTCAGTCTAGACTCCTAATGAGATTATGAGCTTTCCAAATTGTTTGTTTAGCTTAGTAAAGGCGAAATGTAGTCCAACCATTTCATAACTCATATCAACGGTCGTTAGAAGCAGATGTGTGACGAAATTAAAGGGTTTGAGTTGATCCCATTTGTCTTAAAAACGATAGTGCTTCCCGTGATTGTTTGAGTCTACCCAAGACGAGCTGGAACAGTTCATTATGTCTATCCCTAAAAAAGAGAATACTGACAAATAAGGTTGGATGCAGGGCCTTTTGTTTCTTCTCTGAGCCGGGCAACTAGACTTCATACTTTTCATCGTCATTCGAGGTGACGTCACTAGCTTGTCGTAGTGCCTTAAAGTGCGTTGAGTCAGCCGGTGTGTCGTGTAGTTGTAGACAGCCTTCACTGTCGTCTATTGACATACTACCGCGCAAACACACAGGAGGCGTGTGTAGCGCGTTGCTGTTAATTCACGTTTTGGGTTGTCTGGCTTTCCGCATGCGCTTCTCGCTCCCTCAACTTCACGTTGTACTCACTAACTTGTGCTCTAATTTGTCAGGGTTCATGTGACTTTCTCCTACTACCCACTGGTCGTCCAACAAACTGAATGGTCCTTCCTTATATCAAGAGAATATCCGAATCCACAGGAAGATTGGTACAAAGAAGAAAAATCCTCATGTTGAAAACTGATTTGCAGACCAAAATCAAGAACAAGTGACGACTGCAACACGTCCTATGTTGGGCAAACTAGAAGACATACGCAAGTGGAAGGACCTGACACGCCTTTCGGAATACGATCAGCTGCCATTGATCGGTTCACACAGGTGGACCGACACCGACACGTGTTCAGATTGGCAAATGTTAAAATGGTGGCATCCGGAGATACGGAGCATGCAAGAGAATTCTCGGAAGCACGGTACTCCGCGGCAAGTTTGATCAACCGGCCTCTCAGACAGGACGAAATCTACCCACCGCTTTATGCAAAGAGAAGGGGACTCAACAAGAACATTCAGGTGAAACTGACTGTCAGAACGGCAGATATAGAAACTCCCGTGGAAGGTAGAGGTTGAGCTTTTCGTTTACCTAAGCGTTCAGCAAATGATAGTCCATCAGGCTGAGCCGTGGACATCGGCCGAAAATAACGCAAGCCCCTGGGTCAAAAAATCAAACTGCATAGGCAGATAACTGATCAATAATTGACTGTTTGCACTCAACAGTCTGTCCAAACTAGTCTTGCTTCTGTAAACTTTGTGCCTAAAAACGTATCTTCTTACGGGATCTGTTTTTAATGCTCCTATAATCCACTGAGACACGTCTAGCAGTGTGAAATGGTGCAACATTTCAATTGATCATGTATCGTGTTAACCAGATTCTTAGATTTTTATCCCTACGTTGAGCTCATCCAGTATTACAATTTATAGTGTTAAGGTCAGAACTGGCACTGCTCTTTGCTCGATTTCTGGTATTTTTCTGGGTATTTTCCGGAGTTTTTATCTTGAACGAGAAGTTGAAGACGACTTAAGCCAAGCTGAGCAAATTGCGCCGGCTTCGGAAGCAGCTTAGAATGTAGGCACTACGAAATAACTACGCGTTGAAGAAATCTACAATCTTACTGAAATCAGAAAATTTTGCAATCACTTTGGAACTTGCCAATATTATGAAAACATTAACCGCATAACTTCGGACATAGAAATACAGGAATGGATCCGGACTGGAAACTTCAGTATCACTGGGGTGTGAATATACGCTCGCATCTTGTCCAACACCGCAGTGAATCGGATGAAATACAGGAACGAATGTGCGGCAGTTCAAAGCTCCTTGCGGAGAATTACCATTTGGTTAACATTTCCGGACATGTCTGGCATTGAAAAGTTGGGTAATCAAAGACATTCTAGGTTAGTATGCTTACCTAGGAGATCATGAATGTGTGCACACGCTGGATGCCGCCAAGAAATTAGACACTATAGATTCTGCCCAATGTTAGGACACAATCACTAAGTATAAAAGCCATTACCAGCAAACTCAGCTGAGCTGGTCATTGGGGGTCTCGTCTCGGGCCCGTCTCGGGGTCCTGAATAGGGACCGCGAAACGGGCCACATCAATGGTCAGAGACATTGTCAGACATAGCCCAGTCGCGCCCTCAATGGCGCTCGTGCATCCAAGCTATTGCCTTCAATGCATAGCTCTCTTCCCAATCCCATCACTTGACAGTCTACTGACAGTGCTGTATTTGCGCACCAATTTATCAGCTCCCGCCTCCAATGCGCAGCTACCTACCCCACCTCCCCAAGTCATCGGTGAACGAAACCGTGGCAGCTACAACCACTGTACGACAAGTACGCGGTTCTTACAGCTGACAATGATGATGATGATGATGATTGAGTTTACATGAGGTGAAAATGCAGCTGTGACGTATTTTTTGATCCCAAGCACTTGCAGTGAACGGCTCCGGCTGGTTGCTGATTGTCTTAGAAAGCAGCTTCAAAGACTGAAAGTCCTGTGGTTGAACAAACATGGACCGGTTTCGAAAGCATTTGCAGTAACTTCACGTGAATCGATTCCATTGAAAATATAGATAAAATATTCGGTTCTCTTGAGTAAAGTACCGAATTGTTGCTTCACTACTGAGCGACACTTTGGCCGTCATTAACCAAGTGACGATTTGATTAGCCATGCGCTAGCCAACCGGTGAAGCATAGAATAACACGAGACCAAACTGAATCATTCTGTAGTTCGGAAAGTTTCTTCCAAATGGAGTTTAGTTTGGAATAACTTCTGCATGTCTCCAGTATTGTTCACCTCATTTAGTCATGCCAAAGGTTTATTTCATCAAAATAAATTTGGTTGTGAGTATGTTGATTGTGGTGGGTTAGTGAAGCCATGATCAGGTTGGTTCACTCATTCCCTGTTGCCATTTTTCAACTAAAATGACTGATTTGAAAGGTACTCCTAAAGTTACTTCACCGGTGTTATCTTCACGTTCAAATGAAACTAAAGCATTACCACTATTTACTATTTCCTCTTTTGTCCGCTGATCATTACCGGCTCACACAGCTTGTGCAAGTGAAGAGAGTCCTATCAAGCACAACTGATTGGCGGCTCCGGTTGTTGGCTGGTTACTTGGATCCAAAACACATGAAAACGAATGTTGTTATTGTTTGCCCGAGTTTTCCCTGAGAACAAGTTGTGTTCTCTGATTGAAATTTATCGTAGGCGACTGGAGTTCTCTTTGAGTTTTCCAAAATCCATTTTATCGATCGTGACCAGAACTTACGAGGTGCACTGAAATCAGGCGTAGAAGTCGAGCTAATAATTAGTTAGATCTTGCTGACCACTTGACCAGTGTCTAACTCGATGAGAGGCGCAGCTAATAAATTACTCGACCGTAATTAGGTGGTCTGTTTTCATGGCGATGGAAAACGGAATGTGGATTAGTTTCACTGACAGTTCGAAAAAGTAACTTGGAAGGTTTCATTTGTCTGTCCGCCCATTCATCCCAACAACAGAATATTGCTGGATCCAGCCAAGTACCCAGCGGACTTCGTGAGTTTCAAGTGCTAAACTGGCACTTAAGTCTATCCGTCTCTCGCGTATGCGTACACTCTAAAGTGGACACTGCACTCACGATTGTTTGTCGATGACTTGACCACACGCAGGTGACAGTCGACGCACCTGTGGGCACTTAAGTCATATGCGCTCATAACCTCAGTCGTGCTAGCATGCTGCCCATCTCAGTAAAAAGCATCGAAACGAATTCCCCTACAGTCTACTCTTCAATAGCATTACTGAGGAGCGAACTCAGTAGTTCAACACACCAGTATTAGATTATCCTAATACATCGACTGACTAGCTTCAAGCATATCAGGTGTCGTATCTGCACCTATTCTTTTGGTAAATCACGTGTTTCCGCAGTGTAAACTCACCTCCTTAACAGTATAGCCCAAAACCTAGATGCCACCACAGTCTTCCCGTTTCGATCTGTCCTGTTCAAAACACAAGCTTTGTGACCCTTGCTGGATGTACACAATTCAAGGCATGTACTGACCATACGGACAACAGCACGGACCAGTTTAATGACTGCAATCCAACTGCCATGCTCGGTGAACAGACCAAAAACCGATCTGGTCATATCTGACAATAGTTTCACTACCAATTTCGTCCTAGTAGACCACAGCACGCTTGCTGCTCAACTCACCAAGTAATCATGATGCCTCCAAGTAGTTTGCGAAGCGATGAACACTGGATGAATTACTGTCCCTTTTTGTCTCACTGTGGAATTCTGAAACCGCAGTCATCTATTCTCTGTGGTCATATTACCTGACTTCGTTGAGTCAGCCAAAAAAGTGAGTTAAGTTCATGATCTTACGTCCCATCTGTTTGCAGGGTTTGGCAAACTCCAACTCGTGAAGAGGTTAGACTTGGCTGTTGCTTACATAATTCACGGCCATAATTATGAGTCAGTCGACATCGATCGCGGATCAACCGCAAAAGAGTAAACATGCATCATGATCTGGAGCATCTTTGGTTAAGCTGATCGATACAACAACTCTAAGTTGTTCGTTTCGATGAATAGTTGTTGCTGCTAATTAGAAAACAGGCTTATACTTCATAATCCTGGTCAAAAATTATCTTCAACCTGCTTCTGCGTTAGCTACCGCTCGACCTTTAGACGAGGTACTTCAACCGGGCTTCACAGACAAGAAGTAGTTTTTCAACCACCATTAACCTTGAAGGATTAGCGTGAATATTTTTACAGATTTTAGTTACTGCCAGGGTGACCGCCACTACACTGAACAGCTTCAGTATATGGACCCATTCTGCTTGAGCGACAGGACACCCTCAAGAACTAGCTTCTGCATCAGTCTAACTTGTGGCACGTCCAGAACAGTCTGATTAGGTTTTCTATGGAGCTTGCATATCCACCTTACAGCTAGTGTGATCAGTAGATGGCAATTGAAATCATGCAGCCTCTCTTGGAATGTCATGACAAACAAAGTCAGTTCGTGTTTGCCTCACATATTATTTCATTTGCGTGTAAGTCCCAGGACTAAGAGGAATGCTTGAGAAGTTGATGTTGCCAAATGATGTCAGATTCTGGCATTTCCTTTCGAAATGGAAACGCTTCAACATATAAAATGTATCCACGGACGAAGGTTGCCATTCCTAGTCATTTCACGTCTGTAAGTTTGTTTAATATAACGAAAGTGAGTCTACTGTCCCGGATAGGCATTGCCAACATCGGCTACTTTTTAGTTTTTGGTTTGGCTAATCTACCTGCCTGGGGCCTAGCGCATTGCATACAACACAGAGTGGATATACTTCAATGAAGACATGTTACGGTGAAACAGATTGGCCGGATATGGATCAGTTTACTGAATTGCTATTTCCAACATCAGACGATACCCGTTAGAACATGTGCCATGACCATGGTCCAACTGGTATTACTCTATGCTGGCCTAGGTGAATGGGGCCGCTTTTATATTACAAGTGCACCTATTTTCTTTGCATATTGCTGTCGCTGACTCGTACACTGACTTGTGACCAGGCCTGTTGAAGCATGCAGCATGACTCTAGGAGTTGTGCACATTGGTGACACAGACAAGAAAAGTGCCATTTCGCTTTGGTAACCTGACGTTAATGGAAACCAAAGCACAAGCCACAGTAGAAGTTACAGTTTTATTGGGACGGATATTTCGGCTTAGTGGACACTTAACGATGACTCCTTAACTCAGTATGTCGGTCATTCAAACGAGCCAGTTATTCACAACTTGGACATTTGTAATTTCAGTCCCTCAGCATTGCTGTAGGACTAATGCAATGTCCTTTCCACCTCAGGCACTTACGTAAAATCAGTGCGATGCTGTTTAACCGGTATGTCTGCCCAAGCTCAGAGTATTTAAAAATGGACGATTTTGTGGCGTGATGTATAGCCGTATGTTGACATGGCATCGAAGATAAATACGAAGTGATTAACTGACAACAGCTTCGTCTTTTGTTCGATTGTAGATGCCGTACAACTTCTAGCGAAACTCACGTCAATGCGACTATCCTTTAGGGTGGGTGTAAAAGTACATTACTGATTGTGAGTAGTGGCTGGGGAAGTCAATCTGGCAGTCTGACTATCGCTGACTGAAAAAAAATGGACCGATACATTGAAAGAAGTAAAACATGCTACGAATTTGACCGCTAAAATAAAGCAAATACTGTAGAACCAGCAAATTATTACATAAAGCATCCCTATATAACCCGAACTCTTGGACCTTCATTCGCACGGATCAACGTGAATAGAGTTTGATGAAGAGATTACGTACAAAAAAGACACTTTTTGAAAGACGTACAATCTCAGAATAGATGCGGCCATCAAAACCATCGATCACTTAAAATGGCCACAATGGCACCATAGCTTCCTGATATTCTTTCACATCACACACTAAACCTTCGAAATTTGCGAAACTATCTTTCAAAGGAAGACATCTTAATAAGCCCAGGTTTTCGACACACAGCATAAAAGCACAATGTGCTAAGGCGACGGAAACTATACAGCGTTTAACATTTTGTCGTAATATTAGAATACGCCTGCACCATGTAGTTAATTAGGTCTAGTTAGCTAGTAAATAACTGCAACGTCCTTCCAGAGAACATGCCCCAAAGCCAAACACACACATCCTGCTGATGCACCACAGTGTGCCAGTTCTATCCAATCGAGGTTATTGACTATTCGCGTACACGTTGTGACCGAATTGATTGGTTTCGTTAAATCCTACAGTCGGTCACTGAAAACATTAAAAGGCGCATAACTTTCGGTTAGCCAGGCCCTTCATGGGGAAGGTAACTTGGTATCCGTTGCAGATATTTTCTTGTAAAGGGAATCTGTTGACTTAGGACCACATTATTACGTAATGCAGTGTTTGGAACCTGAAATAAGAGTAATGTTTCTGTTTAGCACCTGATAGAATTAGCATTTCTATGTTACTCTCACACTAAATGTACTTTAATCACTTCTCCAACTTGAATTGGTAGCCATTTCCTGGTTCTTTCCTTTTTAGGTGTTCTCTCATAACCCCCTTTTGAGTGGCGCTTGAGTTTGGGCATCCATCCAACATAAAGTAGTAAACCGCAATGTTACAGCCGAATATGTTATGGGTAGAAAAAACAGATTTCATCGTTTGAGGGCGCTAAAAAGGGAAATTATTGGCTCGGAATTGGAAAAAAATCTGGCACTGTGAACACGATTTCCTCATGGTACATGCAGTGCTGTGCGTGTTCATCTACAAATTCATTTGGTTAGCTGGCAGGTAACCGTTATTAGTCTAAAAGATCAACAGAAACTACGTAATGGATAAAGATTCAAATAGGCTAGGATTTTATCAGTGCGACAATATAAATGTCATCCCTTGCGCGCGAGTAGTTGAAGTGTATTTGTTCTGAAAAACCTGAGCACACCACTGAGTGTCGGTAGCTGATACACTCTCAGGAAGACCGGTTAAATTCGTGGATGACGGTGGTCAAGATGTATTGTCGTGTCTCCCATAAACTAACTATACAAGACGTAATCACACTTATCGAAAATTTTCCGCGTACGACTTGCTCTGACCCGCCATCATTATTTCCGACAGAGTATCACCATGGTTGCTGCTTGTGGGAACGGATGTTGAACAAAAACGTCTCCGGTAAGTAACGCAGTACTCGCAGAACAGGAATCAATCTGCATAGTATTGTGATGCATTTAAAATCAGGTGCATCCTACTGTGACCGCTGGCTCGTCTGGAATAAGTAATCTAACCAGTACATCCCCCGTACCCGCATAACACTTCGCATTCCAGTAGTCAATCGAGAGTCAGTCACTTTGCTCCTCAACCGACCATATGTGCAAGGCTTTCGGGGCCAAAAACGAGAGAAGTAACCTGGTGCGGATACATGCTGTATTACTAACCACTTTCAAACAGTCTCTTCATTTTCTTCTGACGTATGAATTTAGAGCGAGCGGCAAAACCTATGATCTGAAAATGCCTCAAAGAAGACGGTGAAAATACACCCAGTTTTAAGTAACTTAGGAGTAACACTTCACGGCACTTGTTGATGCGAATTGTTTTAAAGAGGGGGGTTAGTGGCCACTTTCCAGGCGCTGCTGTAAAATGAACGGAAACTAAATAATTCAAACGTAGTTTCACGATGTTACTACTTACCTACCTACCTAATAAAGTGTTATCTGAGAGTCAAGCCCGTAACAATGCTAATTCTGCGCTCTCATTCACCTCTTACCTACAACAGAGAGAGCACATAGCGAAATGCACTCATTTGCATAAAAAGTTGGTTTTGACGGGAGACTTACCCCGAACCCAGCTAAATCTCGTGTTTGGGTTCAAGTAGAACATAAGGTTGACGCAAACTCGTAGACTGCGCCTACCTGATAAGCCTCAAGAAGGGGGAAAACGGCCGTAGGCTGTCGAAGAGTTTTCAACAGCCTCATGAGTAGTGTGTTACGTCTATACATGTGGAAAGAACACTGTTTCAAATGCACAACCAGGATCAACATCATCATCATCATCAACAGCATGACGTCAGTGTTGAACACTGATATCAAGTTTTCCATACGCTCTCACACGTCCGGAAGTCTGAGAATACAAAGTACGTATTACGTTCACAAACTTCTGGAGTGTTTCTTGATATGCAAGCATATGAAGGACCGGTCAACCAAGTCGAATGTGTCTTGGACATCTACGGTCGTTTGTACGTGTGCCGTTGTTCTAGCACCTGACGGAGTGCGAAGAATCAAATATCGGAAGTGATGCTTGACAATCATTCATTCATTCATAAATCTATTTAACCAAATAGACATAACAGTGATTGAACGGGTGAATAAAATGAGATGAGTGAAGACCAAAAAACTGAAGACTGAATCAAAGTGGTGAGCGATCCTCATCGCAACCAAATATAATCTCAGGTGAATTTTTCGGCAAAATGTTTGGCTTTTATAAACGTCAGACAGATCTCCCATGTGGCGATTATCTAAAGGCACTCAAAGTCATTCACGGACATTTTTGACGTACTCATATACATCTCTTACCAAAATAAATCTGGCAATTCCACACGGAGTAAGTTTGCTGTAAGATCAGTTATTATCAGACTCCTTAAAATATTGGTGGCTGTGCGCGTTTAACGATTGCTGATTAGGTGCTGAACAGATCCTCACTCAGCTGCTCGAAAAGCAGCCTTTGGACGCGTTAATTTCAACACACTGTAGGTTTGTTTCGTGAGTGTGCGTGTTATTGCAAATATTTTGAGATAACAACCGTGCTGAAACGGATCAGTGATGAATTTTAAAGCAAGGCACTTGGAACCGTCCTGTGGTCCTCGCATAAATAACTGACTAACGATTCGTCAGTGCCAGGGTAAAATTGTTAAATAACATTGCTATTAAAGACGCCTGATGAGGTTTCTGCCAAAAAGCAACACTTTCATTAAAGGCTCCCCTGACTCGGACCAACCGTCAGGCCGTCAATCAATCATCACCTGACTGTGCTCCAGTCCACACATTGGACAGCTCAGCACACAAAATCCTATTGGTCAGTTGCACACCTCTAGATGGAGCGCATTCTGAGTGCCAAAATAAATTGGTGGCATACATGATAAAATTTGTTCCATGTTCAGATGAGTGTACGCCTCGTCACTGACTCTGTCACCACCTGAAGTTAGTGATATGTTTTCTGAAGGGACTTCTTGGATGCTCTATGATTTGCTCAATGCATTCAGATTTGACGACGTTGAAAAGTTGGCTGCGAGTCTGGAAGCTGGTTCGGCTCAAACATTGGATGCCTATGATTTTCTGAATGATAATGTAAGTCACTTTAAATATTTGGTCCCTTTAATCCAGCTCAGAAGTGGATAATTGCTACCCAACTTCCAAATACTGAAGTTCATTTAAATTTCCAGCAGATGCCATTTGAGAGTAAACAGACCGTTCTAGTTATACTGTAGGAACGCAGTTGAGAATGGACTGAAAGCGTCACTTTTTTGAGGCCTTTTTATTTGATCGTCTATAGGTTTCATCCTTTTTTGCCAAAATATCCTCCAGCCAACAGTTTCTTATTAGTGATCTTATTTTGGAACGAACTATACTCACTCTCACCAACATTTCCGTAATGTCTGTCGTCGGCTAGTGCAATTCGATTCTCCGATTCGGATAGGATAGCTTCCTTCAGGAAGGAAGGTGTTGTACCTTCCCGCTTTCACATAACAGATTCAACTTAATAATGGTCACAAAAAACCGTAGCATCCTAACGTTCATCTGAAAACTGGGGTCGGTCGATCAACGGGGTTGCTAAGTTCGGTATTCAGAGTAAGTTGGGTTTATTTGTGTTCTGGTGCTGTTACCATTTACTTGTTACAGTTTAGGAAATAATTGGTCAAGGAAGTTCGACATAATCACGACTAGTTGAGAAATGGGGACATTCATGAGGATAGTGGACATTAACCGAATGAGTAAGGCATGCGTGCATCAAGCAGGCGGGAAATTGGGGGGGGGGCTTCAGCAGTGTGGTACAGCAAAGTTGAACATGTGGTGGATGGCGAATGTCAGAGCAGCCTACGATGGTGAGCACGGGAGTGACGTAGATTCTGTTTCTGATTATCGGAACAAAGTCGGATCGCCATGTTCACGTAATTTAGATTATTACAACGGAAGAAGCCAACCACATAATTCTTTGTTGTAGAACGTAGTACTTCATCGCATGGAATCCAGATGTTTTAGGCCCATTCGTTAATAACAGACGCCTTTTCAGACAATATGAGTTTTGATATTAACAGCTATACATTTTAGGGTTAGTGTTGGGTGGCTTAACATGATCAAAAGGGTTGTTTGCAGGATTAGGCTTAATTAGACCATTAGAGTTGGACTGTCTCCTCAGAATGATAGCATTACATTTTTCCTGTCGAAAATATTCCTATTTTCTCTTTAAACCTACTGATTAAATATATGAAATACAGAAATACCAACATAGCGCTTCTTCAGTAGCATCCAACTTCTTACCCCAATTGCTCAAGCCTTACCCGGAAGCACCACCAGTGACAATTGACAATGTTTGTGGGACGTCAGGAGTGATTTCAGCCCTTAAGTTCTGTGGTCCGCCTTTGTATACAGATATGGGAAAGATGACATGTGAGCACCCCGGACAGACTAGGTTCTCACCAGCAGCGATTCGAATAACGGAGTTTTGAAGAGCCAAATTTCACCTCATTATTTCATCGCTTACGAAGGCGAGGGTGGACATCCTTGCCGGTCACCACTGCTCGCACGGGGTTTACTAGAGAGCTCCCAATCCACTTTCACAGTCCAAGAATTACGGGGATGTAAGAACCGGATTATGTTCACAAACTTTAGAGGCATCTGCTGTTAAGCAAATGCAGTTGGAGGCACTGACTGATCTGCAGAATCCAACGCATCTTTGAAGTCAAGGATCATCAACTTTGTAGTTGTCTTGTTGCTCTACCAGCTGACGCAGCGTACAAATGTGGTCGAAATCCTGTTTGCTGCTCATGGGTCAAGGTTTTGCTTACCGCCGCAATACAAAGGGTAATCAGTGACACTAGACACCTCATTACAACGGGAGTTAGGCTGACACCTCTGTGTTTACTTCATTCACTGGGGCTACCCATTTTGAGGACGGGTACTATTATCAACTTATGCCACTTGTTTGGGATGATCTCTGCCAGGTAGATGCAGATATGTTAGACAGCCACCAATGTCCTTGCGCATTTCAGAGTGAAGATCATCAAGAACAGGAGCTCGATAAGGCTTGAGCAGAGATACACTATCGGACATATCTGCAGCTGAAGTGAGATCCATATTCAAAGTCCGCTATTCTGCAGAAGGCCGAAGGTTCGAGTTAGAAATACCAGATGGCTAAATCAACTGTAGTTTTAGGTGGTGTTCTCAAAGATCCGCACTTTCTTCTTTTCCAAAGAACTACCATTTTCATGACTGCCTAAAACTCAGGACATCCCTAGAGGCTATTCAAACGAGCTAGACTTCAGCTTACTGTGATAGTGTGAACCACACCCCTTATTTCTGGGACTTAAATTTACTGGATACTGAATTCTTCGGGTAACCTTGTCACACCTCTCCTTCTTGGGAATACTCCCGCAAACAAAGCCACCTCCGATGTGAAAACTTTTTAATTTAATCCCTCTAGTGGAGGACGCATTCTTGAAAGGAAAACTGTTTAAAAAGACTGCATTTGGTTGGACCCGGCCAAGAGAGGGATAACTAAAATGAATATGCTGCATTCAACGTGTGATGACTGAGAGTGCCGTTTTTCGATTTCATCGATTTTGGAACACATTATTATGCATTGGAACTTTTTTGTGTTGGGTGTGAATCTAAACATGGTCAGGCTCATCGGGACCACTTTGGAAGCACAAAAGTGCAGTTATGTGGTAGACCAGCATCCTTCGTTTGAGAGCCATATAGGTTTATCATAAAACACAATGATGTAAATACTGGTCATCAGAATCCTGTTGAAATCATTACAGGGATAAGAGAATTCGTACTTGTTCAGTACTTCAATATTGACGGTTCGAGAGATAGAGCCAGGCCGGACAAACTGTTTGCTTACAGGTGTATATTCTCCGGGATGACACTGTACAACCTAAAACCTAACGCTGAATCCCAAGGAGACAAAACTGTTTCCTTAGTTAGCATCCAGTGGTTCATTTTGGATGAGGTATTCCTGAAGGAAAATTCTGACAAGTTTGCCGAAAACTCTTTGAAAATATATTACGATGTGTCAAACAACGTAGCAACTGAAACATGAGGCGGTCTTTGTGCAGCACATTTTAGTTGAAGAATATCATAAAAGAGAGATTCAGTTGAGTCTTGTGTGAAAGACAATTTGATGTAAAAATGAGTGTATTTGTCGAGGTTTTCTTGCATTTGAGGGCGATTATACATCTGCAGGAAGTCTAATTCTGAACGGATATTGAGTGTCGCAATCCATCCAAATAAAATACAATAGTTATCAGTATTTAGTTAGGCTTACAGAATAACGGTCGCAAAATACCTCAAGGTGTGCCTCATTCCCGAAGGAGGAAGTCCGTCACCCGACGATTGCGTACTTTATGTTAGGTGGCATCAGACCGACTTTCGCATTTTGCGAGCTATTACAAAACTCGAGCATTTCACTGCTTTGCCAGAAAGACCAACCAGCGCCCTATGCAGGTCCGCGCGCACGTTTGATGAACACCAGATTGCGGACACAGACATGAAGCCAGTACAAGTACATTTTTTCTCTCACTCTTCAAGGTCGACTGGAATTTCGGTCAAGCAGGAAGCGCAGAGTTCAGCATAATATGACCATCCTTTTGCTGAGCCAAGAAGGCAACAAAATCAGACACTTCTGTGATTTTCGCGTGCTCTGTCCGAATCAGGTCTCGGGGGTGCTAATCAATGTTGGAAATTTTTCTGCGCTTAAATGAGTAGGGATCCAGTGCACAGGCAATAACTCACAGTAACTCAAAAATCTATTTGTTTGGTCATAGCAGGCACATACGTGCAAAGAGTACTGAATAATTTTTTATCGACTTGGAACGCCTGTATTGCTTGTCATTGTTCAACTACTCCATTTGTTTGTCGGATGTGGTCATCACTGTAGCACATCAGTGTTTGCTATTTTGTTTCTAGAATGGCATCACTCGGTACTGTTACGACGCCATAGTGATTTCGAGGAAACAACGCAGTAGGTTATCACTATGATTCCTGCAGGAAATGAAACAGCATGTCTTCTGACCGTGGTTTTGCAGTATGCTTGTCTGTCGTGTGCTAAACGCACCCGTAAAAGCCAGGTGATCAATTCAACTTGTTTGTGGTGAATGGTTTCTTGTTGACGTATATTTTTTATCTCACAATGACAGTGTAGTCTTCTGGATATTCGCCGGAATAGGGATGACGTAACTCTCAGTTCACTCAAACAG
This sequence comes from Opisthorchis felineus, assembly GCA_004794785.1. Classification (NCBI taxonomy): domain Eukaryota; kingdom Metazoa; phylum Platyhelminthes; class Trematoda; order Opisthorchiida; family Opisthorchiidae; genus Opisthorchis; species Opisthorchis felineus. Next base: position 232,720 of record SJOL01007899.1, on the reverse strand, counting down.
GTTACCAAAGGACAAGTAAACGCACGAGAAAAAGCCGTTTTAAGGGTGCAACTGCAATCGTGACTGCCGGCAGTAACCAGCTACACAAAATGCGTTCACTAAAATTAGTGGAGCGGAGAGCAGCTCTAATCTGCTGTTCAGTGAGAGAACATGCACCCCGCAAGGGGTTCGTAAGAAAATGTCTACTGTAGGCATAGGAAGGAATATTACCTTTCTGAAGCCATTGTCTAACGAAGACCACTTGAAAGATTGGCTCCACCAGAGATGTGTACATGGAATAAATGTTGAATGCAATGATTTTTTGAGTTGTCAAGCGATATGACAATTTGACCACTGAACGGAGAGCACCATAAATCAATACGTGCAAGGCTCGCCTCCATAATTTGAGTTTTGTGTGAACGTTGCACGCGCGAAAAAAATGAGTCTAATCGATGGACGCTAGATCAGATTTGCCTTGGCGTGAACCTTTAGGGAACACCCCTTGGTGCTTGTTCATTTCGATACAAGCTGAATTTAATATATATATTTGGCAAATAAATGGTTTGGAGCAGTGTCTGTGTAAACACACACACAATGTTCTTTCATTTACAAACAAAAGCAGGGCATTTGGAGGCCTATGTTGATGATTGATGGAACTGGTTTCCTGACTTATGGTCGATTTTGAGTGTGATAATGCCTCAACAGTGCAAAGCCGTGCCAACGGACCGGACGACAGACATATGTACACTAGTGTGTTATTGTCGTTTGATTCGGGGACTTCGGCGACTGAAATTTTTTTAACCTGCGTATTTTCCTTGGCAAGTCGGTTTGGATATTGGGAGTAACATTTGTCCGAACCATTGCTCGAAGGTACTTGCTGTCGGATTTGATTTTTCTTTAGTCCAGATTGGAGACTTTGGAGACCCTTCTGGAGACTCTGGTTCTAATAAAATAAATGCAGGTCAGGAAACAGCATTTTGTAGGTGTGCATTAAGCCTTTGAATATTATTTGTCCCACGTTTGATAATCCAAATAAATCCACAGTAACCTGGATGGAACAGAGCAAAATTTCAGTCGAAAGATCAGTAGACTGGGCAAAACACAGTTAACGGGAACTAGCGTCTTGTTGTTGTTGATGCAGTCATGAGGACCTCGACTTTACTTGGAAGTGAATTAAACATTTACCCAAACATAACGAAGTTATCCGTAAACAGACAAATCTAGGAAACTTTCCCCGTTAAACAGACTAGTGCTGAATTTTTGTGAAGATTTCGTCCTGTGGGTGAAGCCAATCTATGCTGAAAAGCCGAGAAGCAGTGTATATCTGTTTCATGCTTATTGGGAATCATCAGCAGTGCGCATCTCACGAAACTCCGGACAGTCTCGAACCCCCCCGATCTCCTGGCTAGTGGTTTGAACACCTAATCGTTCGGCTACGGGCGGCCACAGCTGCCATATTCGAAACTTCCTACTGGAGTCGCGTGAGATGTGCACTGCTGATGATGAAACAACTGTACAGTGCTTTTAGGCTTTTCAGCATAGATTGGCTTCACTTACATGGCGAAATCTTCACAAAAATTCCCAAATCTCCTCACACTGTCAACAAACTAGTGTTGAATATTTAACTGTCCGCTCGGAACTTTCACTTTACCGCGCAATATCTCTGACGAATATCACCAATAAATCCACTGGCCAAAATACTTTATTTCAGGTGCATTCATTAATTGAGTTTGTTGCTTCGTCGTTAGGCCTAATTCGTCCTTCCATCCTAGATGTACCGAAGATATAATCAATCTCATAGTTTGGTGAATCGGATACCAAAGTCAGTCAAACGCTTGTCACTCAACTTAGGAAGCGAACTACGAAGAGAGGAGAAATCCAACCCAAAGGCTGCCACCATCCTATTCATTTGATTTCAGCTCAGTAGAAATCAACACGACACTTGAAGGCACTTGTTCCTAAAATCTCCGCGTGGTATTCCTTCGGTCTATCATAGGTGCTTTCTGTTCCTACCTCTATTTATGGTGCCAAGTTAGGACCAACAAAAATGGAATATCTACCATTTCGGACTGGAATGAAGGTGATGCGAACTCCAAAAGGTGGCGCTTTAATTTCTTTTCAGGACGCTGACAATCAAATCTACAGTAGTCGCACAACTCTAACTATGAAAGATTGCACAGGATGCCAACAAAGACCGGTCGTCTGTTGGGGTTTTTTGCCCTAAGTCTGTTTTGAGCATATTGGCTGGAAATGCGTACGAAATCCATTTGACGATTAGAGTCCATCTTAAACAATGTGTTAGGGGTTGTTCGCCTTCTTCTTCCAGTATTTTCAGGTGAATTGGTCTCCTCTGGCTAATCTCAGTCTTTGATGTGGTTTGAGTCCAAGCGTACTAAACACCAATAATCGTCTTTTCAACTGAGCTGGCTCAGTTTATTTTCACTAAGAGTAGTTCCTCTGGAGCTGCAATTATTTTTCTTGTGCGCACGCATGTGAAAACCTACTTATTGTGGCACGGAAACTTGGTGAATACCTTGCTAAGGCTTTTGAAATTTCCTATATTTCGTCGTTGACGTCATCTTCAAAGTTTGCATTCACTCCACCCGTAAATCCTTGATTGCCGCCATTTTTGTTGTAAAATGCTGAAACAGTTCTTAAAGTAGCTGTACCCAGTGTTGATTATGCAATTTATAGGCCGCACCTATAACAGCCTAAATCACTCACACACAAACTTACATGGAGGAAAATAACTTTCTAACCGACTTGTCAGGTTCATTGAAAACGTTTTTCTAAACCTCAGTTTCACAATACTGAATATCCAGTGGCTTCAGCTTCACTGAGTAGTTTGGCGAAAGGAAAAGCAACTTTTTTGCTGAAAGTTTCATTACTGTGTTTTCTAGAATTTTTTGACGACAAACATCTGTCTCTGGAAACTTGTTATAGTTGTCCGAGCTGTCTTGTACGAAGCAGACCTGACGCCCAGTAAGCCTGTGTCCATGTGTTTACAGCACCTGGAATGTTTAATTTTCCAGATAAGAGTAATTAAAAAAATTCTGGCCAGTGGCATTGCGTACCAGAAAATGGGTCATCTATTCTTTCATTTTCCACTGCAAACATCGCTTTCTGCGTCTAAAGTTTAAATTTGGGCACCTTAAAAGAAAATGCCACATTCTTGAGATTCTATTGAAGAGATATTACATCAAGAGAGCCTGAGCCCCTCTAAATTTCTCAGCGGGTCAATTTGATGAATTCTCATTGAACTGAAAAAGCTAGTATCCACATTTATAATTTGTGAATAGGATTGGCTAGTCACTCAAGTTCCCCAGTGAGGACCAGGAATCACAAATCCTTTCTTGGTGCATCGGTGACGCGGTCTGGTTTAGTAGTATTCTGACAAGAAAGCCTGATGGCGCGTGGCAGCTTGGGACGCAATTACCAAAATATCGTGCTATCGCGCAACTTTAACGCTTTCTTCAGAGCGATCACTATCTACTGCATCTCCAACTGGGGATTTAGTTGCTACGATCGACTGACCTATAGTTCTTCCCAAATATTTAACTTCTCAATAATTTCTACAGCATTTTACCACGAAAACCAATGAAGGGTCTACAAAATCATGCTACATTTTCGTAACCTTTGCAATAGAACGCTGTTTGCTTCATAACCAGTCCATTATTAGTACTAGCTATTCATTTGTTTTGTTTTCTTGTTATAAATCTTCCGCTACTAAATACATTTCCGTTAACCTCAATATTCAAAAACAGAAGGTAAATGATTGTCGATCAGGTGGCTGTTGATCTGTTTGGCGAGCTTGGCCATTGATTTGCAAACGTTTCATTACCAAGTATATTCTTTGACGGTTCCGCGCCAACCGCAGACCAGATAATCCGTCACAGGATTGCCTCGTACGCGTTTTTTGCCATTTCTGTGTGTAAGTTGCTACCTGAAGATTTTAGAACCGTTGTATTTTACTACATGAGTTCAGCCCAATGCCTATCTTTCTGAGGCAACACCATAGATAATTCCAACTCTGAATGTCTCTAAACAACTTGAAATTGTTTTGCGTGTCTTCTTCTGTTCGGAACTCCCAATCCTCTAACACTTTTATGCGTTATTAAATTTAGTTGTCATTAGGAAATTTCTCGGGTTGTTCTCTCACCGTTCCTCTGTATTTAAATAATTAAGTACCACTCAGACCTTTTGGTGTAATTGTTCTGATCAACTGAATGGTCCGTAATTTCTCCCTGTAGCGAATAAAATTTGAGACAACTTGATGAGCTTTAAAAATGAAAAACAAACTGATGGTGAACTATCTGCAGACTTTGAAAAGAACTTTATTTCCTCCCAGAATATCTTTGTGATCCAAAAAATTAAGCCAGCATAAATATCAGATTTTTATCGATCATTTGTCTAAAAAACTGGCATACTCTCCTTAGGTGAAAAACTGAGGGTCATCAAGATTAGACATTGTGATTAACCTGGTTTCCTTATCGGCACCAGATTAATTTGATGAGATATGCAGAACAATCAACGGCATCCCATTTAGAGCGATTTAAGGAGTTCTATTCTCCATACGACTAATGTCTTGGTGCACCTGTAGTGACAGCCGCTTGACGGAAACATAGAACCAGAATAATGGTTAATCAACAAGTACAGTGAAAAACTGACAATTCATCTCTATCCAGTCAGTCATCGACAATTAGAGAGGACTGAATAGTTGAGGGTGGAGACCACACGTGAACTGATGCATAGCTTCCTGAATATTGGCATTCTTGGCTCATAGTGAACATCAAATTGCCCACAAGTGTGACAGTTTCGAACGGTTTTATGGGCACAGACAACGGAAGCAGCTCAGTCGATCGGGCTTGTGATGTAGGGTAGTTCCGTGCTGCACAACTGAGCGTTATCAGGATACGGGAGTTTGTAGAGACAGCATTCTAGGAATTTGACTGAAGATTTAAAAGCCCAGTAGCTGTCAGGTAGCATGTCGCCCCCAAGGAAAAGCACCGTCATGCATCGTCCCTGAAGCTGTGTGGAGGTTATGATGACCATCCCCGGTAAACTGGCGACCCAGTTGAACAGCCATGGTATGAAGTTGTAAGATGTCCGTAGTGCTTCCGCGAAATGAAACAATAAACAGGGCTCATTGAAGGGGATGAAAACTACTATGATCATCATCATATAGTATATTATTATTATTATTATTATTATTATTATTATTGTACAAAGTGGCGCCTGCGTCGCATGGTGTATTCTGGTGGGTCACTCTCTGTGAGTTCAAAACCTCAAGTTCCACGTACAGTGTGGCTTCTCTAAGGAATGAACCGCACTTACAATATACCCTGGCCGGCTGGGATCCTCCATCAAGATAGCACAAAATCTGCCTGAATATATGGGCCTGGATAGTCGGAATCACACCATCTCTTCTGCTAACTGTTGTTAAGTAAATAAAACAGAATGGAAAACTTGTGGCCCTCTGGGTCGACGGTCATGGAACTTCTGAGCTATAAAACGAAAAACGAATCACTGTTTTTACATCAGCGTGAAATTTCATGAAAGTCTTCGATTTTATCTATCCGCAATAAATATGGGTATATACTACTTAGGTACGTTAGCAAGTCTCACCTGTCGTGATGAACTAATAATGTGTAACAGCCATCCTGACTAAGGACACTCGGAAAAGCAGATTCATCAGCCACAACAGTTACATCAATCTGTCATTCTCAACCATAAGGAAATTTATTCCGGCCGTCCGGAAACTTCTCAAAGTAATTCCTTTACTCTTCTATCTTAATTGATAACAAATCGAACATATTCCAAACTCAGGCTAGTGAGTGGATGAGAAAAAAAGGCTCCGACACTTTTACCCTAAACAGCCGAACTCATTATCCACGCAGCACGACTTCTAGAATCAATCAAAAATGGATTATTGATAACAGAGAGTGGGGCGAAATTTTCTTGGCTGGGGCCCCTGCATCCATATTTTCGTCTGCTGTTAACTCGAACTGGATATTGCCACCGGACTTGTATCACCACTGAAGATGATGTGATGGGTTCGCAGCTGATTCCGGGTTGTCCTGTCACATCGAACGATAGTAATGACTGCTCGTGCACAGTGGTTAGTGCGGCATGCGGTGTGCACCAGAGCTGCATGTACATTCACCTAAACGATGTGTACTCAGTGTGCAAACCCAAGAGGGAGACCGGCGGGTGAACAAGGGGATGCAGTTGTAGATCCATTAGCAAACCCAACTGGTGATCCGTACTTGTCTGCTGTGGACAACGGAATAATTGAGATAAAATGTATCCGAAAGGTGGCCATCAGACCCATGCCACTAATGAGTCACACCCAGGTGCACATATGTGGCTATCTGGTTCAGGCCAAGATTCAGCTTGGTTTATACAACGATGGCCATAATGGGGCACCTCTAGCATAGCTGTGAGCTTAAATACCGTAATGTTACTCTGCTAGTTTGCATATATATACATATATATGCGTATATTGTTGATAAAATAAACTAAATGGACCAGGATGGTAAACAGTACGATCCAGCATTGCAAAGCATTATACGATACAACAACTTCAGGTAAAATAGAATAGATACCTCGTTGAGCAAAACCTGTAATTCTATGCAGCATAAAAAATTATATCAATTAATACGGACGGACAATCCGGCCAACCAAGTCAGGAGTTCCTGCTGGCTTTGGCGTTGCTACTTGACCAGACGACGGAGAAGGCCATTTATAGCATGGAATACTTACTAACTAAACGCTCCTCAGATGTAGCTGTGAGATGTACAACTGCCTCATCTTAAACGAACACCCGTCTATAGGAATTGACCGATTTGCGTCGGTTACTTGAACAGTTCTTCAGAAAATAAGCCGATTCTAGAAGCCACCAATTATCTTAGTCAATCATTTTGGTTGATACGTTTCGGTCTATAATCTTCGTGATGGAGCGATTCCATTTGACTGTTGCTGGATTAATCAGCTCCAGTATCTTTAGTTGGTCACCGAAAGAAGGGAGCCTTTGCACAGCGCGTTATGATACAGTATAAAAGAAATGAGAAATTGCTCACAAAATACAATGGATATTGGCGTTTCTGAGGTATGCTGGCATGTTATATAAGTCTAGTCTTCAAATTAAATGCCGAACATTAAACTATGAATACAGTGTTCAGAAGACTGATTCACGTTCTGCGCTATTTCATCAGCCCCATCTGTCGATTTTCCGCAGGTTTTATGTGAAGCCACTTCTAGAAAAAATTCCAACTTTGCTATGTATGTTCGGATAACTTGCGAACACTAGCGAATCTATTCATTACATTCTGGAATGCAGCTGAATCCAAATGTTTCTTAGACATTTCGTTACACGTGTAATTTCACAGTGCTCATCCGTTGACTTTCTCCACTGGTTAAGCCTGTCAAGTTTAACAGATCTCGCGCGTACCTACACTACAGTCTGTTTGTCGGTTTGTCTCAGTCCGTGGCGTCAAATTCATGTACACAATTCACTCTTGTTTGACTAACCCTAATTCATATCAAAACGGCGAAAGATCGAACGGAATGTGTGAAAGCACAGCTTCTGGCCTTGTAACGTTTTTGCACATTTCGGTTGCAGTTGTCTGGGTCATTTATCCCAAGAACTAAAACATTTCCTTCATTAGAAACAAAAACATGGTAATATTTTTTCTTCTCTCCATGGTATATATCGCAGTTATTTGGAAGCCTAATTTGGAAAGTATACCTTCGCCATTTCGCGGCCACTGCTTCCGCCAAGTTCGCAAGTGTATTGGAGTGGTATGTCAAACCATTCCTAGTTCACTCAGTCACTGTGTTAGAGCTAGCGGTTTCCTGGTGGTAGCTTCCGGTCAGGAGTACTTTTGCTCTGGGAGAGGTTTTAGGTATAAAAGAGGAACACAGACCACGATTTTGCAGGTTCAGACTGTTGTGACACTGAGTAGCGAAAATCATGGTTCAACTGGGTGTAGTTAACATCACACTAGTCCAGGACCACTCCGACATCCATGTGTGCAATAATCCCCCTTGAATCCACGCGAAGCTTTTTGGCCAATTCCCCAACACATCGCCAAGGGAAAACTTCGCACTGATATTGAGAAAAAATGAAAGGATAAACTCGAAGAACAAGTGCCGATTTGTGGAACACAATTGACCTGCTCAAAGCGGTGATGCTGTAATTCTGACAATTCACTTGTGTTTAACGGCCATCACGAGGAAGTAGAGTGACGGTTTGTATTCAGAAAAGTTGCGATGCGTGATCATTTCCGAATCTGACGTCACAACTGCCTTGTATTCCAAGCTGGAGTGCAAAGCGAATATGAAGGGCTTTCGGCATTTGTAAGTCGCCTGTCAAGATCATTTGAGACGTCAAACAGGTCTCATATCATCACTGTGCACTCCTTACTGGGTAGAGAGTTCTGTTGTGTCCTGATCATCAAAGACCTTATAATTTCATTGTTGGAAACACATCGCGCATGAATTTTTTCAAACCCCGGATGCCAGATCTAATCAACCACACCAAACCACATAGCAGCTTTGACACAATGACAGGATCCCGCACCGAAAGCCCATTGTACTGATGGGGAACTAGTTAGAGATGGTCTGTTGATCCGAGTCTTCTTGAACTCGAATTTAAAACCATATGGTATGAATCTTGCCCGATCGAACAAAATCATTTGCCCGGTTAATTAACAGCAGTTTGTGAGAAGCAGAGCGTAAGACGTTGTGACAAGAAAACGGTTTCTGTGCTTGGGAGACATACGAGATTCAGAAAGTTGCGCATGGTCAGAATTAAGTTCATTTGCGTACACAGCAAACTATTAGTCTTCAGGGACGAGTGCAGTTACTGGTAGGAACTTATACATTGCTTTCATGAAAACCATGGGCCTTTTCATAAACAAGGAGACAAATTGCTTCCACATAACCATGAGACTTCTAGATGCATCAGGTGGATAGGGATTGACAACGGGTGAATGAGACGAGCCAAGACAATAAAATATTCCTGCATTTACCACAGTAAAGTAATTCCTTAATTCCCTCTATATGCAGAGCACTATCAATCTGATATAATGACGTTAACGCAAGCTCCTTTCCAAGCAGTACTTTTAAACATGTTTCCTCAAATCGCCATCTCGATGTTCGTTAAATACTGGACAAGCGACGTTCGCTAGTAGATTTAAGAAGGCTTGAAAAATGGCGCCAGTGAACAAATGAATTTGAGAGCAAATGATACCTTTTGGCTATCCAGGTCTGAAAAGAGCGTTACTCGAGGTACTCCACTGTGAGCCTTCAGATAAAGAGCCTAGCAATCAAGGCACCGGTTTGTTAGGGAAGACTGACGTGAAGCAATGATTGGCTATAGGGGGCTGGCCTGTCCACTGACCTGATGCCACTGCTCAGAGCAAATGCGTTTGATGCTTCACTGGGATTTCGATAGAATTTAATTTCATTTGGACCGTATTTCCTAGTTTGATTGCGATCAAGGTTGATCGGAGTGTGCGCTTAAACACCTTCCAACTTATCAGCAGTGCAGTGCCATAAGCATGGATGTGCTGTTCGCCCGAAAAAGACAACTATCTGATCTCACGCCCTATCGCAACTTTGCTGGCAGACCACCCGATTTTACGAACACTCGTACCATGGGGGCTAGTTGCTCTTAGTCTGACTGCTCCCCTTTAGCTATTCTGGCATGTTTGCATCTTGTGGATCGAATTTTCAGCCGGTGTAACTCTCGAGATCATTGCAACATCCAAGCCTGATAAACGTGTCAACTTGACAGCATTTAGTTTTGTTCAGAGGGTGTTCGGACAGATGGGTGACTAAGGCAGTAAGCAGTATTGGATGCCTAATCTTCACTCCCAAAACATATTATCACAGGTGATGAATCAACTTTGAGCACGAGGGAGAAATAAGGAAAGACGGGAATAGTTTTACTGTCGTGGGTATTTTTGATTCATCATCATGCTTGTTGATCCGAAATTTCACGTGCACAATATCCAGAAAGTCGTCTATGTACTATGCTACAAGGTGGTGCCCACAGACAATTTCGCTCACCCGATAGCCTGTTGACCGTATTAATTGAACGCGTGAAAGAACGAGGGCGATATAAGTTTGTCCACCGCCAATGGGCTTGATGCTTTGTCGGAATAAATCATTTGTGCAGTGCGTGTTGCACAGCGGCTTCTTCAAGTGATTAGTGCTGGTTTGTATAGTAGACCTGATAACGACCAATCATATTCAGATTTCGTCTTGACGGGACCATTATGAATATACAATGCACTAACAGGGTGAAAACTGGTAGGAGAAGTTTGACCCCTTTTACGGTACGTCACCGAAAGGTGAGCCATCGCTGTTCGACAACGGAAGCCGCTCACATATTTCTGAGAACACTGTATAGGTGCATCCTGATATATCTATTGATGCTTTGTCAAATCTCGAAATCGCTACTGTGATTATGACCTACCTATCATTCCTTTACCCTGGTGAGGTATGGCCATTCAATGCTGATTTATGGAGACTTATAATGAAAACCCTGGAGGTTCAAGCCGGTTTCCGCATCTTTAGGAAGTAATAGGGAAGTTCGTGGCAAGTACTGGACACTGAATAAGAATGTATGGGTGCATATCTTCCCTCGGTATCAACCAGTGTTTGTGGTACTGGGAATAAGATTCCCCATTGAAAAGATAGAACATTCGATGGAAAAACCTTCCTTTGGATTGACCATACTCTAAATTATCCTTCTGTAGCCTTTTTTCAAGAATTCTCACTATTTGGTTTTACTGCATAAATCTGTTCTTCTAGATTTTAATTTCCACATAATACATTTAAGATGGAGGTGACGATGCAATGGGTAGGTTGTTACGCGGGTGCTGCACCGAAAAGTTCGAACTCCACTTCCAGGGACTACTGGTTTATTTTGGAGACAAAACGTGAGGTTGTCAAGTAAAGAGGCTGTAACCTAAGAAGTGCCGAACGTGTAAAGTCATCCTCGTTTTTGCACAACACCCTGCCCCTGATACATTGTTCAAAGCTAACCAAACAGTCCAGTTCAGGCTGCAGAATTAGCTTCTTCTCGGCAGGGGCGGATTAACGTCAAGGTTTAATCCCTTACTCCGGACTGGCTGGTGTTCGAATGACAATGCTGCCTTTTTATGCATAGCTGTGTGTTTGTGATAACAACTCACGGCTGCCTTCAAGCTAGACATGAATTGCTAGTAAAGGAATTTGTGAATTTAACTAAAGTCTTCCTCTTGTGGGTAGAGCTGACATGTGCTGAAAAGCCGAGAAGCAGCGTACAGCTGTTTCATCCTCATTTGGAATCATCAGCAGTGCGCATCTCACAAAAATCCAGTAGGAAGTTTCGAATATGCCTACAGCCATGTTTTTCGCCCCTCACCACCTAATCGATATCACCTATCCACACCCACCTCGCAGTCTGCAGCACCCTACGTAAGCAAAGCTGGGAATAATGACAAAACAGTGTGCTTCTTGACTTTTCAGCATAGACTGGCTACAGTTACAGGACAATATTTCCATTAGAATTCCCAAATCTCCTCACTCTACCAGCAGTCCATAAGTAACACAGAGGAAGAATAAAAGTCGCATGATGAATGAAAGTTAGTGAAACTGAATTGTCAATCAAGGAGCCAGTCACCACATATGACCTCATCGTGTGGATCTCGTGACTGAAGGATGAGTACTGCTATATCGTTCAAGCTAATCGCACTGCTGATGAGGTGACCTTGACTAAACTTGTTCAAACTACTAGCCGGGAGGTTCGGGGTTCGAAAACTTTGTTTTTGTGAGATGCACACATATGTTTATTTCAAAAATGGAGGAAATAGCTGCAAAGTGCTTCGCAGCTTTTCAGCACAAACTGGCTCCAATTATGGGACGAAATCTCCATATGAAGTTTCATGAATTGCAAACAAGTTGAATCTTGATTGGGAGTCTGCTTCAAACTACATAGACTTCTGAAAATTTCTTTCAGCAATTCTATGATCAAGTTCCAAAGTAATTCATTGATATACACTGCGCTGGTTAGTGTGCCACAAATGCGAGTTTGAGTGTCACTCTAGTCTTTGTATTTATTAACTTCAAGTTCCATTTTACCACACTGCGAATCGCTATGGTGCAGTGTTTCGTCAACCAAGCAACATCCTCATGGGTTCTCGATATTTTCATGTTGCGTTAGTTTTCTGTTTTCTCTTTTTTTCAGGTGAAAAAAAGTGATTTTTGGAGAGGACGAACGGGCACATTTTTTGTAAATATTTCTCACCGGTAACTTTGGAGTTATACACAGCCTTTGAATAGAAAAGTTCGGCTGGGCGATCGGCCATGATGGTGTGCACCTAACGACCAATTGATAGGATAGCCATGTCGAAAGCATTTCCGTCACAAAGATTCACATCTACCAAAACAACTAGAGATTCTGAAAAGTCATCTAATGACAGTGTTTTGCCTACCACGAATTCACATACTATCGACAGAATGCATATATGAGGCTACAAACAGAAAGCCTCCCAGACTACGTGCCTGACTCTCGTTTTAACAATAAACGTCATACAAAGTACACGGAACGCTACACCTGATCGTCTAAAAGAACACCAGCGCATGGGTTGTCCGCGGAAAAAATAATTTTACCTGTTTTTACTTTGTTAGATATATTTTTAAGCTTTGTCAGTGTGGTTGCAACATTGAAGTGAGCAAATGGAGTCATATGATATCAAAACAGTTTTATCTGCCTGAAGAGGTGCATAGGGCTAGAATTTGAGAAACACTTGTGTAATTATCTCCTCATTCCTGTCCGAATCAATCTATAGTTATGCGGTAGCTACCAGTACATTCAAGTTTGTTTGCTACCCAGTGTCCTTCAGAATCAGATGAAAGACTCCTTCGCTCGGAGCTGAATGTTGAAGTACGACATTGTGATGGGAAGATGCATACGGTCATAGCTTGCCGACGTTTTATGATGAAACGTTTTACCTGAAAGATGTTCATGACGAAAAAAGTCGCAGGTTGTTTGCCAAATTAACGCCATCATCCAGGGCTTTGTATTATAGAACAATTGATATCGGAAGACTTTGCGATTTCACTTCTCTCATTTTCAAATTAATCACACCTTTATGTCTTTGATGAAACTCCGCACTGACCCAGGTTTCAAATGGATGCGAAACTGGGGTTTTCACCCGTTCGTCTCACAAGTACTCCATACTTAGAAAAGTAGGGAAGTGAGCCATACGAGAATTAAACGAGCACATCCTGCAAAGATACAACATTTTGCTTCGCTTGAAATTCTCCAAGAAACAGATTGTGTCTCCATGCGGGAATCATTGTTCCTTTCGAGGTTTACCCACTTGTGTGAAGAGCTGGAACCGATTTCTCAACCTGCAAACATAAGTAAACCCAGAAGAGTTTCAGAAATATTTATCGCCGCAAGATGTCTTCTGACTTTTACCGAACGGATCAACATCAAATAAGTTATGAGTCATCTAACGCTTGTCTAGCAGTTGCACACTGGAGTTGAGGTTGAGTCACATGATGAATTTTCAGGAAATTGAACACTTTTTCCCGCTGAATAATATTCACAGCCTATCCTTGACATTTAATAGATTCCAACTATTTTGGAATAAGACGCTTCCCGTTCATCCGAGTAATCAGCGGAACTGTTGCTCTTCATATCTCTTACTAACCAAAATCACCAAGTCGCATATTGCGATTCCTACATCTGTGAAATTCAATAAGACAGTTTACGGAAAAATAGTGATTACCTCGTACCCTCGTGTATTTACAAAATTTTTCACGTCAGACTCAAACAAGTCTCTTTAAAAGTGCGTAAACTACCGCGTGATATTGTAAGTTGGCAGTAGGAAATAGTGAGACGGAGGCGCAACCGAATCATTTTTCAGTTCATCATTCTTCACTTGTCCTCAATCAAATCTTGATGAGTCCTTGTTATGACAGACGCATACTTCTCGGCATTATCCCTTCTAGAGTATTCTTGAATTCCATGCCTTTTTCCTCACCCAACACTTGCCCAAGAAATTCTTCGTTCAGTCCCTTCTGGAGTTCGCTTAAGCTGAGGAGATGTATCTTCCCATGGTCTCTTTCAAAAGCTTGAAGTTTCAGTCCTCAGTTGAGAAAAATTCGGAAAAGTCTCGTTAAAGCACTAGTTGCCTATCCAAGTTCCACATTTATATGCATGTACAGAGAGATAGACGGAAGATGTATGACAGATCAGCCCATCAGTCTGTCACCTACACTAACAAATTTTGAGAGGTATACAGGTACGTATACTTGAGAAAGGCATCATAAAATTGTCCCAACAGCCTCTGTTTCAACTTCGTGCTAGTGATTCCTGATCTACATCTCTAAAACAGTATGCTCCCTAAAATGATGAAGGTCCATAGAGAAGCTCTGTTGAGGCGGTCAAACACCATGAAATTTTACCCTAGCGGGGACAGTCTGGGCTCCCAGCAAGGAGACAGAGGCTCCATTTCGAATTTGTCATAAGGCTTACATGCTCCACCAGTCTACCGATCCAACACCTTGTTGGTAAGTAGGTGATCAAACCTGAGTATCTACTAAATGATGCACACATTAATTTGTCTTTAGATTAGAGTGATTTGTTGCACGAGTTGCTTGCTTGTACTCGGCACCAGATAGCTCTTCATCGGAACACACTCTAAAGCTGGTTGTACACAAACACAGTACGGAACTAAACTGATACCAGTCTGTGGCAAAACTAACTGGACCTACTGGAAGTGTTTCTTGCATAGTGGTATATATAACACAGGCTTCCGTAATTGTGACTTTTGTTCCACTTTGAAGTCTTCCCTCGGCCCTAGGGGGGCAAACGTTGTGGTGAATGAAGACATCACTATAGCACGGCAGAAACTAATTGTAACTGGCCTTTGGATTGAATAACAGCGAGATGGTCGTTGCAGAGGAATCCAGTTAGCTTGGTTTACACTGTGAAAGACCGGCTGAACAGTGTCACTTTAGTAAATCTGTCCCGACAGACAAATTGCGATGCGAGACTTATAGAAGGCCGAATTTCCACATTTTTTATCCCACCACATTACGTGAGTGATGACGTCACTAAAGGAAATCACAGGTGAGCAGGCTAACCGCTAGATTAAGCAACCGGAATGTGTCTTTTCCTAAATGTGTCCCGTATTTTTTCAGAGCACACTTGCGGATTGATAGTTCTTCATCTATAAAGGTGATAGTATATGCAACGTTACATTACAGAAGGTACCGAATTTCAAGGTAGCTTCAAAGAGAGCATAGTAAACGTCGTCTGCACACTAGAGGCACCTGGCATGTGAACTGTTCATAAAATGTTGTTCGGTTTAATATGAAGCCCAGTCATGACACGAGCGAAAATTGTCAAATGAGATAGCCACGTGTTTCAGCTGCCTAACTTGACCAGCATCCAGTTCTCCGAAGAGGCAGAACAGCTCCTCGTCAATAGTTCCATCTGTCTCTTATGACGCCACAACTGCAGACCGAAATCAAATAAGCTCTTGACAACGTGTGATCACGTGGTTTGGTGCATTTTCTAGAGTGCACTTACGTTTACAGCTAGTGGGACGTGAAAACAAATTATGGAACCAGAATCCTCAAACATACTCAGTTTTGGTTCAAGATGTTCGCGTCATATGAGACAGCCAAAATTGTCAACCACAAAGTTTTCCTTGGCTTGTCTGTTATGATGATGATCAAGTCTGACAGCTGTGGCATGTGACTCCGAAGATATGGGCATCGAGGATGAATCATACCCCTCGTTCCATTACTCTGTCGAGCACGCGAATAAAAGCCCTGGGTTTCACAAAGATAATTGTTTACACGTTTTAGACGGAGTGTCGCCGACACATGATTTCATGCTTCATAATGTGGTCTGATGGGTTTATTTTCTCGCATATGGTTTCATCAACAGTGGCTTCTTTTTTTCTCTCTAGCAAGGACAATGGATATCTCTCATTCCGGTGGGCAACTTGACACATGGGAACTTGTTGCATGGAGCGGTATGGTATTCAGCTCACCGCTGCTTGGCCTACTTACTGGAGCATGGTTTCGGTCGACAGGCATCAGCACCAACCACGGTGAGCCTTATTTCTCTAATTTGCTATGTATTCCCTCATTTCAGTTTGTCCAACGTGCGTGATAGTCTTTTGGGCGGACCCCAAGGGAAAGTGGTATATAGGTGAATTGTAGGTACTGTGGCACGGCTGAATGAAGTTCCTTAATCTGTGCTCAGTTTTTAAAGAGTATATGACTTCGTCTCAGAAGGGCTTGGTGAACAGTCGGCAGTTTTTAAATGGGCGACGTTTCACTTTTGAAACAAAAGCTTCTTCAGGCCAACTGAGCAGATTACCAATTTGGCAAGAGAAACATTTGGCAAGACCTCTTCAGATTAGCAAACTAGATCGGTGTTGAACGTCTGCTAAAGAGTGCGGTCGGTTTGTGTGATTGCCTAAATCTTACATTTGATAGGCCAGGGTAATTTCAAATTATTTTTGATCGGGTTTGTTTGGTTGATCTTCTGGTTCAAGGCGCTACAACTGATGATCTGTGTGGGCTTTTGAGTGCTACGAAAGTTTAGTTTGGGGAATGGGTAGGTGAGATTAAATGAAAATTTTGGTCAGTTTGGTTCATACACTTCAGATATAAGCTGTTTCTTTTGAGGACTCCTCTTTCTGATAACCGTGTCAGCTCGACTGATCTAAAACCGTCTTCCACATGCTTCCCAGTTCTACGCCTATTCTATTTACACTGGAACGCCTGTCTATTTCCACCGCCTCAGTCATCAATCTCTGTGTCTCCGTGAGCCGGTTTTCAGCACGAACTCAAAGGGGCTTGGTTTTATAAGTTAAAGACATTAAAGGTTTCTGTTTAATTTGTTTAAATTTCTAAAAGAACATGTGCACAGTTTATCAGGGTGGAGGCCGGCAGCCGATATTATAGCCCCCTTGTGAGAATCGGAGCAGCGCTTTTGTAATGGTAGCCTACTGAAACACCAGTATCAACTTCATTGGTTGAATGAACGTGTGTGTTCGATACCTTATTTGGCGGTTATGAAGATGGCAGTACTACTGTTTTTTTCCCATAAACACTGATACAGCGGTAAGAGTGTTACAAATGCAAGCTCTGATAGTGTAGGCAACTAGAAATCAATTGTAGAGGTGAAAAAGTGCAGGTTTACGTCTAGAGAAAGAGCGAAAGAAAAAATCGGTTGAGGTGAGGATCTTCGGGATTACCTCAGCTCAGAGTACAATGTGATATGTAATATGGATGTTTTACAGTGAAAAGACTGTAGTGGAGTAAGGTCTGGCGATGTTTTGTGCCCCATGTGTTGCCTTTTTCAAAGACGTTCACCACTACTTAAACAAGAGCTAAACACGGCGTCCTTCCTGATATAACGCACTACCCACGAAGCTTCTGAAAACCCATCAGCTACGCATTATTGGTTTTGTTCCTCTTTCAGAGCCGGTCAGGAAGAACAGTAGGTGTTTCGCAATTACAACGACATAAAAAGCTTCTGAGTCACCCTCTTCTGAGTTCAAAAGCGCTTGTTGGCCATTAGCATAGCAAACTAGAGTTTTATACAAAAGCAGCCACCGAGCCGCAGGCTAATTCAACTTGCATCGTTGTATCGTTATTTTGGGAGATCCTAGACCAATGATGTGTCATGAATCCATGGGAGCTCTTTTGGTGTAGCTGAACACGTAGTCTAGGTCAAATGGCTCATTTTTCTCTCAACTCGTCATGCCCAATGATTGGCTCAAGGGGCTGTTCGCTCCTTGAGGGGGGAGTAATGTATGGGCAGAGGAGTATCCCTTCGTTCACAGAGAACTTCCCCCATAAGGCCTGACAGTTCAAACTGGCAGCTGGGAAGAACAATAATAACCGGGAAGGAATCGTCAACATCGATCACCTCAACCCATCGATATGGATTAGAAGTTATTTTCAATCCATAGTCATTGCTGTTTGTTCAGTTTAAGCAAGATAAATGTGAGGAATAAGTTTTGGCACGGATAATTGAATCATTAGAATCCAATAATTGGTGTTAAACACCTAAGGTGTGTTTTTCAGACAAAGATCCAGTACTTCTCAAATTCTGTGTGTATCTGCTTATACTAAGTGTTCTAGAAACGTCTGTGGGGAATAGTCATCACAAGAATATTCGAATACGTTCCTTTTAGCTGCGAAATTTTAGGCAAGAAATATTGGACAAAACTTCTGCAAGAGGTTCCTCACCAGTATTGACATCAAAAAGAACGTTTACTTTCATTGTTCGGTTAAATTTTCCAGCTTTTGAGTTAATCAACAAGTTGCTGAATTGTATGGAAACACCACTGTCACAACGACCATTGACCAGATCCTCGTCGATTTAGAATACGTGCACTGCTTACTCCAGGATGACGAAGAGCCTTGCGTATCGGGTGAAATTTAATCGGGTGTGGGTTTTCAGGATCCGGTCAAAAATTTCAAAATAATGCCCGGTCCAAACTGGAACTTCCGCCTCAATACCTCAACTTTAACTCGTAAAGTTGCTTACCTTGAGAAATTTGAATTTTCATGAATCTAACGAACCGGCCTTAACAAAGAGGCATTTATGGCAAAGGCATCATCTGCATGTAGCAACAAGTGAACTATATTACAAAGCCTTAAATCACGATGGGCTTTGGAACCTTATAAAGATTGTGCTTGGTGGATAGCTCCGAAGAAGCTATGGAACAAAACTTTAAAACAAAACATTAGATAAACGTCGGCTGAAATCAGTGCACTTAACTTTAAAAAATGCAAGGAAGTGATTGCAATATGAATAATGCCAACTTTATAACTTATATATCACCTAGCAGACTGTGCGCCTACCGAGGCAAAGTTCGGTGTGTTAGGTGAACAGCAAGTTCCGTACGAGCAACCCATACTGACTCTTTAATCTTGACTCTTTGCTTCTTATTGGAAACAAATTGAGGGATATCACTGGGTACATAGTGTGGCTTGCCCATACGATCAATTTTTACGACCGGTTTTGTTTCCGCATGCTTAAAAATGAAACATATTCAGACATTACCGTTGCAATGTATACCCTATCCTTCCGTACGGCCATAGCTAAGCGAAAACAGTGCTGACAAATCAAGTCATTTTTACATAGCCTACGGGTTTTAATTTTGTAATTGTCCGGTTTATTAGGCACCGGCCTTTCAGACGTGTGTGAGTTTCGGCAACATGTATGGAAAACCCCGGTTTATGGGCTATCTGAGGAGATTCGAGTAGTGCGAGTGTACGTAGACGTGAGTAAATGTGAGTAAACGGGTTACAGTTGGTTCGGGAGCCCTTCTCAACTTCCCCAGGAAGGCGTACATTCTTTTTCATTTTGTAAAATTTGTTGCAACCAATGGTCTGCGAATATTGCCCGAAACCCTTTCAATCTTACCACACAGGTTATACGCAATGTGAAGTCTTCCTAAAGTTCGGTTTCAGACACCTAACTGTTTTTCCATCTGAGACATTACCCGTTGAGAAGAAATGCGTCTATGATCGAATAGTTTTCAGACACTAATCTGCCGGTTGTCATCAGAGAACTTGGAATGGAATGGAATGGTTCAGAAACTAAAATTTGTTAGCGTGCCAGGCATTTCAGTCAAGAAGTGCGCCTAACTTTAGAATTCGCAGACAAACACGTTTATATCCGCGTTTGAAATTACACCGGCAATGTTATGGAATATAGGTAGCTCGTGTGCGCTGCTTGGCTGTTGGTGTGTTCGCCGAGCTTGGCAGTTGGATTGCAAACGTTTCATCACCAATCGAGTTGACTTCGTCAGTGCGGGGTTGAGTGGATGAAATTATGCCAATGAACATGGGAGGGACTAGGACAGTTGAGCAGGCAATCAGGAAGCCTGGGAGAAATATGAGTATTGTTGAAACGAGCCTCCTTCTTTGATGGACGACTCCCAATCCCTCCAATACTTTTAGATTCAGGAACCGCTGCGGACTTAGTTCAATTATTTCTTTGCAACCAGACCCTTGGTATTATTGTTAGAGTTCAGGGTAATTCAAAATGCTAGTGATAGACCGTCTCAGGGGCATTCGCCTACCTTACTTTTTTCTGTTACATTTTGTTTGATAATAGTAACAGGGTTGTGAAGTAGTAAAACGACGTTGTTCAACATTGGTGTGGAATTGATGCAGCTGTCGATAAAGGCATGTTAGTATGTAATTTCTAGACGATGATTTAATAAGCAGAAGTCTTATTCGTCTAAGAGTTGCTTGTTAACGAACGTCTTACACTACGCTATGGGAATGTGTTAAAATTTACCAAACTAGTCCCGCCCACTGAAAGGTAGAAAACGGAAACTAAAAATTTACTTTTGTCGCAGTATCATCTGAAAACAAGCCTAATCGTTGGCCTAGACATGATCACAATACTGGGAAACAGTTAAGTCACAAGGTTTCACCGTGATTTTTAGAGACCCAAGCCTTGTGTTTGAGGCATACTGTTAGTCATTCATTGAAGTTTCATTTCCAGTGTCCACCAGCTGCAGAATTGCGCTGTATTGAACGAACTTGGTCGAAACCACACGCCAGTGTCACGTGAATGGGTATGGCGCATTCCTTCGGCTTGATTGTACTCGAAATCAATTCATCAGTTTGTTTCGCCGATAAACCGACCAGTATAGCTACCTGAATCTGAAGGACGCCATGTATTAATCACTCTTGCTGAGTAACCAGTGAATCAATGAAGCAATAAATCAGTGGCGTCAGGTGATATAAACTATGTACCGTTTAGAATACAAAACGATTTGACTGTTGGTAAAGATTGGGAATACCTCACCTGATGTGGCACGGGTATTAGCAGACAAACTGAGCACCGTCTGGCACGTAACATGAAAAGTTCAAAGGCAAAACACGGCGCAGTGCATGCGACGCTATGAGGCCAGTCGTTGTGTTCAACCGAAACGATTCCAACCTAGGTAGTCCCTAAGGTGCATTTGAAAGTACGTTAATAAATCAGTGAGAGTAGCATCACGGGTAGAGGTGTGGAGTCACACATGTAGACGGAAATATCAGCGCAATGGCTTGATTTGAAGTATGCTTAAAAAGAAACGCTGATGATTCAGCCGTGGGAAGGTAGTGTTCATCAGACCAGTAATCATGAGTAGTGCTCAATATCGTTTTGTTCTCAAGATTAGCCGGTGTACGACCTGTTAACCTCTTCAGTTTTTAGGCTTCAGTGTGAATAAAGAGAAACACTGGCGCATGGGAAGGACTTACCGAAGTTCGTATCAAGTTCCACGAATACAAACATTAGGTTAGCATCTTCTTGCCAGCCAAAATAAGTTTTAGTTGAAATGGCCAAAAGAACTAACGAGGGGAGTAAATTGGCATCATAAAAAGAATCAAGCGGGCACGGTTAACCAAATGATTAGCACGCGGAAGTTTGAGAGCCTTTTATTATCCCGGTTTTTCACAGACTGTAAAGCGGTGAATGTACTTATAGCTGAGTCTGGTTCTTATGCATGGCACTTTGCATTACGTCTTGCGTAAAAATGGGGGATTTCTTAATCGGTGCTTTTATATTCATAAACCATAGAGTGCAAGGTAAATGACCAGTAGGGTATTTGCACACGCGTGTGGGCAATCTTCCGACCACATTCATAGTGAGCGGTGCATAGCGCATATCAGACTAAGTCTGCGCCGCAAAGCTTAGTCAATCTGGAAACTAGCTGGCAACACCTATGTCCCTGCAATGAAGCCCACAATGTCAAGGCATTTTAGTACATATCGTGAAACCAACATTTCGCATTGACCATGCTTTCACTTTTTCGGTTGGAAGTTGACCGTAAGACTAATTTACAATAGAGGGTATTCTTTTCACCTCTGGAATATTACAATGAAAGAACTATCAGAAATATGACCACTACCCTTGAAAGGAAGTCACTGAATGATGGAAAACCTTTTGGGAACCTAGGTGTCAAATTAAAGTGGATTAAGTGAATCTCAAGCAAAGCGGACTTTATTATTGGGAAAATAGTTGTAGGTGGCCAGTCAAGTCTTTAAATAAACCTATTCAATGGACGGTTGAGATCCAATGAAAGGTGCACAATACATGTAAATATACGTATATGTGTGTAAATGTATGTGAATATCCTCCTCAGCAGCTACTGTCGGTTATTGTGGCTCCTTCGACAGTTGACGCCATGCATTGAACACACTGACACTTCTGGTGTTGCCGTCATCCATCAGTTCCCTAAACTTCCTCCAGAAGGGCAGTAGTAAATTGCTTCCGGAGCTTACACTTAGCTACGTGCTGCCCAAGTGGCTGATGATGTCATCCTTAGGATGACAAAGACGGGGAAGAAGTCTTTGGAGGACGAAACCAAATTATGTCGGTTCCAAGGGGATACGTTTAGTAAATGAGTATATTGGTGACTCACAGGGCCATTCATGCTGAGTTACGTGCAACCGCATGTTGTGCAAGTCCAAAGGATTGGGGCTGCACCAGAGAGATTGACCCCATCCCGATTGGCTAGCTTGTTTTGCAGCTCTACAACGCGTTGCGAACCAATGCTTCTCACGCCTGCTTCAACGGCAATGCATGTATGATGCAAATATATAACCTCTATAACGTCGTTGTTTTTGTATTAAACACTTCAGATTAAAATGTTGGAGGCAGTACGTAAAGATTTACGAATGATTTACTGTCTCCTGATGAAAACACCTCATCCAGAAACCCATCTATCATGATGAATGTGTAAGGTCCCGTCTGCCGTACCGCAAATAAACAGAACGACATCTCCAATCTACTTTTATGAGATTTTATTTAAGTTGGAGCCAGTTTTGCCAAGAACGTTGTTAAAGTGCGTCTGTGTGCAAACAATTCAGTTTGGTTAGATCTAAACAGAAAGCATAGGAGTGCCTCCAGTGTTATTCAACTCCAGTTCCATTTTATGTTTTTTTTCTAATTATACACGGCAGTGAATAAGTTTGGCTTCTTACCGCCCTAGATGAAAATCCTAGCACTGTATGGACAGGGTGTCCATTGTGAAAGTGAGGGGTTCTCCCGAAGTTTTGAACTTAGTTTGGTTAGCGAAAGATGACATGTTCCAAGAGATTCTACGTGTCATTGTGCAATGCCCAATAAATATAATTAATTTGATAACCTTGAGTTCCAATCAAACGTATGTTCTACCTGAACCCAAATTTGAAAGAGGACCATCGCGAACGAGAGTTTCTGTAGGGTTCAGTTGGGTGTCGCTATTGTGCTATATTGTTCATCATTTGAATAAATTAGTACCATTTCGTTTAGCACGAGTCAGTGTATGGTAAGAGAAAGGGCCGTCCTATGACTTTGCAACCGGGTATCTGTTTTTAGCCGAAACTTCTCAGAGTGCATTGAAATTTGTGATCATTCTGCGTTTCCGTAACTCAGCTAATTTACCCTTTTTCTGCACTCAGTATTTTTAGTTAGACATGGTACTTAACGACACTGTATATGTCCATCCTCACCTTCAAGATCATATGGCTTATTTTTGGCATACCTTACATCTCATCTCACAAACTCGCAAAAGTGTAATTCGGGTTTGCAATATTCCGCCTTTATCAAGATTTCGGGGAAAAATTGAAGGGTTCGACGTTTCAGGAAGGTTTCTCATCTTAAAGACAGTCGGACTCTCATTTCATGAAGACACATTCATACAGTCGTTGTAGGTAGGAGATCGGCAAACAAGGATTCGTGTGACAACTTAAACACTTTGTTCCAAAAATACGTGCGTTTTATCGGTAAGCCATGGAAGTGAAGCTTGGGTCACTTTGAGAAATCTTCAACAGAAAAGCAGACATGGGATTTCCTAAGAAATCAATAAATGTCTTTCTTATGCATTTGTACCCTATTTTGTTAAGCAGAATTGGTACGAATGCACTGACTGCCTGTCGGCACTTGGTTGTATACATACAAGACCCCTGAATAATGTACAACGTGCACGTAAATTTGGTTTACCCCATGGGTGTCCCTTGTCAAGAATTTTGCCACATTGATTATATTGAATTGGGTAGTTCGCATATGCATATTGCTGGCAAAAACAAAATTGAATAACAGCATCACGATCTATTCCAGTCCTACATGCTCTGAAGAATCATCGGTGTATTTCAATTTTTGAAACCTTTAATAAACCAGCTTTGGTTTCCTGTGTATATGGGAAGGGAGGCTTTGAAATACAATAGTGAATCTATCCAAATGCTTGTCTGCGGCAACTCATCTCCAATAGAACCTACTGGTTTAGCTAGTAGGTACGTGGAACGGAGTACGCTTTCCCATGAATGGTACCATTTTCTTGGTAAAACAAATTTTCCTTTTTTTTGGGGGCCAGCTTTTACTCCTGTCGCTTATGATATGGCACGAAAAGCCTTAGAGCCGTCAAAAATTTTTCTGCTTCCCAGAACCATTTACTTAACTGATAAAGCACAACTTTATGACCGAAAATTCTGAGCGTGAAGAACCGTGAAATTTGTCAATGTCGAAAGTAGGGTAATCCGGAAATCCTAGCACGGAAAACGGGCAAAGCACAAAAACGGTTCTCTGCTAATCATTTGCCCGTCTTTCGGCTCGATAATGAAGACATTCGGGTTCATAGTTAAAGAATACTCATGGCTCACGACCGAACTGTGCAATCTAACATGCTTGTCTTCTAATTAGTGTCCTGCACACATCAAATTTAATAGCGGATTTTTTTATCGTTTCAAACAGGATGGAACAACGCCACTGCATTTGGCTGCCGCAGTTGGGGACTATGTTGCATCTGATCTTCTGCTACGATATGGCGCGTCCACAAAAGCGCAGGATCAGGTCGGTTTCTCTCTCAGTTTTGGGTTTTGGGAGCACTCTCATAATGGAACTGGAAACGAATGCAATGTGGAGACATTATTTGATGAACGCTTTTTTAATAATATGGACTTGTATTTTATTGACATCGCTGCTGCCAGCTGATTTCCGGCTCCAAAAATGGCTTTCGTAAATTTAAGGATTACGGAAACAGCTTGATTCGTTGTTCGGCTGCCAACTTAGGTGGACCTTCTGACTGCTGTGCTATCCGTTGGCTTGGTCCGGCTAGATCAATGCACTTGTATGACAGGTTTGGTGGGACGCGTTCGAACTTGTTACACCGATTGGACATATTGCAGTTTGAATGAAGCAAAGAACCACACAAAACTTTAGTAATTACAATCGATGTTGATGAAGTTTATGTTTAGTCCCATGCACACTAGCCCATTCCTCCCGAGACACTGCACTTGAGAAAGGGTATTCCCTCACGAGAAAAATATGAACACCGCTGCACTGGACTAATGACAATTCGTCGTTTACGGAGATTCAGAAGGCTGTAGGATGTTTTCCTCCGCCCAGTGCGGAAGCGTCAAATATTTTTTCCACATCCTTAAAGAACGCTGAAGCTGCGAAACTTCAAGAAACTATGAGTTTACTGCCACTGCTTGTCAGCAGGTTAATTCGTGACGGATGTCAAGTATTCGTAAACAAGAAACAAGTATATAAGTGTCTTAGGGGTTTCGCTCTTTTCGAATGACTTTAGCAGCCACAAGAAAACGCCAAAATATGTCGTGGTAACCTAGCTGACTGTAGTCAATTATTTCCTCAAGGCGTAATAGTAACTACACGCAGCCCACTACTCGTGGGCTGTTACTGAAAACATTTTGATAGCATCCGACCAGTTGTGCTCTTTTTGGTGCCGACCAGGTAGGTGCGGTTCCCGGGCTTCCTTCAACCTTGTGTTCTACTGGAACCCAAATTGCAAGAAATTCGGTAACTACACTGAGTTGCATACCTATATGGCTTTCACGGGAGACTCGCCCGGATCCCAGCTGAAACGGTGGTTTGTTTTACTACTCAGCCGAATGTGCTGCCAGGAGGCCACCTCATATTTCATTTGGTAGGCAATCAAAATATCGTATTACAATGTACAGAAGTGACACACCACTCTTAATTCTGGTTAAAGCCCTTGGACAGTGCGCGACCGGCTTTGCCCTTCTTGGGCTCATCAAGAGGGTGCAGTCCTCGGGTTTCCGTCAAACAGTGTTTTCCTTGAACCTAAGTTGCACGCAAATAGCAAAATACACACCTATGTATACCTGCTTGGTTTGAAAGCCTGACTGAACACAAGCTGAATCTCTCGCTTTTTGATATTCATTAAATGCACATGCTAACTGAAGGCCACCTCGTGTTTCATTTGGGACGATATTCAAGATACCACAGTAAATTTCCAGGATTCAAGCATCATTCATAATTTTCTTCTACAGCCCACGGTCGGTTTTACCTTCTTGATGAGCCCCGAGATAGACAAAACCAGTAGTGGGCTGTCGATTGTCTTCCAGCAACTTTATGAATGGTGCGCTTCGAATACCGTATTCAATGCAAAATATGGCTGACTTTGTTCGGCCTGTTCAGTTGAATAACATCATAAATGAGTTATTCAGGCGGGGTTCAGTTAGCTTTAGAGTTTACTTGCAAACCTCATGTAGAGCATAACAAGTCTGGACATGTTTGGTGTAAGGATTCGGAACGAATCCTTTATGAAGGCCCCTTCAACAGGCTGAACAAAGCCCAATAAAATGATCTCAGTGGACAAAATAGTCCATTCACTCGCGGCGGTAACTGATCATGAAAGATACAGGCCAGTCAGATGACCTGTAAGATTGCTGGGGCAAGTCAAGTGCACGTGTCCTATGTGGGGCCGCCCGAGGGCTTTGAACACGGCTTATATGTGGAGTCCAGGTTTGTACAACCCGATTGCAACAGTCTCAGATGGAGATAATGATGGCGTCTGACAAGTCTAGAGTAGTCGCCTTAGACGCAATTAATCGGTCGGAATGCCTGAGATTGACAGTCAGCTGGTGGATTGGACTCCGTAGGCTTGAAAGGCGTTGATCAGACGTTAAGCCGATCCATTGTTAAGAGCAAGCGAGAACAAACGGGTAACAGCCACGGCAAAAGCTCCATACACTTTTTGAAGTAAACTTTGCCGACATCCGTGGTCTCGGCTTACTGAACGAAAAAATGTGCTATGCTGCACGTGGTCCGTGGCGTGTGACCGTGCGACTGTTGTTCGGTTCCACATCATGCTATTCTGAATAGGCCGAGTTTATCAAAGGAACATCAGCATCACAAATTGGCTGTAAAGTGTGGTGCCATGTGCTACATGTACTGCTTCAGACATGCGGTTAAGGGTTTGCGACATTTGTGTAGTTTAAGTTTTGTAGCTGTGATCGGCATGCTGTGCACAGCTGACCAGATTATGTCACAGGTATTCTTTGTTGTTTGAAAAACCTTGGTCAGGTACAAGGTAAAACGTACATGGCTGTAACACTGTTGCTACACGTTTGACCAATTTCGACAATTTCGTTGGCCCTAGCTTAAAGAGCGTACATTAAGGTTCCTAGCACTGGAGTGTTTGTAGAAGTTGCATGCAATCTGTCCTGACTGATATGGCTGAGACAAATTCCGTATGCAACGATTGTCCACACTGTACATCGCGTATTCATTTCATGTTCAGGATCATGAATCAGCCCCTTCTCGAAACTTGATGGTCCTACATGAACCTAGATGCTAGCTGGATGTCTCGAAATATGACAAGTTTATCGCTGCTTAATTTGCCGCATGTTTGCCACTGGGTCCAAGCATTTCAGGATTTTTATGGAAATTCAGCGACAATGTGTCAAAAACTCATAGAATTGTGACAAAACCCTGTCTGTTAATTGTCTTGAACCAAGACATCTACAAACCGTTCAATAGTATATTCGATAAGGTAGTCCTGAGATTTAACGAAACAGCTAAATCTCCTCTGTTAAACGACACTCTGCTGTTTGCATATGGTATGTCCAATGAGTTTTTGTGTGTTTTGTGGTTAGGATTCACTGAGTCAGTGGGTCATAGTAGGAGGGAAATTTTTTACCCTATTCTAATGTCAAAGGAACAATGACAAAGCAAAAAATTGGTAATCGTTCGAATACGACCATTTAGAAGACAGTTCAAACGACAATGATGTGAATATGAACAATACATATCCCACAACGGAAATAAAAATGGTTGTCCAGCGGGTTTCAAGCGTCTGTGACGCTACCTGACTGGGAAGCCCTCACGTGTGGGTCAGTTGGTCGTCACAACCAAGATGTGTTACTGGGTCGTCATTCGATGATGAGTCGGGCACACCAAACACATCGTTCAAGCGTGAACAGGTTCGCCTATTCGGATGTGAGAATTCAGATGCGTCCAACCTGTGCTGGTGGAGTAGTGGTAACACGCTCGCCTCGCCTGCCAACTGTCCAGAGTTCAAACCCCAGCACGGCCATTTGATATGCATTGCTGATGAGCTCTAATTAGGGCAAAACTCGAGTCCGGTGCTTCCCCATTTGGTGTGGACTAACCAGAATAATTACGTCAGGACAGGAGGACGACTGTTCAAACGAGACCGATGTGAATATGAACAAGACAGTATTTGTAAAGAGGTTTCTAATTTACTACTTCTCTAAGGCTTACTTGAATGAAGGGGTGAAAACTGACCTGTAATATTAAAACAGCTATTTAAGATTGGCCCCGCGAAACAGAAAGTGAATGAACGCCGTAACGTCTACATCACTAGTAGGTGTCTGTATGCGTTCTAGATGATGTGTCGCAGGATGGTTTCTTGATAGTCCTTGCCGTCTTCTAGAGAAGCACCACAGCTCAAATTTATAGATGTCATGTGTGATTAACCACTTCAAGCCCCATTTTTGTTACACCAGTTTGAATTACGGAGAAAGAGAGAACGCTTGGTTGGTACCACAAACCTCAAGGTGGGTTGAGGTTTGGAAAAGGTAGAAGTTATACAAGCTGGGAACTTTGAAGAAGAGATAAGAGATGACAGTTCTAAAGCATGCAATAATAACTTGATATCGGTGCATGGGTAAGAAAACTCATGGCATCCGATTGAAACGTACAGGAAAAAAAAACAGAAAAAGGGAGCTGGGACAAACATTTTCCCTCGTAGTGACGCTGGAATGAAGCAAGAGATGCGTTGTTCAGACGGTGAGTAAATTGTTGAAAAATTATCATGCAGCGAATGAGTATCAATAATTTGTACCACTTTACGCCGAATGGGACCCTATAAGTAAAAATAGGCCGAGACGGATGAACGAAGAGGAGTGAGGAATTATTATTGAAGATGTATATATGGAAGGACTTGAAGGGTTTGAAAGTTAGTGAGCTCAACAAACTCCAATCAAGGATGGTGGTATTGCCAGCGTTTAGAGTAGTATGGTTTGTGCCTGGTCGTTGCACAGTCGAAATGAAGCAGACCGTTAGGAGAAATAGAAAGTAGAGAAGTGCAGAGCGCCACCGTCTGCAGAGACGTGAATAGAAGAGGCAAGACAAGATAAGGCATCGTTCGCATAGTGGGGGAATAGCACGAAAAATGGAATAGATCCTTGAGAGATTCCAGTTGATTTTCCCAGTCTGAGAGATAATGCCATCCATAGGACGGTTACGCAGAATGATTTCAATCCAGGTGAGCAAGTCTAGATGCAGCTCGTAAATGGAGACTTTATCAAGGGGGTCCGCAAGCCAAATTGAGCCAAATTCTACTTGTCTTCAAGATCACAAAGGCGCTGTCTGGTTAGAGTTGCTTCGAGAACTTTGAATCAAACGGAGGTAATAGAGATGTGCCGGTAATCAATGAGGTCATAGAGAGAGCCGTATTGGGGAATCTGTGGAATAAATTAACTTTCTCAACCAGAAGGAAAGTATCAGCCAGTAAGGACAGACGAAATAATACTGAAATGACCGTGGCTAATTTGGAACCAGGCTAAACACAATGGGAGTCATACCGTCTAAATCCGGTTGGTTTGAAATGGAGCAGGATACGAACGACAGGTGACTAGTGATGATAAACACTCCTCAGCAAAGCTAGATGAGTCGAAAAAGCTGAGTAACTGTTTCGGAGCAAAGGTGGAGCAAAGATATCTGCTTTTTCTAACGTGAGGGATTTTGGACCTTCAGATTTGTCAAACATGGGATGGAGTAAGGATGAATGAAAGTTGCGATCAACTGTTTTGTCCAGGAATAAATTCCGGTTTGCCCTCTCGACAGCTGGATGATATTTCGTGAAACGAATTTGTCTTCACATTGGTCGATTATGGCTTAGCAAGTATTACATGCATCAACTAAATCAGCGCTCGTCGAGAAGTGAGAAATCACCTGCGAAAGTCACTTTATTCTTACTAACCTTAAGCATGCACGGTTAAATAATTCGTGGGATGATTGCTTTCCTGGTTTGGAAAAATGGGAGATAAATTGGCACATGCTGTCAAATGGGAACACTGTAGGTTTCTTCACAAACCTGATGGAATTTCCGTAAAACGACACCCATAAAGATGACTGCTAAAAATTGAATGGAGGGCAAGAAAGTGAGGAGCAGATAAGGAACAATTTGTTTGGGTGCACGCTCCAACCTTGAAACGGACGCCGTGGTAAACCGTACAGTTCAGAAATTTTAGGAGAATGAGGTTGCCAGATCCGGAGATTTAGGTGTCAGTGGGGGGACATAATACAAGTTACGGTGGATGACTAGAGGTGGTGGGTTGAGTGAATCGGCGGATTTTAGGCGGTGAGTATTTGGAATCTCGAAGGAGAGATAAACACGGTATCCTTTTGGTTTGTATTTTCATGTTCGTTTGGTGAGTTAAAGATCGGCATCCCAACTATACTTTGTCGTATTGCACTATATTTTAGGTTCTTTTTCTCCCTTTACCCTCTAAAAATGAAGCTCCTTAAAACTGCGGGCATTCCGCGGTGTCAACACGCCAGATGTGCCTTTCGGTGACTTACACTCCACAAATAAAACTGACTAGTGATGAACACTAGCTAGGTATAATTGAGTGTCTTGGGCGTGTCTCTTTAGTGGGCCACCAGACCATATTTTGCACAGCTATTTATTTATTTTTTTGGTTTGTCGATCATAGGCGGTTGGTTCGGCTTTCTCATGGTTTGAGGACAGCCTCCATCTGTTTGGCTTTGCATCTTTTTCGCTGGACGATCCGTCAGAGAGCATTCAACTCACTGGAAACGCATCATAGCCCATTTCCCTTTATGTGCGGAGGTGCGGTGCAGCTCGACGTGATAAGCCGATTTTGAAGCAGATATCAGTCCACTATGTCCAACAGAACTATGGCTGGATGGTGTGGGCACATTACAACGGCCTGTTAGCCATCCAAAAAGGGAGATGGTCAAACATTTCTCAAAGTTATCCCACACTCCGCTGGACTACAGCAAGATCAAGAGTACACAAACATGCTTTGAGTCTTTGAGTTCCAACTAGACTGGTTTGTTGGTGGTGAAACTGAGAACGTTGCTGTTACTGTGAAGTTACGCTGCAAAGAGTTGTAATTGGGACGGCTAATCATAAGTAAGGGTCAGACGGACCTATTGCTGCAACAGGTCCTTAAAAATGCGACTTTCGGATCATCCGTTACATCCCAACGAGTTACCGGTGTGCACCAGTTTGAATTCGAGAATTTCGGTAGAACCGTTTGACTTTGCCCAGTTCGTGGGGTCACGCATAAAGGCTTCACCTGCGTGAATCTGTTGAAGCTTTTGCACTAATCAGTTTCAGTGGGCTACACGTAAACCATGCTTTGTACCAAACGATCAGGTCGTCGTTTCGAAGGTAATATTCATGAAGGGTAACATATTGACTACTAACTCGCACATGGACTGTATAACTATAATAAACAGACACATAAAAAGTATGAGCACATCCTTCCTATTGAACATTACTATGCAAGGCGTACCAGATATCCTTTTTATGAATGCCCCACTGTTCAAAAGTACCTTTCAGCGTCTTGCTTTCAAGCTTACCCATGAGAAAATCACTCTAACTTGGATGCATTGAAAATCTCATGGCAATTTCTCAGTCTACTTGTGAAAGGTTGTTTTTAGCAGAAATTGTTCACTGAAGATGTACCATTGAAACAGTTCGTTTATCTATTGTTCCATTCAGCGAGCTGGACAATTTGGTTGCAAAAGTCTGGCCAACCATCGAGGTGACATCCTCTGTGAGTAGTAGGCTGGTGGTGTGGCGAAGTAAAACAGTGCGTCAGTGTGCAGGCTTACAGACCGATCCAATATGAATTCCTTTGTCTTCGCATCTGCATTAGAACCTGTATCGCTAACATGATCACGAGCAGTCTCAAAGTGTATTTCACTTTATATTTTGTTACCTCACGGACGTTGACTAACTTATTTCCATAATGTTTGTGGACATACATTTCTGAGTGGTGGTCGATGTGCACAATTGATGAGAAATGACAGAGATTTTCATGTGTAGTCGCTTAAACAGGTTGATTAAAGCCAAGCACCTCCTTTGAACTACCTAGGGTAGTTCAGGCTGTAAACATTGGGCCTGGGTGTTACTAGACCACC
This sequence comes from Opisthorchis felineus, assembly GCA_004794785.1. Taxonomy (NCBI): domain Eukaryota; kingdom Metazoa; phylum Platyhelminthes; class Trematoda; order Opisthorchiida; family Opisthorchiidae; genus Opisthorchis; species Opisthorchis felineus. Next base: position 200,250 of record SJOL01007899.1, on the reverse strand, counting down.
AAAGAATTTCAATCAATTGCCTGGTAATTTTCCCCACCACGTTTAACAACAAATCATTCTCATAAAATGGTAAGTCTAGACTTCAACAAAGTGATCACACCCATCGTAAAGATGCATGAGAAATGGGGTACCAAATAAGATTTAGTACACCGAGTTATGCCAACACGCCATCAAATGGCTCGAGAATAAACACCGAGTTCAGAATTAGGGCAAGCTACCAGAATATAAGCTTGCTTGGTTGAGTTACCTACGCTGATTGACAGAAAATGAGGCTTCCTCGCATTTTTAGCATGTAGTCTTTCCTGGGGAAATCCTTATTAAAGTGCATCTTCTATTTTTGCCTCTTGCACTGTGTGAAACGCACTTCACCAAACCAGCAAAGTGCTCTCCCAAGTAACCAGTTCGCTTGCGGGATCACCAAGTCGATGGCCGAATGACGTCGTGATCAGAAGAAATCACTGCGTGATCGCATACCGAGAAGAATGTTCACATTTTGTTCATGAAATGGGATTGTACCTTCCAACCTACGCCATTCTTGTCTTAAATGATCATTTACTAAACTTCTAGTGAGTGTTTCTGATAAACTTTTCTTGTACACAGTCATTCTGTTATCACACTGCACGATATTTATATCGCATGCTAACAGTTTTCGGAAGCCTCCATTAGTCGTTACATTTTTGGCAGCTGAGATTAATAAAATGCCATTAATCACACCCAAGCGGTCAGTGATACGTAGCATAGATCTCCCCGGTTTACAATGATGTACAAGACTGCCTTATAGGTGAGTTAGAAGAATTACCTGTGTTTCCTTTTTTCATTTCTTCGTCAATTCTACGTCAAACTACCTTTGACTGGAAATTTTTCAGTTCGGGCGAATACCGCTTCACCACGCTGCTACGACAGATATATGTATTGCTGTACAGCTCTGTGCAGTGGATGCTACTGGATTGTCTGTACGTGACTGGGTAAGTCAGTGGCATCCTCGAAAAAAACAAGATTTTTAATTTCCTTTATGGGTAAAAAGTGTTGTAAGGCATTCTAAGGATTGACAAGAACCTGTTACTGATTTTGTGTTGTTTGAAATTCTAAGGCTTTCGTTTTAAGGTTCATTTGATCATCATACTGGAAAATGACTGAATCAAAGAGGAACGATGGGTAGTAGTAGAAATCTTCACAAACTGCAATACTGAAGTGAGTAATACCAGACACTTACCAAGTGTGCACATTAGTTGATATTCTTGCGTTCCGGAAACTTCATCCCTAGATTAATCCGCAATTTTAGCAGACCAACGGAGGCAAATTCCCCACAGAATTCCGAGGCTTCCAGATGAGTCACGTTTTAAAAATTTCTGCACATGATTTCTTAGTGTTCTTAGAGCGGTGAAACTCAGGTATAATAAATACTCATAGGTGTCAGTCTTATTAGCTGCACTTAAAAGGGCTACAGAGAGAAGTTAGGTGGCTGACGCTATATAGCCCCTGGGCTTCGATCATCCTACGTAGCACATTCACTGGAGAACAGGTAGCATATTCACAGATGTCTTAAACAACGATTATCACTGTTCAAATTACAGCAAGTGTCGAGGACGGAAGAGTTTTCGCAGGATTAATAGACCTCAGATGATTTCACGACGTCTTATTCAGCGCTTGATTGTCATCGTTTTTAACATGAGGTTTGCAAGGCAAAACGTAAATGCAGAACAGTCAGCCATCATGATTGATAAGGTGTGAGAAATCGATAGTCTAGATAAGAATGCACAAATGGTGAAAAGTCACCACTGTGAAAAGCCAATAAACGGATAAACAAAAATCGGTATGATCAGGCTCTGGTGCAGTAGCTTGCGGAATCTGAGGTAGGATAAGTCAAAACGGTCGCTGACCAGTTCCCAGCAAACTTAGGACCATTTCCATCTGGAGACTGAATGTGGCCCGAGACATCCATTGGCCATTGTTTCTCTCAATCGCAGGAGTGCTAATTTACTTTGGCTACTGACAACCCAGGTTGATTCTTGTCTGCCATGCCGTTTGAGGCGTCTACAATGTGTATATGATGGCGGTTCTTTCCACTTCACTAACCCATCCGAACGCCCATTTCAACGCGGAATGGAAGATACCATCCCGTTCTGCATACATAGATGTTTCCACATATGACTTCCTGCCTATAAACCCAAGTGAGATGGAAGAATTAGGCAGTTTATCCTTCACAAACAGTGACTGTATTATCATAGTTTCTTTTAACAAACACAATGTCAGCTGTCGGGAGCGTTTGCCTGCTTCGGATCTGTCATGCAGCTTGGAGGTTGCCGCAGCCTTCCACATTTGAGCTGAAAGTCCTTCCCCTACTAAAAGTGAAGGATGCCCCAAGTGAAGACTACTGTTACAAACTGATAAAAACTTGTTATAGCACAACGTGGAGAAACGGTCACTTAAGCCTGTGTGCACCGCTGGCTGCTCACTGTAGAGTATCTGAAGCAACATTCGGTAAATTAGGACCTTAGTAGTGGTTTGAAGATGAACAAACTCTTGTGCAGATCATTACTCTTTGGCATTCAACTGCCAGTCTAGGCGTAATCACAATCAATCCACTGGCAAGGTTCTGTAGCTATTATTCTTCGTACATTCACCTAATATACGAAAACTCGGTCAGTTATCTTACGTCAAGCTAGCCCACCAGTTAATTATCCACAGTTTGACCTAGGTGATGTTATGCAGAATAATGAACAAGGTCAATTTTGCTGATACAAGTGTTCCACTTTGATACACGTAAATCCCTACTCGGCGAACAATGTGAAATTCATGAATATACATGGACCAACGGGCAACTGCCTTCCCAACCTGCAACACCACCAACGTCATGAATCAACACGGCTAGCATTACCAGCGTAACCATCATCCTAAACTGCAGCGTCTTATTAATTTCATTGACGGCATCGTCATACTGAGAATTGTGTTTATTATGAACTTTATTATCACGACCACCCGTTTCTTCATCACCCTCCTAGTGATAGTGAGATTAAATAAGGTCCTTCCTTGTATTAAACACAGTACGTTGGTTAAGCCAAGAACACTTCCTTACCTGAAAATGACATCTGACACATTCATTCTGTAGGCAATTTCCATGGAGGTTTGCAACGATTTGCTTTCTCAGATATAATAATCTGGAAAAAAGCCCAAAGAACTTGATTTTTGCACCATTTTGTTGTAGGAATCCAAGGACCCCCTTGAAATTTCGTTTCAAAACCAGTGTATGGATACCGCTCGATTTTTGGCACTTGCACAACAGAAGAGTGGAAAGAGAGGAGATCGGAAAAACTCACGATCTGAGAGCCATCTGCAGCAACTACGCAGAAAAGTATGTTGCTCGATATCTTTTTGAGAAATGAATGCATATCTGCAAAAAAAACTTTTTCGAGCCTAAGCGTTCCAGATGTGGGATACATAAGAGTACCTACTCCACGAATACAAGGTAAAGGGGATTTTTATGATGATGGAACATGATATTCCTCATTCTGTATTCTTTTGTCATGATGTCCTCTTATAAGGAAATTCTGAGAGATCAAATAACATGACTGGCACAACCACCAACCCACCGCTACTCACCACTACGCTCCCCAATAACGCACTGATGATGTTACCTCGATTGGTGATGAAACGTTTGCAATCAAATTGCCCAGCTCAGCGAACAAGTCAACGACCATCGACCAACATGACTGTCATTTGTGCGCCTATTAGAAAAGAACGCAATGAGTCGGAATAGTTTGATATTGCCCGTGCTATTAATGCTGGCCCACAAAATTGGACTGACCTATTGAACAAACCTCGTCACACAACTTGACCTATAGTCTGTCAACCTTAGCCCTTGCGTTCGCATGACCGCCTCTCTCTCGTTAAGAAAACATGGATATAGATGGTAAAATAAGATCACTTCTCCGTTTTCAGATTGAAATCCTCACACTGCCACATATATGGCACCCTATTCATCCCCCCAAAAGATCCAGCGCATAAGTTCTCACAAATTTTTGATTTTCTTGTTTTTACCTACGTTCAGTCCTCTCGCTGTCCTTCTATTGTTAACATTTCTCTATTTCTTTCCAGATTCCCAGTATTTTTTGGCTCATATTCGCTTTTTTTCTCTCTCTCTGTCAGTTAGGCGGATAACTTATTTTCATATACATTGATCACCCAGTATGATTGACACTGATTCCCCTCTCCCCTAATGTGTGTGAACTGCGAACACATCGTATAATCCAAAATGTCTATCCTCAGCGAATCTAATATCCGCAATGGAAATCGGCTAGCTTCCTCCTTGCATATGGGCATTGTTGACGCATTTTATTTCGATATTGTCAGCTCATTCCCTCAATTTTCTTTCCTCCACACCTGATGCCGTCGACAAGAGTGACTCACCGTAGACCCTCGTCTCGGCCAACCATCTTGCGTTCTATTCAGTAGACTACTCAGACCCATTGGCTCTACTGACCAACGTATTTTTTATATTTCTTCGCTTGAATCCCACTTTTTTCACCCACACTTAAACCTAACAAACCCTTATTCCTAGAATGGTTCATTCAGCCTTGCCTTCGTGCTGTTAAAAGAGAGGACAAATGGTGTAAACACTGCGTCTCTACTCTCCTTCATCATCCTATTCGAACTGTTATTGAAAACCGTTCCAGTGATGCATTCATGTTCAATCGGAGTATGCCTGCCTTAAATGCCAATAGAAATGCCCGCTTCCTCGGATATCCCTGCACACGGTAGTTGATCAGGTGGCTGTTGATCTGTTCGCCGGGCTTGGTAGTTGATTTGTAAACGTTTTGTTACCATCCAACAACACACTGAAGATGTCTCCTCAAGTGGTGACGAAACGTTTGCAAATCAGTTGCGAAGCTCGGCGAACAGATCACCAGTCACCTGATCACCGATCTCTGCATTCGTTATTCTGGATGCAGTACTCCTCTTACTCCCCTAAAAGAAGGCCGAAATAAATGCTCAAACTTTTGCCTTGGACTCCAGCACTCTTGCGAGAAACTCCGTCCAAGTCTATTCGACGACTGTAAATTAGTTTTTATTACCCATCGATAAGATGCTATCCATCGACAACTCCCAATACCAAGCACAATTAAGTCTTCTGATCCCCTGTTTTGTTCTTCATCTGTGCCCTCAAACTACATCTTCTCAGGTTGAAAACGCTCCCACGTACTATTCGTTCCTGAGAGTGACCATTAAGCCGACCCGAACAACTACCACCAGAACTCTATCACCCCTACTTCGTCCGTTTTTCTAAAGTCAATCTTTGTCCTGGCACTTAAACGCCCTGTTGGAAACAGCAGCATACTGAGCAATCAACAAAGTTTGTTCAGATCGCATCAACCTGTCGGTGCATGTATTAAACATATTGCAGAATAGAGTCATTTGGTGAAAACAACTTCGCAGTGCCTGATATCCCAAACTTTCAAACGAGATTGGTATAGTGACCTGTTTGCCGGAGGGCCAATTTGAAGACCCATCCTGACTTCGCTAATTTCGGATTGGAAATTCTGTGACCGGTCGATTCAGGCACGTCTTGAAGGTGTTCTGCCTCGCATTGAGGATGGTACAGATTCTGACCTACCAACAAGGATCCTCATGTTGTCCAGTGACCTCTTCCGTTTTGATAGCGTTGGTGATAACATGTCCTTCTACACTTCTATACATCGAAATAATCCGCTAGTGGCCCATCACTGCGCTGGGCGCCGACTTTAAGTGTACTCAAACTCGGAGACTCCGGAATGCAGTCACATCCAGTCGTATCACATTCACGCATGTGTCGCTGTCCGCTGTTTTCTATCAAAATCTCAATCTTCAGGGATTTTAAGCCAATCTAACAATCGTCAAGCTACTCTCTCCTACGTCGATTCGTTACTTACAGTCTAGGTTGTCTTCTGGATTTGAAACTGAATGTATCCAGAGACTCCATAAAACTCAGTTGCCTTTTGCACGCCCCTCATTCTTGACTTCCATTGTACAATCACTTTACTCGCCCAAACACCGACTGCCGCTGTGATATTTTGGATTGTATTACTTCTTAGTATGTTGTACTTTAATTTTGTATTCGGCAAAATGCTGTGAGTCTAACTGACTCCGCCTGTTCCACAAGTAACTCAAAAGAACGCAGCCTTCCACAGTGTTTTAACTTCACTGGAGGTAGAATAGCTTGAGTGAACTTGATTCATCCCATTCCCACAATACTGCGTTGCATTTTTGCCTCCAGTATCTGGTTTTAGATCCCCCTTGTCGGACAGAACTGAGTTCCTTCGCTTTCTTCTAGGGATTGGCAGAATTAATTACACTGTTGATCAGCCGCTGGAGGTCGAACGGTTAAGTGTTCATTCCCCTAGCCGGGATTCTTTGGGTTCAAAACTCTATGCAGTTTCGTGAGATGTGCACTGATGATGACCTCTAATTATGATAAAACATATGTACAATGATCTTTGGCTGTTCAGCATAAACTGGCTTCATTTATAAGACGAAATATTTTTGGCACGCTCAAGTCTCGTTCTCTGGTGGTACCTCTTACTTTTTAGGTCGTGTCTTGATAGGCTAGGTGAGGTGGATGAAGAGTAGAGTTGTTTCCTAGTTCTGCCCCAAAATGTGGGTAAGCCCATTAGTTACGAAGAAGACAGCTCTGAACATATTCACGTTGTGCATATATTTTGAATGACAGTAGATGACTTGTTATATGACCCGAAGTAACTTGTTTGCGTGCGATGTTCGTCGGCAGTTCGACAAGTCACTTCCCTTTTGGTAGTGCAGTGGATTGGTAAACAGAATGTTGTCTAGTAAGACGTAAATGGCTTCTTTTATTGCTCACTTTCCAAAAATTTATTGTCTTCTATAAATGAATGTAGCAATTTGTGGTCACTAGACCTGCAATCTTGAGTTGAGGAGTGACCTTGATGTTTCTGATGGATTGATGTCCTAAGGTGCAGGTGAGTAGGTGACAAACAATTTGTCACCAACCATCGCCTAACGATTACGCCTTTGTGAACGTTTCTGTAACCCGAATGTTGCAAACTGGTGTGCTGTGGAAATTCGAATGACCATTAGAAACAACTTCTTCACATAACAACTGAGCGATCCAGTGATACAAAGCATACGTGGAGAGTTGGTTGGATGAGTGTCACTACTAGTCAGCTGATCGCAGATGAATTTGCGACTGAGGATGCGGCCCAAGTTTTCGATTACATCATATTGATGAAGCAAAACGTAAGAGGTTCGGGATAGGTTGGTTTCGCTCGTTGTTGGTCATATAGCTCATAAACTCAGAACAATCTCAAGTTTAGGGAGGCATGGTGTGTTAGGTTCTTCTCAAGGGAGAAACCGCTTAAAGTGATAGGTCAGAATTTGTCACCTTTTCAAGGGTTTTACTGCTAGATTCGGCTTATAAAACCAGTTGAAGTCAGTTAAGTATTGGTGACCCCCTCTCTCCAGGAAGTAAATTGCATCTTCAGAGTTGAAGGATTGTCAGTATTTCTGTCTAATTTCCGGTCCCTAGTTGTCAGTCGAGTTAAAAGCAGTAGAATACTGGTCACATAAAGGTGCGTTGCGAACGTATTGTTTCAAACCACCTGGTGTACCATGATCAGTTATATTGCGCGCGTGTAACATTATGTAGTTGAAAATACAGTGAAACTCACAAACACATCCAATCGATTAAAGTTAAAACCCATCGTTCGGGAGGTTATCCCAGAACTGATGAACGGCGACCAATGCAGCTCTCACAGGCCGCAAACTGGCTCAAGGGTAAGAATGCCAATTGGGGTCCGCATCAGCTCGTGGAATTACTTGGAGACTTTGGAAACAAGATAGTGCTTTTGAATTTTGCAAAGCTTATCACAACAGCAGCTAAATGAAGCTCAAACTGTCTGTAACAAAAGCATTGTACATGCTTTCATATCTGGTGATTTCGATGTTAGCCACACACACACACATCGCCTATTCCTTCATTGCTTGCTTGTCCTCGTCACTTTTGGTGTTGGGCTGACACTTCGTACTGTCGAGCTTACTAACCTTACTATTCCATATAAAGTTTACAGCAGTTCATCAAGCAGCATATGCGGACGCTCTTGTTGTCAGCATGCCGAAGTAGAATCAGTTAAGTTTGCATGCAACGATAGATTTGTTAACATCGCTTTTACCATGTTGCTGAAGCCTTGAACTTCAAAAGGTGATCATGAATTTGCATGCGATTCCTTACGTAATCTTTATTGTCGATATTGTTTAGCACAGGAAACTATAGCTAGTGGAATTATGGAGACATCAAACATTTGACATGACAACGGTTAGCCTCCATCAAAATCAGAGGAATAACGCGACAAATGAGCTTCTCGTGGTAATACTGAGTGAAAAACAGAGGCTTCAGCAAAGTTACGTAGTTTGTTATGATATTAGCCTACGTTTGGTTTGGATGTGTGCGTGTGCTGTACTGCATGTGTCGTCATTTCTTAGTGCGAAATGCTGACATAAGGTTTGATGTGCAGTACTCAAGATGCCTAGTGAAAAAGCGAGATAATCTCATGATACCATCTGAATAAGTTCAATGCAACAAGAGCGTTCAGTTGGCAGGAATCCGGTTGTGAGGTACACTTTGTGTCTGGAAACTACGAGAACGAATCACCAAGATGGTGTTTGGTCGGACTTGCAACAGACCATCCACACTGGTGGTCACCCGGTTACGTGTGACCGATGAGGGAATATCTGTGAGGAACTACGACTTTCTGTGGGAACCGGATTTTAGTCGTGTTTTCATCGTAATAGGTGGACATAGGAACACATGCTTGAGAGTGCTTATGTGATTGTCGTAGAACCAGATAAAAGGCAGTTTAAAAGATGCAAATAAACGCGACAGAGTTTTGGCGCTGATGCCAGCGTTGCTTTATAATATGCGATGATGACGCTGTTTGGAACTGGTGCCAAGCCACTTTTCAAAAGTTTTGAATAAGCGGACGGAACTAGATTAGACATTGCGTGGTCAACAAAGCTATTTTTGACAGCTTAGAGAAAGTTTATGGGTGGTATATATGGAAGAACCGAAACTAACTCACTCCTCCACGTTGCGGATGACATCAACTGCCGTCTCAATTTTCACATCAATACAAGAAACCAATTCTAAACTTCTAGTACGCTGACGTCTATCCTATTATCCAGTTCAGCAGACTCCAAAAATGCAATCGACCTTCCAAACTCCAGTTTGATTCAAAATCTCTCCAAATAGAGCTACAAGGCATTGACAGGTAGTGTCTACGAAAACATTGTGTTCGGGTTTTACGGCTCAAATGGATAATATCCCGTTACTGGTTTAACTGGGTGCATTCCTTTTCACACAAAACATTTGATCTGAATAGATGGATGACTTTACGGAACAACCCAGATATTAAGAACTTGTCCCCTGAAGAGAATCTTCATATGCAATGCACTCACCGAGTACTTTGCCGAAAACTCAGTTAGCAGTTAGCGTGCAGTAGTTTATGATTGTCATCATTCGATATTAAGACAGAAGACTGAGGAATTTTGAAGGCATCACACGTAATTTTTCTGACACAAATTTCATGCCAATCATTCATTGATAAAATAGAAGTGAAAGAATTACTGTGCTTAATTTATTGTCTCAATACGTTCGATTTAGCTGGATGTCTCCGAAAAAAAAGTCGTCATTTTTGAGTGAAACTCAGACTGGAGTCATGCCGCAATACTTTGACATATCCCATCGAATGCTTTTACAGACATTGAAAGAACAAAATTTCAATTTGTAGCCTAACCACAGGCTTTCCGCTAAACTGAATATGATAAATAATCCGGTGCATTTACACATAAACTGAATGAGTTGTCCAAACCGAAGTTTGAGAGTAAAAGATTTTGGATGGAATAAATAGCTGATACCGAATGGAATGAAATTATTTGAAACCGCTTTCAAAATGTAAATGGGAAGCTTTCAAACTGCATCATTAAGTTCAGCTAACTGCCTCAAACATTCTCACTCGGTAACAACAATCCATTTTCCTGGAAGCTAGCAACCATTAGTTGTAATTCACTTCCACTTTCCTTTACATTCTAACATGGATAGAAGTTGGGTTTAAAAAGTTGTCAACTGCACCGTCGATATTGAAAACAACGCAGTATTTATGTAATTTTTTCCTGTTTTATGTTGACTTTAGCCGGCCCATGTAAAGGAGAGTACACTTTGGATACCATACAATCTGAAAGCACCCCGTTGCATCAAAATTGAGCCGAAAACCGCGTAAGCTTTTAAAATTTGAGAATATTCTGCTACACATCATAATATTTTTTAGACGCTTGTTCTACAAAAGATATAATTGCGCGACCACACTTTGCGTAGACTAATTCTTTTGTCGCCAAAATTCACTGTCGATAAAAGTAGTGCTTCCGTTCATGTCACTGTTGCGTATCATTACGAATGACCTCCCACCGTTCTCGGTAAAGCAACACCTAAAACAGTGTCACTTCACATTTACTTTGGGTCACATCTTATACCGTGCACATACTGTTTCGCTGTTGTGAAGTCCTTCCGAGCCTAGTAAGATCTCTCCGACACCTTTTTTGAGTAAAGTGGTATGAAGCCTATCTTCACTTGTCGTAAAACAACCTTGATCGCACCGACAGAGCACCGTGGTAAAGCACGAGGTTTCGTTTCACTGAAGGGTAAAATAAAGTTTAACTAGCACCATCCAGGCCTACGAAAGCTGTCGGTGGCTGCTGTTCACCAATTTTTCTACGTGCCATCTAGATGGGTTTTGGGCCTGTGCTCGGATGCACCATTATTCTGTAGCATGTAACCAAATTTAAGGGTGCACAAATGATGATATTTCTGGCCGTAACAGCTGAAAATAACACTATTTTGATACAAATCCTCGTGAACCAGATGGATCGTTGGAGTTGTCAACATTGCCGTAATATAGCTCCGTAGTTGGTACGCTGTCGAAAGTAAATCATAGGTTCTTTGGCTAACATACAACTGTTGAAGACGTTTCCAATTTAGTGACCTATCTAGCGAGCATTGTGACGTTGGGGGAAAATGTATCTTTCAGATGTTTGAACGTATCTAAAATTTATCCAGTCACTTTTGCGAGAGCACACAAGTGGCGAGGTGTTAAAATCTATGTCATATTCATCCGCTACCAAAGTATAGCTCAAAAGGGCTGCATTTGTGAAAAAGCACAGAGCAAAGCCTCCGCGACGATCGGGACTCGAGGGTTATGTTGTGCAACAAAATCCTGAATGGATAACCTGTGGTCAGCACGTATCTCGCGGCCAAGGAACCTAGATTCCAGATGGTTGACTACTGATCATTTACCTGTAGTAGATATTTGGGAAGTTGCTCAGCCACTCTTTGTGTTATAT
>SJOL01007899.1:46100-184502 GCA_004794785.1 Opisthorchis felineus | reverse complement strand
TCCTCTTCCTCATTAAGTCCCCATGAAACAGAATGTAAAGCACTAGTTGGGAGGTCATGTGAGTCCAGGTCTTCGGCATTTTATAAGAAGCTGCGATAGCTACCATTGAAACTACGGAGATTACATCTTGTACAAAATGTTCAAACGATTCATTTTCAACGCGTAAAAACAGCGTAGAGGACGAGTTCTAATTGGATTGTTCCCGAGGTATGCGGAGTAGTTTTACGGAGAAAATGAAGGTCTCCGATAGTCGAGCTCATTAGTTGTTTTTGTCCAAATAATCCTGTTCAAGTGAAATGCTCTAAGAAAAAAGCTTCTGGTTGATCTGGGTGTTCGCATTTTCCGCTTTGATCTATGCGATCAACAGCTCAGTGATGGCTTACACTCATATTCAGTAAATGACCGCTTGAGTATCGCGGGTTTCCGAGCACCGCGATGTTCTCCTTTACGTTTTTTTGATGTCGTATTATTTGATCGCGTAGCTTGGAAAGTTCACCTTCTGTTCCCACACTAAACACGGAGCATTCATCTACACCGAGATTACTAGACTGATTATGTCTTACCGAACTCAACCTAAGCTGCTTTTCGATTAGTGTATGCGCATTTGTTTCGGTCATCAGATGTACGTTTTTGCTTTTTATGCAAAGGTATCTGGATGAGAAAGCACCCATTGTTAAAAAAATAAAAAATTAGTCATCATGGCACTATTTAGTATGCGGTTTGTCATCGTCAAAAATCATAACTTAAGAACCAGATGTTAAGTGTTTGTGTGAATCACCTGGGCGCAGGACAGGTCACTGATGGATCATCTGTGTCACCTTAGCTACTGACCTCTGCTTAGAACCATACTGTCCGCGTATGTTGTAGTTTTTAATGTCAGCGCTAGATGACCTGTTTTTTCTGCACAATACAATGTGGTCATAAAGTTCAAGTGGACGTCTATTCAATTATAGTCTATTCAAACAGAATATCTCTACTTTTAACCGCCAAGGGTAATCTGATCTGGCAATCTGTTCTTGAATTAGCTCTTTACTTCAAACTGAGATGATGTTAGAAGAGATTAGAGGAACGATAACGACTTGGGACTTCTGGAGAAGGGCGGAATGCAGTTTAAAAGAACCACTGGATGTCTAAACTTAATTAGTCCAAACTGTAATCAGCAGGCTGCTGTCATCAGCCACCGGGATGACAAACGGTAGAAATGACCGCAATATTCTCCATCGGCGTGAAATTCGCAATCTACAAGTATTAGGTTGGTCTTGAAGAGGGATTGAATGGTAAAATGTTGTCGGTGGAGTTAAATCGATCGTTCTATACAACTAGCCCATTAGAAGCCTCGGACAAACTGCACGACACATTCGGATGAATGGCTCCAAGCCTCAAGTGTTAGTACTCCTGTTATTATCATCTAACCTATTTATAATTTAAAGTGTGGAATCTGTTGACTGAAATCTGAAATATAAACCAACTGTGTTGGGAGACCCAGACTGCAAAATCTCATTCACATTCCTTTTAAGGAATGGAAAAATTTTAATTCAAGTCATCCTGAAGTGTTACCTCAGAAATCTTGCAATACGTGGAATTGCGCCCGAATACTCTAACGAGCTTGCTCAATGGCGCTTGGATTTGAAGATATCGGCTAACAAAGATGGGGAGATTGGCTGATGCATGTGAATTCCGCTTGCCTCTAATGATGCAGTTTGCACAACACTGTGAATAGTTTCACCGCTCTCACGATCGGAGGTCAACCTCCCAAGCAAGGCCTGCATGAACCATCCCACGCTAACGCACAGATGACCTACTCCGCATTGATATACTCTCTAATGTTTGCAAAATTCATGCAGTCAACTCTCCAGCTCAGCGAGAAGACCAACAGTCTAGTTTGCTTCCCTACTTTCTTCTATCTATACAAGTGATCTTTGAATGGAACACTTCAAGCCAGAAACACACCAACTGATATAAATATGTTTTATGAGTGCTAGCTTTAAGGGGGAGTACGTAAACAATCACTTGTGGGGCTTGATGCTGAGACCACCAAGCCCCAGTCTTCAATTAGTGCTGTTTATTGGCGTTCTGCAAGCCTATATAAATCATCCGATCCTGGACAAATAACAAGGACACTCGTTTTTTAGCGCTATCAAGCTATTGGCTCGTTGACGCGTGCAAGTCACTGACTAAATTTCAAATGGACTTCGTCTTGGAAAACATGGTAGAATTTTCTCTGAATAGAGAACCTTCTATCTTGTGGTACACTTTCCCATGTATGCAGCGTCCGATGTCTGTCCGTCTGCATTGATTTCATGAAGGTCCTGCAACTTTAAAGCCATATTTTCAATGTGCATTCATACATATGAACAGGGCAGAATAAAAATATTGGATTTACTCTGCTTTCTGTAAAAGGCTTTGTGCAAGGTCTGATTTGTGTTACCCGTTGAACTGGTGTTAATCCAGTTTAGCGCAAGCATTTCAGTGCTGAAATATCGTTAAGTTAAGGTAACTGTTACAGTGGTGGAGTTCCAAAATTCGGCAGTTTGAGCAGTCTTCGAGGATAATGAGTGGCATCTTCCGCAAAGTTAGTTGAAGTTATATCAGCTGAGGTCAAGTGCCTATCAGTGCCATGCTTATTTCTGGTAACGTGTTATTCCATCTGAGTCCTTAGGTTGCTAATTTGATTAGGGCACAAACCATAAGTGTCTTCTCGCGGTATTTTAATAGGTACTCTCTGATCATAATAAGTCACACGCCTAAACTTATATTTGACAAGTAAGACTGTGGTAGTTTCGGCCTTGTGTACAAGGCGAGAGAACATTTTTACTGCTTCATGTATGTTACTGCCCTTATTTCATGGGTGTCATCCAAATCGAGGGCATATCTAAAGCTTAATGTGCTTCGGATTTCACAGTTTCGACAGCAGTATTACACACCGACACGTATGGTATAAGTGGTCTAACTTGCCTTCTTGGTTTTGGTATGTGTTTGGAAACTGGTACTGAAATTTTCACAGTGGTTTACATTTTAGTCTAATTAGGGGCTTTCGATGGCTTAGGCTGAAAAATGTGTTTAGTAATAAAAAATCCAAGACAACTGAACATGCCAGTCTAAATAATCCGAGTGGTCTACTTTTTGAGCATCAAATCAGACCGTTTTATCTCAGCTGAGCACTCAAAGCGAGTCATGCTGACTGCAGTTTAAATGAACACATAATACTAAGTTGAGCACAAAACAATCATAATTTCTCGTCTGGTTGTCTCTTTTCCATCCTCCATATAGTCCAAATGAGGACATTTGTGAATGTAACCTTCCAGTCAAGGAACACGGAGTGGCGACAAAAAATCCAGTCTTGAAAAAACGATTTGCAGCCTACGAGGGAAGATTCATCAGAGTCCCATCTCCCACCTTCGGCGAACTGACACATCCAGCCAATAATTATCTTTCACAGGTAATGCAATTTCTGTCAGAATTTTCCATCTTTTACCGCGGAAGTTAAACGCGCAGAATTGTGTGATTCGTGATGCTGAAGATCATTCGATAGCGTGCTTTTGATGTGATGTTTTGCCACGTAATATATTGGCGGACGTGAAGTAATGTGTCAGAAATTTGCTAGAAACTGCGGAGAGTGCTGTCGGAGTATACTCATGGTAGCACCTTGCACCATCAGCCGTACTCGTTTGGGTTCCACTGCTAAGTCGCATGTGAGCCCTAATTTTCATGCTTCGCTTTCCTGCCTCTATAGGTAAGGTACAAGCATCCGGGAGAACCTATTAGTGGACTTTGGAAGGACCTCCTCACTAAATGCTACGTCATCAGACAGCACCATCAATGGTTGATTCTCGCAGGTAGAGTTCCACAAGAGAGGGACTACCACGTCTGTCATTTCTTTTGTCCGAAATTTATTTTTCTCCCCTAAGAACTGTGCAATAATTTAGGATGATCGGAAAAAAATTGGCCCAATCTTAAGTTCAGCTGACTGAAAACAAAACATTTTTTCCTCTCATAGACCACGTTGATGTATGTATTGTAATTCTGAAAAAAAGATCGAGTAGAGGTTGCTACTTTCAAGGTAGTCGCATGCAATTTTTCGCAGACCGGGAAAGCTCCGGTGACTTTCGGGGGAGTGGGCTGTCTTCCATGGGTTATCCATTTGTCATATTATCATTCACCTACTGCTAATTTGTATGGGAGTTGCATGGAGTTCCACTGGCGAGTTCCTCTTAGAGAAAGGCGGATCACCTGACTGCGGAACACTGCGCAAGCACGCGGAAGCCTGTCATATTACTCCATTACTACGTATTCTCCAGAAATAAAAGCTATGTAAGCTAACTTCCACAGGCATTAGTAATGTTTATTAGTTTTGAGTACGAAATCTATGGTTGGATACTATACCTAGGAGACCATTAATTCAACTTCACCATCATACACTGACCGACCGGTACAAATCTTTGCAGAAATTCCAGTCTGCTGCTAAAAATGAAGTAACACGAACTTCGTAAAATAAAGATAATGAAGCTCAGCACTACTGTAAATTGGCTTTCAAAGTCTATTGGACAAGCTTGGGTTTGTCTTGTTTTAGACATCATTTGGCAGAGAGCCCTCAGATATGATGGAAGATAATGAATGCAGTTTAGTGACCAGTAATACGTTCAATGTGATTCTGTGGTTTTATTACACATTATCCCCAACCGTTGAGCCACAGAGAAGAAATGGCGGCTATGACACCCTGAACTGTCAAGACACATTGTGCATAAGTCATATGAAAATATAACGTGTACAAACCACTCCACATATACCAGTATTCGTTATGAAGGTACTTTAGTCTTCCGGCACACTAGGGTTTTCCAAAACAGGTTTCTTTTGCAACTGCTTTTATGTTATCGATCCTCAGCCTCCAGGCATCCAACAGCTCATGTGGTGCCAACAGCCTATACGATAGTAGCATTTTGTGGTCAGAGTGGCCTGGTTCTATATAATAATCGGTGAAAATTCGGTGCTTCGAATGGCCTTATGACATATGTGGTGATGGTTGCTCGATGAGGGATGTTCGTCATACGAAAATCGGTTAAAGCTCACTTAAATAAAAAACGAAGGCTACCGGTGCAACTAGACTAATGCTCGTTTTGGCTTACGTGCGATGCTGAGCATGAGTGTAAACACTGAAAAAAAGGACTGATCATTGTAAAAACGTCTACTAGTTCGCTGTCATCACCGTTCAAAAGTGGACAAGCGGTGCTCCACTGAAGAAACAATTGCGTGAGCACCGAATGTCATTGAATGGAACCGTCTAGCAACGGTTCTATATAATTTCCCCGGTCAAAACCTATGGATTTGGGCAAAGGCATCGAATCAGATTGTCCTTCCACTGAATGTGGAAAGAGGCAAACAACGCACCCCACGCGATGACTAAAGACCGGGTCAGTATCCCCGTTCAAACCGTCCAAATCTATGAAAGTGATAGAAGCACATGAAGGTGTGCCTAATAAAACAGCACACAAGGGAATTTAGTGTGGATTTTTGTATTTAACTGACATAAACTAAGTACATCACGTTGGCTTATGGGAATATCAAACAATTTCTGCATCAGAAAGAATCCATCAAATAATAAACAAATTGGTGGTCCCTTAGTTCAGTGCTTACGTTATGACGTATTCTTAAACGGGTTACCTCGTTGTGACCATTGAAAACGTGCATTCTCGTTACAGAATGTGCCTTAATTCCACCAATGAAAGAAGCCCAAATGCTACCGGCCGTGTGCTTTACACTTTCGACTGGCTCAGGGCAAAGTGGGAGAATAACAGAAACTTCATGTCCGTATCATTCATAATCTGTTCTATAGCATAATGATTTCATAACGCCAATTTTGTGCTTTTTACCTTTATTCTCAAGAGCACGTCAGACCCCATCTGCTTATCCCAAGAAAAGATTGGTGGGATTTTAGGAGTTAGTGTTTATCCCCATTACTGGTCTGTGGACATTTCAAGCAGGCCAAGCGACTTCCATCCTGGTCTTTCCTGGCTAGCATGCAGGGCCCACCCTATTGCGTAGCGTAGCTATTGTATTGAAACAGCTTGATGTTACGGATATTCTCACAGAGAAGTGTCTATAATTCGGGTCTCCGAATGCTTGGCATTGTATGTGGGACCGCACCGTAACCAATGGAGCGAAAAGCTTTTGTCCCCCATTGTATTGACCTTCAATCTGGGAAATAGTACCGTAGATTTGGATTTCGTTACGTCAGTGAGCGAGACACCTGCATCTGTGTGTGTGATATTGCCAAGAACATAAAGCCCGCCAGAGTGATTCATGTATTCCTGTATCCCTTGTTTTCAGTATGTTCGGTCTGTGGATGAATTGGACCTTACAAAACTCACATATTTTTTTGAATCAGTTTGGTCGTTACACCGGCCACAGCTCGTGCTCACCTTCTATGGAGATGACGTCAGCTCATCCATAGTGAAAGAAAGTTTGCGTAAGCTGGTGTGGAAAGCGAGCGACAGCACACGTGAGTTGACCTGAAGCAATTGTGTCATTATTGTCGCTCCTGACTCATCACTGGCAATCGTGTGTTTGCCTGACAAATATGTTCAATTGTTCCTCATTCTCACTAACTAGAAACTGCGTCAAGAGGCCGAAGAATCAAGCCGAGAGAATAAGCTTGTCACTGGCAAAAATCTATTTTGAAAGTAGCGTCATTACCATCAGCATCCGCAGTTGATGGTCCAGCAGTGTTCATCAGAATGTTTTTCCTACTGCTTCATGCTACTTCATATGATCTTAAGGTATCGCTATTCAGTACTACCAAGCTGACTGGCTGACGCTAAAACAAATTCCACCTGCTGTGTGCATTTACGTATTTTTAGTAACATGGATACTTACGGATGGTCTTCAGCGTGGAATCTCGCCGACTGTTAGCGAGGCAACCAAACACTACATTGAGGCCTACGGCCTGGGGTTGGTTGAATCCATCGGCATCGTCCCGTGGCGTCGTGTATGCTCCATTTCTAACATGAGTCCGGACACGTATATGGTAAGTTCTACGTTTCGGATAGTAAGCTATTAGGTCGCGTTGGGAAAGTCACGTTGTCACGCCATGTGAACGATGCAGAACTATACCACTTAAAGAAAACAAACAGCCTGATATTAGCCAAGTAAATCGTAGGTGCAAATAATTTAGGCGATAACTAAACAATCATTCCTGCTTCAGTTACTTAAGCTTGGTGGCCTCGAAATGGATTATCTTATAGGAAGCATTCTGTAGGCACATGCACACACTGGAAGCAATTCCAACCGTTTCTCTATTCACAATCATACTGGGATACCTATCCAAAACTGTAGAAATAATCTCCTCAGTAAACCGAGCACATTTAGTCCAGACACACCAGTTTCTCTCTTTTCATGATAATCGGTGTTTACATAATTTCCTTACCCAAAAGGACTATGCTTCCTGTCAATTAAGGTGGATCTCTGTTAGCTGGGCATCATATCAGAAGGGTAAGTTTAGTCTATTTCGCAATTACTCTTGATATATTCATGAACTGGATGTTGTAGGTCTATGCGCACGTCCAGTTTCAGCAGCTTTCGGGGTGTACAACAACGCCTTGCTGTACACATGGTGAATATGAATCAAAGTAATTTCTTGGCTTAGCTTATGACCAGAATCCTTGACTAAATGAGATCGGCCAGTTTTCAATTCCAGGTTTTAACGGTCGTGCAAAGCGTCTGACGGCGGAGCTTTAGAAGTTTATAGGACTTTATCTGGAAATCCCTAATGGGATTCGTCCTTCGAATTTACCATTTTCCCAAGGTCTCTTTTGTTCTCACGTTAACTCCTTAGATTTCAGCTACATCAGCAGAAAAATGTCTTAGGGCTGCTTTGATTTTTTGACTACGTCCGCTACAACTTCAGTGATGATCCGTAAGTGGAACACTATATTTCCGTTGCAGTTAGTGTGCCAAAAAAGAAAACTGTCAACTTTAGGAAAATGACAAACATAACAGCTTCCGTGTAATCAATAATCTATCTTTTCTTGTTTTCTCAGGGCAATCCTACGGCAAAGTGTGAGATGGTCGACGAGGATTCTGTACTGCACGAGAACCTCGATGCCAACATGACTGCTTACTTCTTCGTCGACACCGAGGATCGACCAGCTAAAGAAGCCACGTTTTTGTTTCGTTCGAAAATGGAGACAGCCTTGCGGAACTGGGCTATAACGGAGTCTTTGGGTGAATCACAGCAACTAGCTCAGTGTGAGTAAATTTCTCTGATTCTTCAAATCAAATATAAGGATGAACCTGAATCGCATTCAGCACGACTAGCGCGAATTTTGCTCGGTTCACGAGAAGCAATTGTGGGTGAATAATCCCCGAGAACGCTCCTCTAAAATGATACCACTGGTCTGACGAGACGACAAAAGAATTCTCACTCAGAAGAGACCAACCCGTGACGCAGGCGCTGCGAAAGCCCATACGCTAGAGTAGCTAGCAGCAAAGAAGAAACTGTGGGTTTCACTTCATTTCCTGCTTTCCTCCCAGTCTACAACGAGATTTCTGGTCCCTACCTATAATTCTTTACATCAAGATGTGACATATGTGACATATGACATTCAGAAACACTTTGAACAATGTCAAGCTCGAAATTGCGACCTAAAAGCCGTAAGGGGAATGGTAGTTATCTTGAGTGAACAATAACGGGAGGTTTCTCACATATTCATCACTGTGGTTAACAATACTACTTATTGGGTGATACATCTAAAATATATGCTACATCTTTCAGCCAAAATTCAAATGTGCGGGATTTTGTCTGGTGGAGATGAGGGCACACTGAAGTCTATTCATGCCTCACTCGGTTCTGGAACCCCCTTCGTGGTGCTGAAAGTAAGTGGATTTAGTTTTACGATAGTAAATTCAAATAACTTGAACATACTATAATACAGTCCTCTACATTTTGAAACGCTTTTTATACATTTTGCCCCTCTTCTTGTCTACTTTTTGAAATAGTTCCTATCAGCTAATAGACGTAAAAGAGACAAGTAGGCATTTTCCTTTTTTTCGAAAATTATTTCAGTGTTTGTGTGTATTTGGCCACAAACGGTATGCAATTGTTCACTTGTTCTCATCCCATAATTCAGACATGAATTTGTTAATCAATATTGTTGTAAGAAACTTTAGCTAGCGGGTAGGCTGCTTGGTCCTACGGCCTGAAATCAGGATCAAAGCTCCACTCCCGATCATATCTCGACTATGTGCCTTGCGACCGATGACTGAATTCCCGTCTCACTACATTTAAAACCAGGGTCAGCCGACAGTGCACCGAGTTGTTGGGACAGATACATATTTGATGGTGACGTGAGGAGATTTGATGGTTTCCGATAAAGATTTCATCCTATCAAGGAAAATAATCCATACTGAAAATCCGAAAGAAGAAGTAAACCAAAAAAGAAAGTTTAAACAAGGCTTTGCAGTAAACTCGCTTTTGTGTGACCACTTCTCACTTCAATTTTTGTTCATCTTCTAAGGAAACAGGAGGACTGGCTGGTATCATATCTGAATGTATCGAAGACATGGAGATTGGTGAGCGAAACGTCCGAAAGAAAGCTCTCACTGAAGGTTCCAGGGAATCAGCCGCTTTTCAACTTTCCCCAGCAAAGTAAGTTATTTAGTTCGGAAACTATTATGTTCTGAAATAGAGGTTTTAGAGCGATGAAATCTTTTGCGGAAGCATAGTTTATTTAACTGAGTTAAATTTCGGTCTCCCAAAGATTTCAGTGAATGCTACCAACCATAGGTTTATCACTGTTTAGCTGCCTTTCGCTATCAAACAACTCGGGTGCGAGGACAACTGTCAACGCATCGGTCGGTGAAACATCATGAAAGGAAAGATAGCCCGAAGGTAGTCGCTACCTAACTGATATTGCATCAATGTAGCCACATTCGAACCAAACCCAAACTTTTACTTGTGTTCACCTAGCTGGATTAAACAGCCAAGAAACACTTGGTTTGATTAGCCATTCTACAGCGTGTTGCTTCAATTTAGTAAGAGATTCCATTATTACTTTGTTTCCGGTATTCAATCTTAGCATCCGGGAGACAGTCATGTCACACTGGGATGAAGTTGCAAAACCAGATCTGGTAGTCCTATTAATTCAAGATATTTTGGATAAACGAGAGATGATATGCGTTTGCGATTTGGAGGAGGAGGATTTGGATTACCACGTTTTGCTTTTGCTGATTCGTCCAGGTGAGCAGCGCTAAAGTTTCTTATTCCTCCATGTTGATAAAATTGGCCCGACAAATATTGTCGTTGGGGACTGTTACTTGTGACTAACTCTCTGATTCTAACATAGCCAGAGTGAAAGAAGTAGTTTGAGTTCTGAAGGGAATCATGACGTTTTGACTATTGCCATCGTTCGACATCATAACTAACAAACAGACTTTTACAAAAACTTGGGGTTTTATCATCTGATAAAATGAAATTTTCGCCGTTTCTTAGCTAAAGATGACGGTGGACACAATGCACATTGTACTTCAGGGTCTGAATGGCATAATTCTGATTAGTCCCTTCAATGAATCTGAACCTGCTCCAACGACCAGTGTTTGAACAGTATTTCTAGGTCAACCCCGAAAAAATGATCCAACCCCAACTAACCTGAGAATGGCTAAAACTCAACTTTGTGCTTGTCATTCACACAGCTACATGGATGTATCAGCAGTCTACGTTTCTAACTCTAAATGCTTCTTTGTTGTTTAAACGTGGCCGTAAACCTTCGCGTTCTGCGTTGACCAGCTTGTGTGAAGACATCCAGGACGCTGTCCAGGGAATCGGGCGAACCAGTCGTTGTATGGAAAAAGGTACTTGAACAGCAGAGGTAACACGGTTATTACCTTGCCTTACATGGTGACGCGAGGCCGGTTGAACGAAGGGCGAGTGAAATTTGTATTTTTACACTGCATCAAGCCTGTAGGCAGCTGCACTTTTAGGACCGACTGGGAATCTCGGTTTTATTCGAATTTATCTGGGCTTTCGACTGTGTGAATAGACTGATTCTGATGAATATGCTTGGCCATAAGGGTTGTTCATGAATTTTGTAAGCATTCTTCGCACCTCTCAACCTCTGCTTGTAGTTACCTTTGCATGTGCAATGCACTTTCAAAAAGCCTCGTCAATGCTAGCTGCGGCACAGAAAAACAGGTTTATTAAGCCGTTGATATGGCAACTTCGGATGATTTGAATAAATATTTCAAGTAGTCGTTGTTTGTGTAGCTGCCAGAAATTAAGTTTCCCTGCGGTTTGCTACCAGAGAACTTTGATGAAAACACCCTATTCGTGCTAATTTCTATTTGAGAAAAAAGAAAGAAGAATCCAAACCACCAGTGTATGAAAGCCCAACAACTTGTTGCTTAATGCTTTCATTCCAAAACGCAACAGACACCAGATCACAAAGATGCAACAAAATCCAAGATGTCTTAATAGAAATCGCAGCATATGAACGCATCTGTGTCATAATACACTCTCCGCATGCAAAATGTCTAACTAACTCCGAGTAATTTTCTCCCATTGTTCAAGCGATTAGAGAATACATGACCACTTTATAGGTTCTGTGATACAAGGCGTGCTACCAGATGAGGTAAACTGAATGTTTACATCCGTAATTACAGAGGATTTACAAAAGAGTAGTCAAAATCCTTCCCTCTTTTTCTGAGAATCCTCTATAGGTGCACTTGATGGCTCTGATCTTGAATCGCTCCAGAAAGAGCAATAGTGTATTCAGAAATATTTATATGATTCTCTTGTCGATTCTGAACTCGTTTTGGCTATTTCCTATTGACTAAAGTTACTTTACTTTTCATCTAAGGAATGTCGTGGATTGTTGGGATGCTTCAGTTCCTTTTGGCTGTCAATATCTTCTACTTCGAGCGTACCGCCTTCACCCCGAACTTATGAATTAGTAGGAAGGTATAATGAATAACAACGTATAATACTAGAGCTTTCGCGATGTTGGCATGGCCACATTGTTCACTCGACACCGCAAGAATAGCGAAGGCTGATGTTTTAAAGTCATCATCTCCATTTGTGCTCAATGGCACTCACCTGGCCAGTGCGGCCTGTGAATTAGTTAAGCTCAGCAAAACGGAACGATTGTGAAGCTGATTGGAACAGTTCGTTGCGATAATTATTGCACGTCCACCATGAATTTTTCAGGAGTTTCTCTTAGAGAAACTACCTATTAAGAAACCTCTTCTAGGAAGAACTCGCTGCTGGTTAACACTAGGTTAGCGCGGTCCAGTGACTTTAGCCGAGGTACGGGTGAAAGAAAACCTTGACGTTGTTAGTCCCACCCTGACAGTTGAAAGGCTCTATCACTATGCTCTCCTCGGACACTATTGGTTATGTATGGACAGGTTGGGTGGGCAAACTACTTTTAGTAAGTACTATCCAACTAAGCCACGTATTGTGCAGCGCTTTTTCTTGCAGGATGTTCTCTCTAAGAGGGATTTCTGGAGTGAAACTTTTGTCTGTCACAAGAATTTCTCTCTCCCCCGGCGATGTATGTGTTGTGTTTCACAACATCGTCTAATTACCAGAAAAGCTCAGAGGAAGCAGCGTATGTCGGATAATCGGTACAGCCATCTAAAGATTTCGGACACATTATGTAGCTTAGCGACTGAAACATGTGATGTTGTTTAAAACATCTGTGCTTAAATCCAGCTCAGCCTTTTTTATCACTGCTGTCGAGACAGCCACTCTTTGGGTATCATCATCACCATCACGACGTCTTCATATTGGATAGCTCCAAAAATGGTTCGGAAAGACGTGGCTATAGATGAAATTCTTAGTGGATGTTGATAAGAAAAAACGTATCCTCCAAATGGTGAAACATGGTCTGTTTCAAGGCAGTCACACGGTGGGCTCCGGCGGCCCACTGATCTATGCCTGGGTACTGTGTGGCATTTGCACAATATTTTCTTTGGTGTTTTGATGGTTGGCGGGTAGATATACACACTCTACCAGTCCTTCATTCCGTGGACGGAACGACTTTGGCCACAATCCGACTAATACTGTTTTTGGTTGAAGATATGAGTTGCCGAACATAAAAGATTGAGTGCAGTAGTGCTATGCGAAGCTTGCTTTACGTCAATGAAAATAGTCTCATCTCTCACCAATAGTCTTAGTACACAACATTTTAACTGCTACCAGGCAGATACGTTAACCACATTTACACACAGCCTTAACAACATCTCCCAAGGGCCTTATCTGTTAATCTTCCGCAAAATAAACAACGTGCTCCGCATTCCTATCAAGTTCCTTATTGAGCTATTCAAATTGGACAAACTTTGTTATTTTGACAGCGGGAGTTCTGTCGTTAGGCAAAAAGTTCCTATCACAAGCAAATTTTTAGGTGTGAATAAACGGGTACTCAGTCACTGACACGATGGTATACTCTAAACTATGACAACCATTTTGAAAGCTTCATAATTCCGGCTTTTTAGTAGTATCTCATTAATGAATGTATGAGGCTGTTGTGACATGCTCAACACTCCTAGCAGGTTCCTTATTGAGCTACTCAGATTGCGCAAACTTTGTTATTTTTGTTTTTCTCACTGGTTTCAAAACAGCGGGAGGTCTGTCGTTGGGCAGAAGGTTCCTATCACAAACAAATTTTCTGGTGAGAATAAACGGGTGCTTAGTGAATGACGTGACAGTGTACTCTAAACTATGACAACCCCTTCTGAAAGCTTCATAATTCCGACTATTCAGTCGTAGTTCACATGCTTGGTGAATGTGTGACTGATTTCTAAGTGCCTTACCACAAAATAATGGGAAAGCATAACTTAAGATACTTCTTCATGTCACGATGTTTCACTACGCTTAAAAATTGTCTCCATACAACTCCTGAAATAACACGACGAGAACTTTGAGGTGGCTCAATAAAGATAAAATAGATTTTCCCGGTCCTGCAAGTTTTCAGGTTTTGCACCATAGTCTGAGCACCGTTTGAAGTCCGAAATCTTTGAAATTCTTTGAGATGCATCAGGAATTCCATCGGCAACTCCTGAAAACAATATTTGAAAGTCTTCAGATGAAATTGCCCAGCTATCGACCACGTGAATTTCATTTTCACTGAGATTAAACAAAAGGTTGTTTTGCGATGGCTTAGTGACCTTGCTGGTAGTTTTTTTGATGACAATTATAAGTGGGTTCCAGTTTTTGTCCCCCTTTTGCTGCTGGACTGTCCCTCCACTCTGGCTCTTGAAAGTTATTGAACACCAAAACTTCAAAATCCGGACGATTTGGGAAAATCCGTATATCTTGTTATGCCATTGTATGTGGATAGAATGATGTTTGATGTAGATCTGTTTGTAGGGCTCCTAGATCTTACCCTCCCTATTCTACATGGGTATCACAGACTTTCCTGTAGGACTGTATTCGCCTCGAAGCAGTATGGTGCCGGTCCATCGTGCATGGCACGTGTTTAGTAGCTCGAGCTGGAGCGAATATGAGCCGTTTGTGAATGGCAAATACAAGTAACTGAAGCTAGTCTGTAAGCATAAGATATCACAGAATTATCCATTCTCACTACTTCGTCGAGGGAGGGAAAAAAATTTACTCTTCACTGTGGTCCAAAACAGTCAAGCGTTCATCAGCTGTCAAATCGGAGAGGTTAATGATAGTCGAAGCAGTAGGGATCTTATCGAGTACATTGTCTAAACTATCGGTCCAAATGGACCATCTGCCTGT
This sequence comes from Opisthorchis felineus, assembly GCA_004794785.1. Taxonomy (NCBI): domain Eukaryota; kingdom Metazoa; phylum Platyhelminthes; class Trematoda; order Opisthorchiida; family Opisthorchiidae; genus Opisthorchis; species Opisthorchis felineus. The sequence continues at coordinate 169,771 of SJOL01007899.1, read as the reverse complement.
CAACAGATCGCAGTATAGAAAGCTGTGATATACAAACCAGTTACTTTGCAAACGGCACAGGGAGTCTAACTGAACGATTGCAGGATGTTGTGTAAAAGGGGTGACTAATGCCCAGTACTAGTCATCTATTCATAGCTGATTGAATGAGTTGATTGGTTCAAAGACCCACTCATTCATGTGGATCTTGATTTCTTTTTATTAGTTATCAATTAAGCCAATCAAAAAGGCTGAAGTACACAAAAGAACATTAGCATATGCCCTTAATTAGGGTGGTTCCTTTAATTTGTTCCCTATCTAAATAGGTTTTCTCAATAAACTGGTAGGGCTTATCTCGGTCTTCGTTTGGAAGTTGGTTGGTGAAAAAATGTTCAAAAGATTATTCACTCTTGGTCCTTCTCCTGTCCAAAAGAGATAAGTATTTTACAAAACTTTGGAAACGAAAGTGCCTCGTGGCATGACTCTTCTGGTTCTGTTTAGCTATACTAAACTAGAGTCTTCTAAAGCCAAGTTTAGCTTTGAGCTAAGGTGTGCTGCAAAAGAGTGGTCAATGACCTTTGCAGCCCAAGTGATCGGCTCAGTTCTGTTTGTCTAGCGGTTTCAGAGATAATGATGACAGCTGAGTTGCGTAGCCAGTAAATTAAAACGGTATGAATCGGGCCTTTAGATGATCACAGTGTAGCAGCAGACATATCCCTCTTCCCCAGTACTGGGACGTATGTCATTTAGCTCGATAAAAAAGACACTGTTCAACCAGTATGAGGCTCCCAGAGAGAAGGTTGTACTATTACAGAGACCAGAGGGTTTGTCGTTGTTCGATTCTGCAAGCAAAAGCGTAAATCAGATTGTCGGTGTAGATTACCCATTCTCATTTGGCGACTCAGCTCTGAAACATCTAGCATGAGCTTCCTTGCATGATACTGAAAATATGCAATATGCACCCGACTGTCGTTACATCAGGGTACGTTTTATGAGCCATCGTCCACCACAGGGATCTACATTTACGACCCGAAATTGAACGAACATCCTGAGTAGAGACAAAATTTAATTGTTTTCCTGTTATTCAGCTTGATGCAAGACTACTCACAACTAGAATCTGCTCCCTCAGCACATACGGAACGAATGCCTAAAAATTTCTCTCAGTGTCGCGTCATACTGTACCACAGAGGTGTAGCTCGGCGGCAACATCCAATAACTCCACTTTCACAAAGATTATCGGGGAGAGTTCCACCGTTTCGATAAATTAAAGTCAAATATTTTGACAATCCGAGCGCAGAGAAAGTAAGCAAATGCAAAAACCTATTTGACCTGCTGACCTAGTCTTCCAATAATACCTATGATTCTAAGGCATTTGGATTGTGTTCAACTACGGAGAGTATGACGATTGATCTTTATGCCCACTTGGGTAACCGTTAGAAATTCACGCACCACCGACTTAACTTGATGAGATTTTCCGGAAAAATGAGGATCCAATCTCGGCGGATATCACAAGTGAGATTAGACAAAACCAAGGTAAAATAAAGTAGAACTAGATACACATTTTTCTTTGTCAAAGATTGACCGTACAATTTACAAGCCATTTAGACCTTACATACGCGCACACAGTTGTTCAACGCAAGTCCCGAATAATGACCTTTTCCAGAGAACAAACGACTGAAACCATGTCAGAGCAGCGGTAATTAGTAGGGGTAATAATGTAGTTATTGTTATGATACGTCGTCGGATGAAGTTTTGGGAATGGGCGACCTATGTCATTTCAGCTTTTCCTGAAAGCTCCAGTCGAATCACACATGGATATCAGTATATCCGAAGGGCGTCTGTTCCTAACTCAGGCACCCAAGTCTGTGTCTTCTGTCTGTAAATATTCTACGCCATTACAAAAGCCGGTGCTCTCAAGCTTGTCGATTTGAGAATGATCTGGTCCTTACTGTCTCACCTCCTGGTTTCTTTTACGAAAATGGAATTCCAAGTCACGAGTCTAATCGGCGCGTGGCTGACCAGCATGGAGTCATCAAGGCAGAGAGTCCATAGATTCATTATCAGTGAAGTAAATTGTACTAGCTACATTTTTTGCGTTATCCGGCTTCCCATTTTCTAAACGATCTCAAAACCGACCTTATCGTGGATTATTTTCCCTTACAGCTACCGAAGGTATCGAGATGACTGCGGAGAATAACATCGCTAAACTAGAGATCGCAATCGCTCTGAATCGAAGTGATGTGGCTCGAGAAAGGGTGTTTTTAGATGGAATGAAGTGGGACGTAAGTAAGCCTATTTCGGTAATTTGAAACCTCGTTTTTTACGCCATCCTCCTCGCCTTAAAAACTGATTCACATTTGGGGAGAACATCCATGGAACCGATTAGAATCACTTCTTCGTGAAAGGTATTGCTTAAAAAAACGTTTGTTGTTTTCCTAGGCGAATGAGTTTCAACCATTTCTTACAATTTACTGAAATTAGCTTGCTTCGGTTTTCGGTTAGTTTAAACTGGTAGTGAAATTTCTGCCGATATCATGTACTGTTCCCATACAATTTAAATTCAATTTCTTTACGTGCACGTCTAAGTTGCCTGAGCGGCACATGTAATGAATAGCACTGAGTTTCAGTTGTGCTAAAGTCTTAGTTGATAAGCTTCGGTTCATCCTTGCCATTAGTTTTTCAGGTCGATAACCATCACCTGATCTGCTTACCGTGCACACTGATTTGAAGTTCATGTACTTGAACCATATTCTAGCTTCCGTTATCGTAACATGGCGCACATCTTTTAGCCGAACATACTCTCATACGGAGTAGATACCTCGATGGAAAATATCTGGTATAAAACTGATCAAAAGAATCGGTGTGAATATTTCTCTTCACTTAGCATGTCTTCAGAGAGGGGTCGCGTCAGTGGCCTAAATAACCTGTTTATTTTAACTCTGGTGACCAGTTCATTTGTTAAGTACGTTAGAGTTACTCAGCTTGTTTTGGGAAACATTACTGAAACGAAAGGAAGGCTGAAATATTTCAAAGCAATCCACACAGTTGATGTAAAAATGAGTGAGACAGAAAACGGATTAATATTGCTCAAACTTCCAGTATTTAAATAGGCTCAAACAGTGTGGTAGTAGTGACCAGGCCTCTATTCCTCAGATTGACGCGTATTTCGACGCTTTCGAAGTCAAACGTAAGGCGAACTGAATCCCAAATATTTCATACATGCAATTATGCGGACCCAAGCTACCAAATCCGGAGCCCAATACGGCTGAAAATGACTACCTGATGAATCGAAGTTCATCATTGAAGTTCACATAATTTATTTTACTGGTGAGCTCTTCCAATGCTTCGTAAGCTAGATAGCTCAATAACCGAGGATCTGGAAAGCACCTTCTTTAAGTACGCAGATACAAACTTGAAGCTGATCAGTCACCTAACCGAGCTGTCTACGATCAATAACTTCATTCGGGCAAAGGGGGCTTCTATATTCATTTTTAATTTCTTGGAAAGTGATTCACATTTTTATAATAGGCATCCTCCAACTGGTCATACTCACATTCTATCGACCAATCGTCGATTTTCCAAATATGATCAGCTCAGCCACATAAAGCATCAGTCAAAGAACAGAAGTTGCAACTGATGACACTTTCTCACTTTTTATTTGAAAAACCCCATTCAAAGAATGAACGCCTTGGAGCATACATGAGCTCCTTTCTATTACGGGATAACGTGCCATTCATGAAGCTGTTCCTGGAGAAAGGCTTCGATCTAAAGTCCTACTTGACGAGAGGACGCCTGGAAATGCTCTACACTCTGTCTCTTGCGCGTGCAGTAAGTTACAAATAAAAAACGAAAATCTTGATGACCATAAACGTGAAAAAAGAACAATTATTTGAAAAGTATCACACAATTATTTTATATTTTTGGATACTCGGAGTCAGCTGCACTATGTGTGATTTCCATAGTTTCAAACTAGAAAATAGTCACTGTCTTTGTTATAGAACGAGAGCTAAAGAACACTTTGTAGCATTATAACCTATGAAGAAGGTCAAAGCCACAGCACTGAGCGGATGTGACACACGATGTGTGACGAAATTTCTTTGAAAATATCAATCTCACCGGACTGAATGTATTCTCTTTAAATCAAGCTTATCTAGAGTGCTGGTTGTTAGCCTCTTTGTGAAGGTTTCTAAATTTAGCACAGTCGACTAATACAATAGGTAATTATATAAGATACTGTACTATACTAGCAATACTCATCTCTCACATCTAGTAGCGCGGTGATGCTGTTTCTTACTTGCTCTCAACAAGCTAGAACTGACCGCGGCTCTTTTGAGTGTCTATTTAATCGATCTGAATTTGCGTGCGGCCCATGTGATGTGAAAGCGAGATACGTCAACGGCACCATTCGGTCAAGCTGACTTAGTGATTTTTAGGTGTGAATTCCATCTTGTGTTTGGATCCTTCGCATCCTGAAAAGGTGCGAAGCACTGTAACAGTGTTTCATCTTTACTGGAGGCCACCGCCAGTGTAATTTTCAAGCATCTCTCATAATCATTAACAGCAAAACCCGAGTGGAGTGCAGATGCTTCACTTCCGTGCACCCATGCCGATTTAGTTGAACAAGGCCTTATAATGGAAAGAAAAAAATAAATGGATAGAAGCGGGGGCCTAGGACTGGCCAGCCGTAGACATCTGGTGGGCCTCCAACACTCAGTTAGACAATCTGAGTAGAAACTAACAGAATGAACGCTGCTGGCATTGATTATTTGCCAAATCGTTTAGTGACTCCAGCTAAGCATAGGGAGCAAGAGGCCTTCATATCGCGGAAGATAAATAGCGCCAGCAGCCCAAACTTTTCGTAACGCCGTTCCTTCCCTTTTGCCATGTCAGGTTCCGTCCACCCCTAGATTTCCACCCCTCCGAATTAGGCACTGAAACCAGGCAGATCTCGGTGGATAGTAATTCGACAAGCATAACACACGTCCCAGTTGAATTAGCTTGTTGCCCTGGATGCAATCCCTCAGTTGTGTACAGTTTGTCTCACCAAAGACCCGCTCCATGATAAACTCATTGCAAATATTTGGTCCCAGGAGCTATAGTTCCAAGATATTGGTGGTCGATGACTCGAAGACGCCTCAAATCCCCCATCCTTATTAGCCAGGTTTGACCGCCTTACAACGGTACAGCTTGCACTGTAGTCTGATACACGCGTATTTTGAGACCCAGTGACGTGCTATTTTTATGCGGCACGAATTGATAAACGTAATTCTGGCCTTTGAGATTTGTCCGTTAACTTCGCTTGTCAAGCCACCCTCAAGGCTGATGCAGTGTTTCACAACTTCCAGTGTCACTCCTAAGTCTCTGAATTGCCTACAGACCTGCTCAAAGACGTTAGTTTCCGCAACATAACTTTGCCTTTTATGGGTGCTGGACACATGCCGAAGGACTGGATTTCCTTGGTCAGCTTTTCTAGCTGAGCCTCCAGAATATCAAGAAGGATTCGAACCTTCGAGCTTGGTACTTGAAAAGAATCACCAGGTCACACTTAGAATAGCACCTTTAACCGTGATGAGGCGATATTCTTCATCAATCACGCAGTTCTTGTTACATAGTATGGAGTTGACACCCTATTACGTGACTAGAAATAATTCCCCTACAAATTAACCATGATTAATGGGTACTCCTGAATGCATGATGCCGGTTATCTGCAAGCTCATCAGCTTTTCAAATGCGGGACGCAATTCAAAACACTTCCCATTAGACGAGACTTACTAGGCAATCCTTCTGGTTTCACTGAGTCCCCATGATTTCTACGGTATTATTTCAAAATATGTCCAAGGAGCTACTGGCGGGCTTGTTTCTTCAGAAATATCAAGGAGTCTACTTCTGGGAGGTTGTCACCCACAAACGAGTTGCTCTGGCAGTGAAACGCTGTTAAATGGGTTTATTGATTTAACTAATTTAGCTATCTACATAAAGTCAGGCGGTTTTTTTAAACGTTTAAGCAAAGTTATTTCCTTTCCTTGGGGATCAGCCACTAACAAATACTTTAATTGCTCAATTTTAAACTGTCACTAAGGAGCTTCGACTTTTAGCTGCATCCTTTTTTTGTTCACGGACGAGGAGCGGGGTCGGTCGGAATGCGGCAGTGATGGGTTAAATTCAAAAGCGAATATTTCGGTTCGTTTAGATTGAGGTCATCATCCACCGTGGTCCATTTTATCCCAAGTTGCACAATAGCCAACGTTATTTTGAGGCTTACTTAATCGCCAGACCAGCTGATTCTAAAAATTAGCAAGGCATCTTCGGATCCGCAAAAATGCACCATAAGTATCCATTGCAAACTTCATTGCAATTCCAATCGTTATCAGATGCATTTTAATAGGAGAATGAAAAGCAGTGGTCACGAAAGCCATTGGGTTTGGGGAGTGAATTCATTTGGTGGCTTTTGCGTCCTATTCACTCTTTGAAACCATCATTGTGTCTGCTTATTTATCGAATGTGGAACCCTTATTCAGGTGCTTGGCAGCCTGTCTACGAGCGTTGTATGATCCTTCCGCAGTCAGTTGATAGGCATGACGCCGTAGTCCAGCTAACCAATCCACAAAATTATGAACACAAGTCAGCCACCTTAAGATGCTTTGCTTGATGCAGCATACAGCAGTTGCAGGATTTCGGTCCAACTGACTAATGGTTGTTCGGCGGTAACAACCAGTTTGTAGGAAACAAAAAGACAAATGAGATATGAAGGGTCGTTATCATTGCCTGACAGTTTGAATCCTGATACTCTTCGTCTATTCAACGAACTTTCATTACCCCAAATCTTCCTTACTTTTTGAGGGCATATAGTTTCATATTTCCGTCTTATCTTTGCATATTAAATAATGACATACTCATCTAAAAATTTCTGCGATACACAAGCGTTTCTTTGCTGACTCACCTGTGGGACGATGTTAGTTGCCCGTACTTCTTATATGTGAGTAACTGTCCCAGCGAAAAACGCTCCGGTGTTAGGTGGTCTGTGCTAAACTAACCTGAATTAAATTGATCGCGATACCGTGAGAATAGTCATAGATTAAAGATCATAGCTCTGACGAAGTAACACTACCCAGTACATGACTGGGCATCAATATCTGGTATCTGACTGGGGAGCCGTTGGTTGCTACCGAGGCGAAATTGATTGGTTATGGCCTTCATGATTCTTGGCCCTAGAATGACCTCTATAAAGGACAAGAAAATGGACGCCGATTCCCCGACGAACAAACAACTTAGGCTAGTCGATGTAACCAAAGAAAGCAATACCACTCGCTTATTTGGGATTAGGGATGGCCTACAAATAAGCGAGGTATTACATTCAAAACTATTCGCAAGCACAGATACTAGCAGCAAAAATTGTGATTTAGTTCTAAATGTTGTGAAACACCCCTGTACATTTGACCACGCGCAGAGTCATATGGTAAGCCTGCAAGTTGGTAACTTGTTTTTATTCCACTGAACTGAACTGATTTGCACCAAGAGCACCGAATGCACTGCCTTCTTCAGCGGCTAGTGCACAAAGTTGCCTATGCGTAGTTACACCGCTTCTCCCATTGTTTCATTTTTCATGTCAATGAGTATTTCATGTGTGACCACTGTTCGTGGGTGAAATTCACAAAGCCACTAGCTTTTGTATGTATTAAAACCAAATGGCCAGTGTGTTGCTGTTCACTGCGTTTCGCTGCACCTTTCCTTTGACTACTCTCTCGTTTCGTACCTTTTGTGGAATAACAGGTACGACTAATAGAAAAGTGGCGTTTTTAGTTCCGCACCAAAGTATCCAGCACCCTACAGCTAGGACTGGGCGCGTAGTACCACTAGGGTCAGTCACTGTTTCTCGAACATTTCAAACGGCGTTTATTTATTTTTTTAAACGTGGGACATTTGTACTCCTGTATATAACATCTTCTCAGTTCCTACGAGCTTTTAGGGCTTAATAAACAACTTTGTGATGACTTCGTTCAACCGTAAGTTAGAGTTCCAAACTCTGACGACCAAATTTAGTAAGGCGTGGAGCTGGTTACTTTAGCATAAAGCCAAAACCTTTCTTTCTCGAATACTGAACTGTCATGTTTTGCCAGTTCTTTCAGCATTGTTCGCCATTCCTCTGTGGGTATCTCGCTTAGCCCGTCTATTTTTTCAAAGAGGGGATTAAGTTGTCCGGTGTACTGGTGAGTATGTCGGTCCATCCTGTGGACGATCAAGGTTCAGTATCTACCCCCGGGAAGCCATAGTGAACCTAACTGTTATATCTGACTGCTGTTCCCGCTCCAGTGGCTAATGCCGGAAAGAAGACTCACCGATGAGGAATACAACAGGTTTATTGCGACCGAGCGAGTGCAACACTTACAAGGGATCTCACGCTATTTTGAATTTTGCTTTCATCGATCCAGGCCGTTGCTGAATTGAATGAATGACTGACTGGCCTGGATGCTTGCCGGCTTTCCTATAGAGATTTTGATGAAGTTTTAGGGTCTCAGTAGGTTCCGGGCGTTTTGTGGTTGCTTTCAGGAATCTGACCTTCCTGATACCTCCCCCTTTTGGTCGTTCAACGTAAGACTGTCGATGCTGATCAAGTTGTAAGGGTTCCACCAGTTTTCTAGCGCGAATGGCACGACGTCTCGGTTGCAGCAATGGATCTGTCTTGAGTGGTACATGTGGAGCAGTGGCCATTGGTGCTGGTCTTGGGAGATCAGAGGTTTCAAGCAGCAGGTTGAGGTCTAGTAAATGTTCTTCCGCCTTTGGGATCAGGCACTCAGTCGGCCGTAATTGATTGACATGTCGTTTCCATACCAATGATCCCACCTGGACGCTGTAAATCACCTGACCGATTCTTTTGAGGACGACTCCAACAGTCCATCTTCGGTGCCCGGGGCGATAGTCCCTGACAAGCACACGTTTTCCAGGCCTGAACGTTGGCTTCCCTCCTGTCGGTGTTGATGAACATAAGTTTTCGATCGGCAGTGTTGAAAGATGCAAGCGATCGATCCAGTCTATACTCAGGAGATTAAGCTCACAAGCAGCAAGATAGACAAGCTTCTGACCTTCCTGATACTAACACATCACCTGGATACGTCATTTCCCTTCACTTACCTGTTCCTCCCGCGTGTTTATCGAGCTTCATTTGTTTTCTTCTAACTTGTCATGACCTTTATATTCACCGCTGGTCCCGTCACATTGACCTTCCCGCCCAACACCGGCATGTTTGCGTGTGTTTGTGTGTTAATGCACCTATTCACCCGTTCCTCCTCGGTGTAACCAGCCTGATCTAACTTGAACTGCACTGACACCTCAACACTAGTCTCGTCATTCAGAATCACGAGACTGTTCAGGGACTGTTCAGTATGACAAGCTATCAGCATATTCTGGTCGCAGAATTGGCAGCGGCATATAATAGCTGCATTTAGGACTTGAAAATGATGTGCTCAAAAAATGATTTCCCTTGAAATTCTCGCTGAATGTTCAACCATTTGTGAGGTATAAAACTGAATATAGACTGAAGAACTTTCAAAACAGGAGTGTATGAACCCATAAATGTTCACAAACAGTGCCTGTCTACCAGTAAGGTTTTGCCGTCACTTGGTCGGAGAAAACAGAGTGCGGATACTGTTCAGATTTTGTTCAAACGTTTTTGAACTGGGAGAGAGCTGCATGTCTGAGATTTGACAATCAATATTCGAGGGAGCTGCCTGAATAGCGAATCGAAAGGTTTTAAAGTCCTGCCACTAAGCAAGAAGGGCCAAAACGGAAGGTATAGACGTTGGTGTACGGTTAACAGAAGGAAGAGTAGTCATCACACGAATTGCACTTAACCTCACCCACTTTCCATACCCCCAACTAAATTATTGTAACACACAGAAACCCGCAAAGACCAACAAAACCTATTAGTGACTCTCGGGGTGAATCATCAAATGAAGCATCTTAAAGTGGAAGATTAGGGAACCAAACTCGATCGGAACTAATTTGAAACCCTCCCAATCCATCAACGCAAGATTTTAGCAACCACACCAACTAAAAAGAGCCGTTACTTGACACTCAACACTGAACTGGTGCGCTAATATGAAAATGTCTTCCTGATTGGTTCTCCGTCTGCCTTAGAACCTGACCAACTTGATGACCTGCTCACTTGGCCTGATGAAGCTTTTGTGTCAAAAGCAAAGCGTTGCCCAACTACACACTACCGATTGTTTATCAAGCCCTCCTGAAAGGTATAGTCTCGTTGGAAACAAGAACAAACAAAACTTGAGATGAAGTCAACGCGGTTATCTGGATGGGAACTTGCGCCTTCCTGAGTTCTGACAATGTTGATGCGATACGAAAAGTCAGTATAATTTAGGGTGAACATGTGTATCAAGATATTCGATATTTGTTGTAAATGGGGAACACCGATAATCTGTTCAATTTGGAAAAAACAGAAGAGGAACAAAAAAAACAGAAACTTATAGGCATTTGGTTCAGTATAATTGGGCAGTTTAACTTTTACGCCGTGAAAGATATTACACTTACTACAAAGCAGACATCAAAAAGTAGACCGAATTGATAAGCAAACTATAGAAAATGAGAGTGCAACACGTCTTTGAACAGCTGGACGTACATTGAAGGCAGAAATAAACTTGACATTTAATGTTTTCAAGGCATAGCAAGTAGTAGAATCAGTAGCTATTCTTTCAAAAGCGAAATTGACCCAGTCCCAAACAACTTCATACCGCTTATTCCCGTCACCAATGCGGATTTCCATTTGGTCATCTCCATTCGTATCTGCGCACAAGTTTTTGACAAAGACTTACTTTTCAAGTCTGCAAGTGTGCTGTTTTTCTATTGGGATTCATTTGAGATGTGACGGAATGGCTAGTCGTTTTACAAAGCATAACAGCTCAGTACTTTATATTGGTCCAGTCAAGTTGCTAGAGGTTGGGTAGCTCGTTACCACCTGTAAAAATGTTGTGAATCGAAAGTGTAGATGGATAATGATAAAAAATTATCAGACAGTGAATGGGGCAACAACAGTGACGTGGTCAGACGTAGAGAGAGCAATGCAACCATGGAATGGAAATGTTTTTGTACCTTTGAGAAGGATATGGTCATGGAGCAAGTCGTGCAGGCTTGAAAGGCTACTGTGTAGAAGCTACCATCGAACAGGATGCCACGCTGGAAACTAATGAATGAGACATGGGAACGATATACAGATGAGTGAAACGGGTTTTAAAAGAGTTGTGTATGGATTTTGTTTTGCAGGCAGTACCTCCACGAGAATTCGGAAACTAACTACGACGGATGATGTCCCGTCCTCTTATAACACGGTCTGAACAGAATTACATGAAAGAAGGAAGGGTGATAAGTAAGTGGCGGAGTCTCGATCTGTAAAACCATCTTGGGGTCATCGTCCTCGTATCGGCAGAAACGGTTAGTAGAAGGCAAATCTCTGGTAAAAGTGTTCTTAAAAACTTGTGACTCCAAAAGGTTAAGGCACTCCTCAAATTCGTAGGGTTAATACAAGTTCATTGTTGCGGCCTGACCTATGCACTGAACACGCAGGGCAGTTTGGACTCAAAGTCGATTACGTAACACAAAAAGCTTCAGTTCAACTTTGAGGCGACTGCCAAAAAAGTAGGTGATCAATAATAAAATATCTCACCAGCCAACATTCATCTTCATGACTTCAAAATATATTCGACGGGATTTCGACAGGGACAAGTGAAGGCCCGGGTATATTGTAGGCCCGGTTCTGTATAGAAACCAGAACGGTTTTGAAAAGTTAAAAGTATATTTGAACGCTCTGTTATTCTAACAACTCAAGCTTGGTTTCAGTCTGCCCCTAATAAAAGTACTAAGTCTCTGTCTCTACGTGAGAATGTGCTATCCGTCTAACGATGTCACGCAAATTTCCGTAAGCTAATATATAGTCATCCGGTCGTTTTTTTTCGCTACACGCCTAAGTTTATTCTCTGAATTGGTCAACGTTCACCTGGATAACCTGGATCCAACTTTATCTCGTTGCCTGATCTCTCGTCGAAAAGATTGTGAGGCCACGTGATTGATTGATCTTAGTTTTTCCTCTCCCTGGTTCCAAATAATGTGATCCTTTTGGTGGTGATTGTCTTGCAACCCTCTTTCACGGAGTTTTGCAGTGTTCCTTAAATAAGACAGCTTTTTCCGAGCACAAATTTGAACTTCACGTGGAGCATGTTTCCCACCGTTTTTGGGTGTTTTATTTCAGAATACTGTCACACACTACTAATGATGCTCAGATAGTGTTGTGTTTGTAGTTTTTGGTATTTACCAGCCTTCAAACATGGCAGAAGATCATTTTGCAGCAAATGGATTAGTACTTGACATTAGCGCACAGCCGGAAGATAGGGTTTTGCGCACCCAAAAAGCTCCGACACAGGAGGCGTCTCTGATTTGCTGGCCCCTCCAGGTGAACGTAGTGACTAGTCGTGCAGTGTCTCGGCCATCAAATGTGTCGTTTGTCAGAACACCATGGACCCGTTATGACGTTGATTACGACAGCCAATATTTCCAGTCTAATGGAAGCTGGACCAGATGTAGAGGGTATCGTAACCGCACATTAACTCTCATTTTGTGTGTGTAGATGAATATACTATTAAATCTTAGCTCAAGGTGTCCAAGCGTGTTGAAAATCGTCTCTTTAGATTTGACATTTTGAAGGTAATAAGAGTGTGATCATACAAGCGTTCCCACTGATCTCCGGGCAAGTATATGAATATACCATGTTACTCACTTCAGTAATAGTGATCCGGAAAGCGGGTTGACAAATTCAATGAGTTTCACACTTGTATTTAAAAAACGAAAATAGTCGTGAACAGGGAGCGAATGGGAAAGTTTTTCTTACATTTGTCCTCTGGTTATGTGAGAAACATTAATCAAGGTACCGGACGAACTTCATCAAACTTCCAAGTGAAGACTAATTTGGAGATTATCAAGATGAAAAATAGAAAAACGTTTTTTGGAAGGCCTAGTTTCGGTTTAGGTGTTGTGCGATTTTTGGGTGAGAACCTTACCTTTCCATCCCTGTGGATCAGTTCAATCTGTATAATGAATCTACCGTTTTTTTTCACTTCCAGAAACAGAAGAAGCCGCTGTTAAATGCAATTCGGCGTTTCATGAGGGTAGGTCACTTTTAGACGCCGTAAGGTTTCCTTTTGTTAATTACCGTGTCATGTAGTCGAACCTTCAAATAACTTGGCCAATTTAACTAACTCCTACGAGGATTGATAAGCGATCGTTGGTTATGCACCTACATATGATGAATTAGCAGACTCGAGAAAAAGTGGCATGCCGCAACGGCATGCCCAGCCAACCAGCTCTTTAAAAACTGCCGTATACTCAATGGCAATACTGTGTCAAACGTCTGTGCACCCAGACCTCGAAAGAGGCAAGAATTGGTCTTGGGAGCAGCCCTGTCCGGTGGTTTAGGTGCAGCTACTTTTGAAATGTTTTCACCAAGTTTTTGCTGACGTCTTCTGAACAGAAGATTCAAAACATTTCACAGAATTACGTTTATTGTACCACTGGAAGTAAATCAAGGTCATAGCATCTTGTTTCATTGATGGTTCTGATAAGATGAACGCCGGCTCCAGGCAGACCGCGAATTTGCTGATTCGACGAGCAGGCATGTGGGTAACGTTGTTCATATAAACAGCTCTACTAAGACCTTGCCTACGAATCAAAAGTGAGATTCATTACAAATTTTATTTTTCCTCAACATACTATTCAACTTTCATAACGTTTTATGGCAAATTTCTCTTATCATACTTCATCATCTGGGGCTTAACTGCCAAAAACCACGAGGAAGAATGCCTAGTGAAAAGTGGAAAGAAGGTGAAACTGGGAGACTCATCTCAGCTACGTCTCTACGGATAGTGCCCAAGTGCAGCTTGCCCACATCTGAAAATCGCAACCAAATTAGGACATCTACAGAGTCGAATTGATCAAACGTCATTTGCGAACCGCCAGATAATACTAAATCCAAGCATACAGTAATGAAGAAGCCAGTCAATCCGGCTGGGAAACGAAAACTTGCTCGCCATCAGGACCGGTTATGTGTCATGTCCTGTTGGGTTGCTAACCACATGTTGGGAGAGTCATGTGAACCCCAGAGAGGAAGCTGCGATAATTTAACACCACAGTCTGACAGCAGTGGGTTGAATCTCGCGTTGTCAAGTCGTGGTCTCTCGTCCGCGAGCTTTCCGCCAACAGACGTTCGAGTAGGAAACAGCAATTTCTTTGTAGGATGTGGCTGCACATGAGCAACTGATATCCCAAACATTTTAATCTAATAACGTTACTTTGATGCACCAGTGATCCTGACTCAGCATCACTTACTCGATTACGCATCTCTTTGTTATGAACACGCTGCAGCAGTTATACACCAGAGTCGTGCATGATCAAATGCTTGAATGCTTCTTATGTCCTCGGATAGGAGGGACCAAGTTTCACAACCGTGTAACACAACCACTCTCACGTTTGCCATGTATACGCAATCCTTAAGCTTCAGTGAAATTCGTTTCTGATGCAGGTGTGATGTGAAGGCCAAATCCGGATACCGAAACAAAGTGTAACATCTGAAGTTCTCTAAATACATTCACCTGCACACCAATTCGGTTCTCACGGGGGACTCACCTTAATTCAAGCTGTCTCTTGTTAATGATATTCGTCAACAGAACGTGCCGCAAAAAGGCCGCCTCATGTTCTAGTTGGTACGATATTTAAGATGGTGTTGCATTCATTTCATGAAGAAGACCACCCACGACCAGTTTCGCTCCTCTTGAGCTTATCGGGCAGGCGCAGTCCCGAAGTTTCCGTCAGCCTTACGTTCCACTTGAATCAAAAGTTCTATTTACAGTGCACTACACGAAATGGTGATTGGCGAATAACAAGACGCTATTGTCCACATGATTCAGGCAAACTAGTCTTTCGCCAGGTGTCATATCGGCAAGAACGTTATCGATCCCTTCACTTGTGCATCCTGTGATGATGTCGTTGACAGAAGTATGTAGAAAGGAGGATGAAGGACTTCCCTGTGGAACCGCATCACTTGTAGAAAACTTTTAAACAGCTGCAAACTCCTAAATGATCCTAATTATGCAACAAGAAAGCACAAAGTATATTTTAAAAATTCAGGGACATTCCTCTTTGGCCGAGTGTATGTGGAAGAACCAACTCATCCAAGGATTTGCAGGTTCCTTTGAGAAAAATCGCATCTGTTGGCCGATGTTAAATGTGGTGCTTATTAGGCATTAAACCTCTGTTTCTCTCTCACGCATATGGATTAGGCGGATTAGGATTACTGAAGTGAGTAGTCGAGTAATGACAAGCGTCAAGCCCATAGCTCTGCAGTCAGAATAGTCGCCTCGTGTACATTTTTGATGGATAGATAAATGATGAAAGTTGACCCCAGTTATATGGCACGCTTTTTGTTCTCAGATACGTCTAGGCAGAACACAAAAACACATCACCGCATTTAATTGGAGCTGAGTGAAGTTCATCTGGCCCGGCAGACCGATGATGCCTCCGGGGAGGAGAGTAAATTAGTACTAAGGGAAGATATCAATGAGTCCAAAGAAGCTACCAAAAGCAGAAAGCCCCATAAAGACCAGCCAAATTCGAGGAAGAAAGACCACAACGTAACACAAACCGAGAACGGACTAGTCGGAAAAAGAAAAGAAAGCCGGCAAAGGAGTTATCCAAAAAACCAATGGAATAAGATATATACAACGCGGCGCAAATCACGAACCGGTTAATCATACTCTTCTAAAAGTATATAAGCGGAGACAGGTGAGGAGGAAGTGCCAACAAATGCTCACTGAAGATGTGTCCTTGACTGGAGACGAAAAGCTTACAAGCTAATTGCAAAGCTCAGCGAACAGGTTAGTTGCCGTCTGATCAACCACCAAGGGAATATATGAACTTCGGGACCGCGGCTCAAGTTGAATATGTCGGATGAATGATATAGGTTCAGACGCCGACAGCTAGATAGACTGGTGTTGAGAATATTCTGAACAGTCATCTAGATTCTGGTTTTTAATAAAAACTGGGTTAGTGGGATCAGCTTCGGTGCATTCCCCGATACGCTAGTCTTCCCATTTACTGAGCCTTCTGTCACCCCAGGCATCTCCATTCCTACTCCAGCCACAAAGCAAACACTAACAATCTCACATGAATCATATTCGGATTCCTAGTTTCATTGACATCCGTGGTCTGGATAGCCGTTTCAAAGAAATTCATCATTTTAAGCGTACAGACTGCAACTGATTACCAATTTCAATGCCATTCAGCCAAACAAATGATTCTGAAAGGTTGTAAATCAAAGAGCATGGGGAAGGCATTCACTAGATCTAAAAATGTAGGCCTTTGAGGCTTGCTTTCACCGCTGAGCAAAAATCGTGTTAAATCGGAATGTTTTGTTCGAGAAGATGTGAGCCCAGATGATAGATAGTGTCTCCCTGATGGGTATCCCGAATACTCGATTGATTAAGCTCGATTGGACATAGGATTAGGATAGATGATAACATACCAGCTAGTCATTGAAAACCATGAGTTACCAACCTAAGTGTTGAGGGATGTCTGAATGCGACTAACTTCAAATGTGGCCCTTATTCACAGTCTACTTCTTACCCCACGAACTACAAAATACACAAGAGCAGATGCTTTTTCTCAATTGTCACGGGACAGTGGACATGCGCTTTAGATTCATTCTTAATACGTAAATTGAATCGTGTAGCTTTGTTGCTCTGGACATCTAAATTAGGTTGTGACCTTCCGTCGTTACAGGTCGACCAAATGATTGTAGTTCCATTAAATAATTTTCTTGAAAACACAAGTGAATTGTTTCGTATTTGCAGACACCAACACGGGTCACTCTGTTCATTGTTGGACGATTACTGACGCTACTAATGGGCAATCGGTACTATCCTATCTACATGGGAGCTGACTTTTTGGAAAATGACGAAAAAGGTAAGTATAGAGCTATTTTTGTAGACGTTGCTGAGAAACCGTCTCTCTGAACCTTTGACCTGTCCTCGACCAGAAACAAGGGGAGGATTAAATACCTCACATTTGGCGTAGCATGTTTCTGAGGGGAGAAGAATCTGCCTTGTTATGTGATTGGTTGCCTGCAGTCCGTTTCCTGATTTCGGTTTGTAGTCGGTTCATGTGAACTATGTTGGTCCATCACCTAGTCCGTCGGCTGAGTGACTGACCACAGCAAAATTTTTGAGCCTCTGCTTCTTAAAGTACTAAATGGTACAGGCCTAACTTCTTACCACCTCACGACACCAGAATATTCTGTCGCCATTAACACCTACAGTAGTTTACTACACGACTACAACCAGCAACAGCTTGAGTTGTTTCAGAATTGTTCCTATCCTCCCGGTCCTGGATGTGGGTAAGTTGTTTGAATTTCTTGACCAGATGTCTCCTGAGTTATTCACATGGAGATCAGAATTTATGAGCTTCATGCGCACGCCCGACTCAGATGAATTCAGATATTTCCATCAGCAGTCATTGGAGAGGAGTTGCTAGGTTCCGTTCAATCACTGATCTGAGGTTGCATATCTTTCCCCTGGTTTCATCGTCATACATAAGTTGTTCCACATTTTTCCACATATCTGGGCACTAGTTAAGACACTGCTGTCCTTTTATGAACTCAAGTAGTGCAGCTAGTGGCAAAAAACTGGTAGACAAAAACTGGTAGACACAAACTACCGAACGGGGCGTTTGTAAGACGTATAGATTTGGCTAAAAAATTTATCAAATGATTAATTTGCTAGAATCTGGAATTCGAGATATTTGTTTCACGAGAGCCAGTGTTTGTTCTGCCTTTGAGTTAGAGTTATTAGTGTTATTAGAGTTAGTGTTATTAACAAATGGCAAAACTGCAACCAGTTCGTGAATCCGGAGGTTCTCTTCAGACTCGGTGACATACTACGTCGGGGTATCCGCCTGGTGCGAAACCTTTCGAGCCCGCATACAGTGCATGCGAGATGAAAATTGTACTTTGAATACGAATCCCATATAAACATGTTTGCATTTAACAGGAAGTTATCATAAAATTGGAAAATCAGTGATATGCTTTTTGAATTGTATTGACTGGTTGATGAAATGCCAAATGCCCTTGTGAAATTTTTCCTTGTTGTTAGCCAGAGCAAGGACATTGTCATGTCCGGCGACGCACTTATTCATATGGGCGTTACTGACGGAGCGAAAGGAAACTGCCGAACTATTCTGGACCCAGCTTGAAGAGCCTTTGGGTGCCGCTCTGATGGCTGCCGCGCTTCTTCGCCACTATTGCCACTATGCAGACTCCACGGTTAATCGGGATGAACTGGAAGAACTATCAAGGTAAAAACTACATTTTTACCCACGAGTCACGAAATCGTTGTTGCGCAGTGCATGTCCTGGCCTGTCATTTCTCCATGTTCGATTCATCGATGTCCGTTTGTTAACCTCTCCGGCACACCGCTACATTGCCATGCTAACACTTTAGAGAACATTCATTCTAAAGCTAATCGGTGGACGACCTGAGCTTGATGAACGAATGAAATAATTACTGTTAGACCGGCTAGCTTATGAATATTTCTTAAGTTAAGAGAGGAAACGGAGAAGAACATCAGGGTACTGTGAAGCCATCTCATCTATGTTAAGGGTAGTTTTGAATTCCAAGAGGACTGACCCCCCCCAAGAACGGATGTTGGTGGTTCAAAGACTCAAAACCCATAGCTCAGTCGACGATGCACTCAAACTGGACAAGTTGAGCTAAGTGTCTTTCTCTAACCCGATGTTGATGAATTCAGGAAGCAACCTGACTACTGGTAAGTAGTCGGGAAATCTTGTCTGAACTATTCTCGCATCATCCGTAGGACCGATTGTTTAACGGAAAGGTGGTGTCAAGTCAGATCTGGACCACACCTTCATCTTAGATATCCGAGATGGCAGTTCAACCAAACTACTTTATGTGGTCTAGCAAGCACTCAGTATACTGTGACAATCAGGATTTGTAAACCGAATTGGCATGGAGTGTCCCTCCTCCGGATAGGGCAGCATTGGAAAATGTCTGGTACATGCCGTCGAACATTCAGCCTACTCAGGATTCTAGCACGCACTTCATTCCCACTACAGGGCTGTAGCAACTGGAAGTAAAATTGTAAAGCGATTCTGGTACCCTCAAGCCTCTCAATATACTCAGAAGGTATTAGTCGCTATGCTCATAAGCCTATGAGGCAATTACTGGACCTCTGTATCCCATGCTGAAGCACAACTCTGAGTCTATCCAATCACTGAGAAGTAGGATATGGTCTTCAAAATTTTGATTTTAATGACGACAACGAAGAGAGTGGACAAAGCTTGTTTTCCGTCATTGGTCCCCCTGGCTAATGCACCATATTGATATAATACTTTGGAGGGAGCATGCGTGCAGTTTGGAGGACTCATGGGTACGTGAGTGAAGGAAGATTGAGGGGCTACAGTTGGTTCGGGCTCAGGTTTCTTCTGAGGGCAAAGATGTGGATCATGCTGCTGGATTCCAATCGATCCTATAATCGATAATCGCTTGAGCTTGTGCTTGGTTCAGAGATACTCGGTACATGACCTGGAAGGCACGCTTCTTGTCTCTTACATGCTCGGTGGCAGGCAGATCTTATGCAGTTGCACTTGAGATAGGTTCTTCCAACTTCCATTCAACAAGCGGATTGTATTCTCGCATAATCTTGGACAAATGTCTTATCGACCCACTCACGTTCCAGGCCCTTTACGTGCACAAGAACACACAGAATCTGAATGTGGAGCTTGGCAGTTTAGCTTTCAAATGGAACCTGTTGTTGGGGCTGGAACCCAAAATCAAGCACAGATTAGCGGCCATGTACGTCATACCACCAGATTGTCTTAACACTGTGATAACACGTTCAGCCATCATGTCTCCTTCGAAGGGCAAGTTAATGTAGACACGATTTTTCTCAGCTGAGTGCTATTCAGTTATCAGCTTCATAGTTCTGGACATCCGTTCTCCGGAACTTCGTGCCCAGGTAATTCAATTCCCCACGTAGGTACTCGGAATGGCATACCTTTGTTGGGCACTCAATCAAGCACCTAAATACTTTTCACTTTGTTGCAGGAAACAAGGGCGTGTCAGTAGATATATTATGAAATAATAGTTTTTAGCGCGAGATTACTTTCAACCACGTCCTTGAATGTGTTGAAATCGCCATCACGAAAAGACTGGATCTTGCTCATTTGTGACGGATTTCGAATCTCCGAAGTCCATTGAGCCTAACTAGCCCGCCGCGGCCACAGACACCTCAAAATCACTTTTAGTACCCCGACGCAGAGTTCCCCTGGGCGCCTTTAGCATTCTCCCTATTAAACAAGCTGTATAACAGGATATCATTTCTTGTACGACCGACGCTGTTTCTGATGATCTGTGCTGTCTTTAGGAGTCAAGGATTCGAGACCCAAGTAAGCTTGCTGACCTTACCTACTCATCAGTTCATTCACGCTTCCATTTGTGGGCCTCTAGTGGTCCAGAAGAAGCCACGGCCGATACTAGTTTAGACCACCAAGTTGATGAGCCTCTCCTTGATTCATTGCTGTTGATAGTAGTCTGTGTGCGGTTTTTCGATAATGTCTGTAGAAATATCCATTAACTCGCCCATGATCCGTGTCCATTTATGTCCCAAAAAGCTTTAGCTGTAATATTTGTAAAGATCGTTTTTAACGACGTTTTCAACGCCTTATTATGGCGTGCCCAAGTTCCATGTATTATTGTGGTAGCCGTGGATATGTACGGGCTGCTGGGGCTCATTTGAACAGTCACCTTGAAATAGAATCAGGATTCACAGAGAACAGTGAACGCCTGCTGTGGTTACGTGATGTCATGCAAGCTTCCGAAGCAACCCAATCCGCTTGCCCACATGGTTACTGTTGCATACCAACAAACATCAAACTCAGGTAGGCCACATCGACTTCAGTTAGTACGACCAATTAGTGGCTGTCGCTCGTTCTGGAACACCTACGTGGTTACTGATGACGCACTTAACCGCTGATGCTTCTCCTTGCTCTTTTGAGGATCCTAATTTTAGGCAGACTAATTAGAAGCACATACTGGGTTCCCTTTAGGAAACTCCCTATTCGGGAGTCAACTCTTGTTGAAAATTACTGTCCATAGCCTTGACAGATGCTGGTCGTTCTGCTTTTGGAGCGGCCCAACCATGTACATTTAAGCACAGAATGCTAAGCAGCACTGCCAGATTGTCTGAAGGTCGGGCAGGTATTTCTGTCAGGCGAGAGTACAATACAACCTGACTTATTGCCATATGTCAGTTGGCATGGTTCAGGAAGCTTGGTGAATTCAGAAAGCTAAAGAGGTGCAGGACGCAGAAACGCTTACTAATGAACAAGACCCATTCCAACTAATACACGAAACGAGCCCGAAAATACCTCTGGTGAGCAACAAAATCAACGATAAAATAGGGTCGTTCATTTCTTAAAAAAGGAGAGAACCTGAATCGTTGAAGTGAAAATTTCCAATAATAATTCTACTGACCATCACCCTGTCGGATTCGGAAGCCTCAAAGAATTCCTAGACAGTGAATTTTGAACCTCCGATCTATTCTGAAATAGGCTAATATCAGGCATTACCCTGTTTCCGGTCCGATGAACTCCCACGAGCTCGGTTTTAGGATGCAAATGAGATCTTCAGTTGGTGCCTGTCTAGCTTATTTGCGTCTGTCTCGGTGAAACAGACCATCCCGGCCAACTGGGATGGGTCGATATTAGTGTCCATTTGCAGAAATTTGCTCGCACCGAATGTGACAGTGGCAAAAGAATTGAATTGGCCACCGTCGTGATCATACTCTTTGCGTCATATAGTCTCACAAGAGCCAGTGAAGACGTGAACTTGGAACAGCTATCAGAAAGCTGGCCGGGAATGTTTTGCATGGACAACTCCATCAAGTGATAGAAAAACAGTTGGTAATGTGAGGAGATCTAGGAATTTTTGTTGAAGATTTCGTCCTGCAAGTGAATCCAGGAAGCCGGAAAGCACTGTTTCGGGAATCAGCAGTGTACGTCTCCGAAGAGTCTCCAACCCGCGACCTCCCGGCTATAAGTTTGAACTCTTAACCTTTCGGCCAAGATCGGCTGATCAGCAGTGTGATTAACTTGCACCCGGACAGGATTTAGCGCCGCTCATCCTTCAACCCGAGTGATTACAAAAGAGCTGCGTAAACCTTTAAGCTGAGGATGATTTATGGTTATTCCAGACTCATATTGTTTGCAAAAGCTATCACAAGCTTCAGTTACTTGTGACACTAAATGTGCAGATCCAAAGGGCCTTGAATTTCTCACCTAAAACTATTCAGGTTTTAACAAATACACTCATTTGCAAATCAATTTGGTTTTCACGGGAGACTCAAGTGAGTCTCTCGTTTATGATGTTCTTCAACTGAATGTGCTGCACACATCATAAACGAGAGACTCACTTGAGTCTCCCGTGAAAACCAAATTGATTTGCAAATGAGTGTATTTATCGAAATCAGTCCAATTTGGGTTCAAGTAGAACGTGAGGTTGACGGAAACTCGGGGACTGCGCCCGAGCCCAAGAAGGGCGAAACCGGTCGTGGGCTGTCGAAGAGTTTTCAGCAACCTTGTGAGTAGTTTCTATTCAGATTTTAATTTTTCAGTTGATTTTATCAGTAAGACTGTTATTGCAACTTTACTTTTACACCCACTTTGAGTTGAATCAATGATGGTGCAATATTGTTACGGCTTTTTCTATCGGGAGCTCATATTTAGTAAGATATCGGATTAAAGTGATACATAATCAGAAATGATTTATGAACACTCCAGAAAGGTAGACAGTTTTTCAAGTCCCAATGGAATATGCTTCTGAAGTTTCGTCTTCTCACTCTGGATGTAGACAGCAGAAATAGGATATTCGTTGGGTATGACATGCTCAGGAATGTGCTACAGTACGGAGCGTGAGAAAGATGGAAAATACTATAAAAAAACGACGTGAGTCTGGACACCTGTTTTAATGGCGTGTATAATTTCGAAGACTGGAGGCCGAACCTAGTAATGTTGGATGCGAATGACTTGTCAGGCACAAAGGAGTGTGACCAATCAACAGCTTGTTTAATCATACTGAGGTTAATGCAACTCGTATATGAAAGCTTAAGTGATTCAACATACCTGTGGTCTCTTTTTTGCTGGCAGATATAATGGACACTAGTAGATTGCATAATACTTTACACAGGCCGTTGAACATCAAACCAGTTTCCGATGGGCTTAAGATGATTGAAAAACTGCTGCAGATCACGGAAATAATGAAGAAAGAATCCCACACTCACCGCACTGAATGAAACAAGGGAATAAATCTAGGACTCTATCCTCAGTATTATGCTTATGTAGTTTAAAATACTCTAGTTGACTTGCAGTGTGGATGATCACTTTGTTCAGAAAACTGTTATCCAAATTTACAGCGCATTTGAGACCAAAGCGTGTGGACTACTGAGCGAATGTTTCGCAGACGATCCTGCGAGCACCGCTGAGGTCCTAATCCGGGAACGAGCGTTGTTCGGACACATGTCCTGTATGATGCTGGCATCAAATGGAAAATGTCTCAGCTTCGTCGCTCATCGTTGCTCAGAGCAGTATCTTGAATTGGTGTGGTGTGGCAACATTGATCCGCAGACTTCACGATTTTCAGTGAGTTTCTCATGGAGTAAATAACCTTGCTAGAAAATTCGAGGTGGTATCCAGATGTACTTTCTAGATAGATCTCTCACAGGTGAAATATCGTGGAAAAAATACTCTTTTCACAAACTGACTCCCATGGTTCGACTTTCAACCACGCATGAATTTGAAAGTTGTTTGAAATCTTTATGCGAAGATCTGAAACATTACCTCTCACCTGAAGGTACCTCGTCGTAGTGGACTACGAGTTCCTTCAAAATGTCGTCTGTGTTGTACACCTAAGTAAGTTAATGCCATTCATCCTATTGTTCTAATCCCAGTTACCGTGCTACCTCTTGCCCTGCCACCTACTGACACTGGTGTATAGAAATTTAATAGATATGTTTTGGTACAAAACTTTCACATGTACCCACACGCTTACTGATTTCGTACCCAAAATTAATGACGAAGCTTTTGCAAACAAATTGTCCAATTTTCAAGAAATACGCTCATTTGCAAATCAATTTGGTTTTACGAGAGACTCACCTGGAACCCATCTGAATCTCTCGTTTGTGATGTTTCCATGCAACTGAATGTGCTGCACCAGGCCGCCCCATGTTCCAGTTGCTACGATATTCGAAATATCGCGATGCATGTAATTTTACGCAATGTACTATTCATAAGGTTGCTGAAAATTGTCCAATTGTTCAATGGACAGATCAATGACCATCTTATCTACAGCCAATTAATGCGCCCGAGCTACTCATATTTTGACAAAGTATCGGAGGACCATTTTAACCCCACTAGCCCACTTTCCCTCGAGTTTCAAATAGCTCAACGGTTAGGACGTGAACTGATCACCGGAAGGTCACATACGTGACCAATGGAGGTCTTTAGGTATAGAGATGTTTTCCGTATGAATCCCTCTGATTTCGCATGCCGGTAACCAGTCACTTTAGCATGCAATTTTTTACCTGTGTCAGGTTGCTTAGCAAGACGAAATGGCCAGTTATTTCAGCCGCGTGTATATGAAGCTGGCTATGTGAATGGAAGACTTCATTTCTTCGGGCATATCCGTCCTGGTGTCAACAGGAGCCATCTTTTAGTTTATTTTATGAAGAAATATAAAAGTCTTTGCTCACAGGATTGGTGACAGTACGGCTAACATAACAACTGTGGGCACTGTAACAGACTACAGTCCAACGATGATACTAGCTAAGGCTATTCTCGAAACTATCTGTCCACCGATTCAGCACCCGAAGGTTGACAGATATTCTTGGCTGATTTTCATCCATATGGATTGAACGTTTCATTCAATAGTACTGCTGAGCTACATACTGTGTATTTGCTAGTATTCCCTCATTCGTCTTTTTTTGAACGCTGTTCAAAAACCGTGTGGTGCTTGGGGATAAATGTCCTGTTTACACAGGATGAGATTTATTCATCCGAACTATACTAAGTGCAAACCTTGGATGCTAATTTAAATGCAGTTAGACGGGTGGCTGTTGGTGGAAGCTTAAATCCCGGGTTTCATGTGCCATGCGCGTGATGTGGTGCCATTAAAAGAGTGCAATTTCACGCTGTTGCAATCCTGTGGCCTTATCAGTGATGGTGTCATAGGGTCTTGTGCTGAGTGATTGCTATGACTTTGGGGTTTTCTATTGCACAAGGGTCACTAGTGAGTAGGCCAGTTGGAAGGTTTCGTGCACTTAATGTTTCTACCGACGGTAGTCATACTACCCCCCAAAACGGAGAATAAACGCTTCTTCTATGCAAACCGAGAGGTTCCAATAGATAATATGCCGTCCTGAACACCAAAAAAGTGCCCTCAAATGAAGCCTCTGCTTCCCGATTTATGGTGAATATATAGGATATATCTGGAAGCCTGGCACAGTAGACAGAATTATCCGGAGGCCGAGAGACTGTTATACTCTTCACTAAGGGAATGTCCTAGCGATAAGATAGGCAGTTGAAGGAATGCCGAACGGTAGGTAAAATATGCGATGCCGTTCGGAATACCTGCCACTCTGAGTTGATGTTTCAAAGGCCTCAACTTTATTCATGTTGGCGTGCTTGTGGAAGGGGAAATCTACCGCAGTTACCATTAGCTTCTTGTGGAACATTCGTCAGTTTAAATCGTAAATTCATTTTTGTTCACAATTTTCCACTATCATATTCCTTTTTGTTGACTCAGCCCGTTTAGCCTCACGTCAACTTTAATTGTATTGGAGAGACGTCCAATGCGCATATTTAGAAGTTCGTGTTTACCAAAGGAGGCCATTTCATAGAAAAGCTACCTCTGATCACCACAATATTCCTGATTATGGCAGGATCCGTTTTCCCAATAAAAGTTTAAGTATTATTGACAGCCGAAATGTTTGATAAACCTCACCGTCGTTTTCCAGCTGATTTTCAAATTTATTGAAGATTAATCACTTGATTGTGCACTCAAGATTCTTTTCCGAAGCTACAGAGAAACACTCCAGTTTTGTACCCCTAGAGGAGCGGCGTGGTGACAGAAAGACATAAGTAAATGTACTTAGATGTGGGTGAAATTGGTCAAGATGAAAAAATGCAAAAGTCAGATCATGCAGTCGGGTATTGGTCGTTCTAATATGATCAAGTAAACAAACGGTGTGGGGCTAAGAAGCAAGATATTCAGGACCGCCCATATGAGAATGGTATTCGTTGACAGTAGTAGTTGGATGAACCTCTTGCTACTGACAATTTGTAAGTAACCAAATAGGTGAATTTTTTAGGAACAAGCGCCCCAACAGGTAGTGCATCGTAACGGGCAACCAATATCTCCAGATTGCACAATCGAGTGACACACTCGTCCGGAGCACCCGGCACAGTCATGTGGCGGTTTTTTTGTTGAGGTTGCTGTCAGCAGATTTGGAGTAGTATGTGAAAGTGTGAGCACGAAATTCAAAGTAGATCGTGGCTGCTACAAGTGACTGGATTGGGATAATATCGCTGGGATTTGTTTAGTCCGCGATCCGTTACAACAAAAAAACCGAACAGCGGCTGTGGTGTGAATCACGTAAAGCATAGTACTAAAAAATTACGATACACACTTGAAACTGCTCGCACAAAAAGTACGGAAGTCAATAAAGCCAGAGTTTTCGATCAATAACGACAGGGGTTATAAAACGGACAGACAAAACGGGTCTGCTAACAACAGATATATTTCTGCGGAGACCTAGTTATCTGACGGACAGCTTTTGTTGGAATCCGTCAAACTCTGAAGTTCCTCACGCAGTTTTGAGCTTTTAGACCATCTATTCGGAAACAACTTTCAGTCATTTGAAAAACTAGGTTCTGTTGCATGGATATTCCTCTTCGCAGCGTGCCCCAGTTGTACCAGCATAAATATATACTTATGTTTCCTACAGATCGTTGAGACAGAAAAAATCTCAAGTGTTGTTGTACCACATTTAGTATGCGGGACTTTTGTGATGGTTTTGCCTTGTAGACGAAGCCACTCTATGCTGAAAAGCCGCCACTTGTGGCCGAACGGTTAATTGTTCAAACTGCTAGGTGGAAGGCCGCGGGTCTTAGACTCCCTGGAGTTTCATGAGATGCTCACTGCTGGGGATTCTAGATCAAACAACTGTACAACACTTTTCGGCTTTTTACCATTGATTGGCCTCATTTACAGGACGGAATCTTCATTAAAATTTCATAAATCTCTTCACACCACCAACAATAGGGGACCATTGCTGGTCGTGTGTAAAGAGACCTTTTCCAGGAAGGCCATTGCTCTCAAAGGACTACAACTGGTTTGTTCCCGAAGCCCAGTTTATTTGAGGCGATCTCTTAGAGCACGTTACTCCAAGGTTATCCAGGATGCAAAATTATTTGGCGGTAGCATATTCTTCAGGCTCTTCATACCTTAACACTTTCTTTCACTGAAGTTACACCATGCCACTAAGGTTAGATTATATTGTAATTTAAACAGACGTATTTCCCACTCCCCAACAGTTGTTTATTGCTTTGGTTGTTGGCATTCTGATGCCCACACTGGTGCCGTTTACCCTGAAGTTCACCGTGGACCGAAGCCGAAGAAGAGAACTAGAAGAGGATCAAGACCATGGGGATGAAAAACGACCTTTGGTGAGCATTTTGCTGTTATTTTTCATCGCTGACGGGACCAACTTCCTATTACAAAGCTTAGGACCTAATCATAGGGGGGGGGTAATCACGGTGTGTTTTATTGCGTTGTTTTCATGAGAGAACAGTCACACTAAATTTCGCTAAAGGCATCGCTTCCAAATGAAGCTGCGAGACAGTCACAAGACATAACATGCTCTCCAGCAACCTGTAACAACGGTTTTGTACCTGGTTCTATTGTCAAATTTTATCTGTTTGAATCATCCACCAAGTTTTTAAGAGATTATATCCACAACGGAAGATCTTTTGTCCTGACTTGATAAAATATTTTGTACTACAACTACACTGATCTTTTGGTTAATAAGGCTCCGCCTGTTTTGCGTCAAGTCGGGGAAAATGGTTTTGCACCAGTTCAGCTACGCAAATCACTCTTACTTGTGCGGCAGCCCTGTATTTTTTGTGTTGTAGCTGATCTAAGAGTAACACTGATACCCTCTTAATCCTCTGATTGGTAACTGTGTGGTCCGAGTTCACGCACTCGAGGGTTTATTCTTGAGAGAAAGTTTTGCTACAGGATGATTTGCGACATCAAACGCGCATTCACCAATCACCTAAACTGGTATATTTGGGGTTTGCTGAGTGGCCGATGGATATGGACGTCTTCGCGTTTAAATACTGAGTCATGTAGAACAATGGATGTTTCTCACTTAGCTTTCTTGCATTTAGCTACCAAATGTATCATATTCTATTTGAGAATATGTAAACGAAAGCACGTAATGGGCAGATAATCAACCGACCTTGCGCTAGTGGCGTCACCTCGATTGATTGTAAAAGGGCTGCAAACCAACTGTCAACTTTGGTGCATGGACAAAAAAATGATCAGCAGACGACACTCACTTTTGACAGTTTATGAGTGTTTTCAAGGTGCTGAAGATGTTCGCTCTGAAAGTGTCATATCAATGCGTTGGTGGGATATCTGAACAAGTCTCAATGACCACACAGCTCAGCAGCTAGTCGGTGTTAAGACTAATGGCGACGGGGTTCTTTAAAATGCAAAATTAGATAACTGGAAGGCAATAAACGCACTAAAACGCATTCAACGTCGGCTTTAGTTGCGGTCGCCAGCTCCCGGAGTTTTAACCACTGAGACGAATCCAGCAAGGTAGAACCAAGCGAGTTCTCGCTCACATCGTCTTCGAGGACTGACAACCAAAAAACCCGAATGATGATTATTGATGTGCATCAATAAAACAATGAGTAACGGCATATAGCTCACACCCATTCAGTGTAAGTCCTTGATTAATCACAAGCCTATAGATGGTCAGCCTCCCACATGCTCTGCAGCACTGCTGCATTCAAAGTGCTCCTTTTCCGTTTAAGGACTATGCCACTTCGTTTTTGGTACTTTGCACTTAGGTTCCAATTCTAGGCAGACAAATTTGTCCGCACCTGTTGGATAATTATTTAGGAGTCTATGTTAATGCCGCAGATTCTTCCAAGCGATAGTTCAGCTTATAAACTTCCAGCTTCTAACTTTCAAAAAGGGTGTTGTGCATGACTGCTAATATAGTTTCAGCCGTCCTCCTGATGTAACAAACTTTCTTACACACTGAACTATTCCTCTGTCACGAAGCTCCTATTTTTAAAAAGAAATGCTGTACAGTTCACTACGAAACTTATTATTACTAATATTACTAATGATGAACTCAAGCAGCTTCATCGCTTTTCAGTGACTCACTTGCTATGTCTTTCACAACACATTTTGACGCTTTCTTCCAACAGTCGAGCACAACCAGCGTACCAGAAATGGCATCTGCAGCTGAGTAAGTTTTACATAGTCGCTGTTGTTAAGGCATGCTTTTTTTTGCTTACTTGCTTATTCAGTTTGATTTAGTGGCACCGCAAGGAGCGAATCATGTAGCTGTTTCGTTCGTCCAAGCGACGGGATCAAACCCACACTTTTAGTAGAAAGGCTCCATCTATTTCCTTGATTTTATACCATTTCTAAGGCTGACGAAAAGTCTCGAAACTCTCACCGTCCAATCTATCCCTTACGGGACTTACCAGGTAGACCTGGCACTCAAATGTCCGTCAATGAAGCACACTGTTCTTGACATGTGTGTTGAGTAACTGCCAATCTTTCCATCAGCAACAGAGCAAGGAAAATACCATGATATCTTGAATGTCTTCCCAACTGAAGCATGAAGTGGCCCTTATGTGGCATACTCAGTCAAAGTGTGTTAAAAACTAACTGTTTTGTTGAAATTTAATGGACATTTTCGTCAACAGTAACTTAAATCGGAAACGCACTTTCCTGTATCCGGCTAATATCAGTTCTTTCTCCCACGAGAACCATCAGCAGAGTCCCACCGAAACCGGAAAATTTATATTTACTCATTCTTAGTTGTGTGAAGTGAAGCAGTGTTCATCGATGCAGCACATTTAAAGGTTCAGCTCCGGATATTTTGAATGAACATTCGTCAGCTACCTTCAGACCCAGCTAAAGCTGAACCGAACTCTACTATCTTAACAAAAAGTCTGAAGTTAAATTATGAAACCTAAAAAATCTCTTCGTACGCAAACGCAATTCATTGTGTTACTGGCGGTTCCCTTGTTCTTCCAGTTTACTTTGCACTACCTGGTTTATCATCATTCACTGTTATCATTTTACGGTATTTGTAGCAATGAACGATCAAAAAGGAAAGGGTGCATCAGCTACCGGAGAAAGTTGGTTGGGTTCTACAACGCACCCATGGTCAGATTTGCTTATGCCACGGTGAGTTGAGAAGGGAGTTAGACGTTTCTCGTGTAGACATCCGCTGGTCGGTTTCTGTATTGCCCTTTCATGGCTTCGTAGCCTAAATTGTTTTCAAGCTTGTGACAAAACCAGTGCAAGTCTAATACGCGCTAAGCCCAGCAGGCTCAAGTTTTACGACACCATCGATTCTGAACGCAGACGTTCGTCTTCTCCTGTGATGCCAGCCCCCCCCATCTTATTGATCATCTTCGTACTTCCGTAGTTGATCAGCATCGGCTGGTTGCTGGAGAGAACGTCACCGTACAACGTGCTTGCAGTTGAGCAGAAAAGTTCACCGTGCCTCGGATTCAACATTGTTATGGCTTGAAAAAGAAACCATAACGTGTATCAACCCTCATACAGATGGGGTTGAAAAACCGTTCATTGACATACAATGTCCACATGCAGTCTCTGTGGAACTCGTATGTTCAGACGCAACACGACAAGAGGTTAAGTTTGAGATTAAATGTAACTGTCTTTATGGTAAGACGGCTAGGAAAGATAAGAAAATTATAGAACCTCTTTGAATATAAACTCACAAGACTTTATTGCAAGTTGTAGACACGTGCATGCTATACCATCTGTTACAACCGATGGGCGATGACAGCCGTTGAAAAGTTGTAAATGAATACATACATAAAATCAACAGGACTGTTAAGGTGTGATTAAAATTTGAATGTTTATAAGTGAAGAAACGAAACATCATGTCCTGGTGTGCCTTGAGTCCTTCAAAAGGCAGTACTCTAATGGGAGGATATTGTCCCAAATTTGATTTGTGGACCTACTCAGGTCTTATCTGACAATGATTAAAGCATCATTACATAATGCTTTTCCGCAACCACAAAAACGGACTAAAGGTGGAGGTAGAAGTTTTCAGAGTTGTTTTATTGATTGGCCGAGGGAAGGGAATGACAAGAAGCCTTCCAGCATGCAGTTGAGCGACTAGTGTAAAACATTTCAAACAATGTTTCCCAAAACAATATACCAACAACCAAGCAGTGCACCCGAGCTACCTATATTCCAAAACATTGCCACAATATACCTTGATTTTTTTAGTACATAATGATTTATATAACGGATCAGCTACATGACTCAAAATCGCTATAAGGAGCAGTTCCAGCTGCATGGCAGCATCACAGCGGTGCAAAACACGTCCAACAAGGCTTGAATATGTCATAAGATAAGCGTCATGTATATTTGCCTCCCAGTCCGTTCTAGGCGAAAATCTCACTATCCATTTCTATGGCTTACAAAACATATTTGAAATGCAGTGGGCTGGAGGTTACACGACGTTGTCTCAAAACAGCTCTGGGAAGTGCTCTAAATTCTCGAGAAATGAATATATAGAACACACGAGACGTTCTTCTGTCAGCAGTCCTATGGATACACTGTACAAAGCAGCCGCATAGTTGTTAGATGAGGATGGATATGATTGTTGTTCTAGCGTCAAAAAATATCGCCCCCATACAAACGTTTCACTGGCTTTGCTTTACTGAGAACATCCTGTTTGACCTGATCCTTTCTTCAATCTCACTAGTGATTAATTGTATATTTTTTTCTTTGAATCTCCAGTTGTCCCACTTGGCCTTCCTGTGCTTTTTTATCTATGCACTACTATTTGACTACAAGGCCCAAAAGAACTACGACATGACAAGCAAGCTGATACTCTTATTTTGGGTATTCACTTATTTTGCTGAAAATGTACGGCAGGTAAGTTAGTTGGTTCATCCAATCGGTAATCCAGAATCCAGAATCTGTGTAGAAACTCTTGATCGGTGAACCTTTTTTACGGACATATTGTATGAGTATTTCCTCATGAAAGACTACTTCGAAGATCTGAGATTCTCTACAGCGGTGCTAAAGACCACTGGACAGCCCCATAATGACTTCGCTCTTCTTGGAGCTCATCGGGTTGCCAACAAGTTAATTTACAATTCAGTTGACAAAAACTCGGGGGCTGTGTCCAATAAAGGTGCTTAATAAAGGTGAAACCAGTAGTTTGTTGTGGATAGTTCTCAACAGCTTTGTAAACAGGGTTGCGTTAAGAGAAAAATATTTCGATGTCTCATGCATGTTTCCGAACGTAACCTTGTGCAACGCACTGAGTTGAAGACGGAATCACTCATTTGAGTCCACCATTAACACCGGAATGGGTTGCATTAGAATTTATTCACGTTGTTTCTTCTTTGATGTTATCCCGGGTTTCATGTACACATGACTGCACATACGTGCACTTTATGGGCGTCACAGACTTTCGTTTCAAAGACTCGTTTGGTACGTTCGTTGGCGTTATGTGACTTCAGGCTTTACTCCATTGAATGAATCAGACACTTGTCAATCTACGGTGAATATAGGATACATTTGCTCATCCCTATATCTCTTCTACTGGCTCACAATTACCTTTTTTTCATCTGGGGATGGGTTTTGTCTACAATAATTGGTCAGCTACATTGGTATAATACTCTAGGACTGGGGAAATCGCCGCTAAATTCGCGTAAAAAGTATACCTGACAGCTTTAAATGGCAAAAACAGACAACCAGAAGCCGGCGTACTCCGAAGTAAAAACAGCCTCAAGAACCCTGCATTTTAACGGTTATACTGGTAATGTCTTGGACATCTTAGGGGACAGGCAGGCTTTGTGTAAACGTCCATATAGTTTTGTTTTGGGGTTTGAGAATATCAGCTGAAGACAACGTGTGCTTGGATTAAAAGCGGAAGAAACGAAAGTTCTATATAGGTTGGGCGTGGTAAACAAGTATAGAGAAGTACTAAAATTCTATAAAGAGGTATACTTTGGACAGCGGGTGCATATAGTGCTTTACAAAGTTGTATGTCCTTTCCAGGCCGAAGAGCTTTTCCGGTCGACAACAGAGGTAGTTTCCACAAACAAAGATGACTCAGAGAAATAGTATTCTTTGGCGGCGATTTCACTTCGGGGTAGGGAAATCCCGCAGGGACAAATAACAACATAAGAATCTCCGAGTTTGATTTGAATGTTGAAAATATAACGATACGCTGGATGTGGTACACTTCCGTTGCGACTCCCTCTAATGGCATACACGTAATATAGCAAATGCCTACTTATCCTTAACAAAAAACGTCACTGTGGTAAATCATGATAACTCCTTCATATTACGTCATACGTGGGGTCAATGAATGCTGTGGATATTCGGTGACGGGTTTTGCCATTCTTGGGGCTCGTCGGACAAGCTTAGTTCCTGAACTTTCGTCGATCTTATTTCATAACTGAACACCAAGATGTGCGTATTTGGTGATAAACACTGGATTGCAAATGAACTGGTTGTTAACGACAGATTCAGCTAAAGTACAATCGAGGCTTTAGGTTGTCATATTCCCCAAAATGACTATCGTTCCAACTGGAACATCAGTCTGCCTTTGTGCGGCACTTTCAGTTGAAGACTAATATACCATCAACTTAATCTACAATTCGTGGAAACCCTCAAACAAGTAGCTCTCCTCTGGCTTTAAACTTGTGTGGGATCTCAGTGTAACTATCTTCGGTTGGTTGTACGTGTACTCTCCAGTGAATGACGATTCTAGTATCAAGAATCTCCAGTGAAGTGTTAAATCTACACCGCCATACTAAAAAGTTGAGTTGTAATGACCCTATCATGCATACTGTGACATCTCTGAGGGATTTTCTAGCATAAATTTCTTTATTATAACCATATCCAGAAGAATAAGTGATATTTGCGCTATCTGAAGTGTTCGCCTTTGGATAAGTCACCGGTATAAGCGGCCGGTCGTCGAGAAAGACAACTTCGTCTGGCCTATGAAAAGCATATCGGCAGTGAACTCGCTCTCAGAAGAGACGAGCTCGCATAAGAGACTATATGTGGTGGTCCTTCAAAGGGGTTCTTTCAGAACCGATACAGGTATACTTGTGTCTCTTCAAAAACAGATCACTCCTGATTGATCTTTTCATGTGGTATTCCTAGGACATGAAAGGCGTGAACACTGCACGAACCCATAAGACTTGATTTATTTTGACATCTGATCTCTTCTAGATGAGATCTAATCATGCAAAGAACTTAAAACGAACAAACCACCTTTGCAAAGAGAAGAACGCGGTTTGGCGCCATGCGGGTGAAATATATTTAGTGAAACTCCACTTACCTGATGAGGATAGTGATATCCTCATGCCATTGTTAGGCCACAACGCGAGTATTTTTCATGCTAGTCTGTTAGACTTGTAATTTGTACCACAAGGTCAGTGAAAGTGGTCTCCGCTAGGTGAAAGAGGGTTGACTTCTAAAAAAATTGCACATTCAGAGGCCGGCCTCATGAAATCGGAACGAAGTGGATTTTAGTCGAGCGAGATTGATCTCTTCCGGAAGGGTTACTGTCGGTTTCTATCGTGAGTCCCTGTAATCACTTGGTAGGTAGTTTGATTTGTAAATTTCTGTTTGACTTACCTTGGCCGGAGGTTCAAAATAGGCGCTAATACCTTACCACTGAAGACACTGTTCACATGATTCTCCGGTTAGTACAATGGATCTGTGGATCGTAGTTCGTGATTCTATACAAACAAGCTATTTTTGTGATAACGGCTATATGATGTTATCCGGACAGACTCGTTTGTCAGTACACGTTTCATCGGTTACCGCCACCCGCCAATTTGTCTGCCCGAGGTAGGCTTTGACAGGGCCTTGTGATTTTGCAGCCTCAGGATATGGTAAAATCGGTGATTGAATTCATGACGCCTGGACACCACCTCGTCCGCTTTGCCTGATAATAAACGGAGTCCACAAGATGTTGCACTACTAGATTGTCCAAACACATTTACTGATGTGCAAACACAACCTCACAGATTGATGTCTTTTTGTAATAAGCATTTTCTGCTTCTTTACTTACACGTTTGCTGAAAAACCATCGACAGCTTACTGTTGTCTTCACCCTTTTTGAGGTATATCAACAAGGCGTAGTCGCTGAGTTTCCATCAGTCTTGGTTTTCACTTAAAGATCAACTTGGGGAAGCACTACTATAACGTCAACGAGAGAGTCAACTGAACTTCTCACCCATTATGTTCTTTAGCTGAATGTGCGGCACAAAGGATGTTAAATGTTTTATTTGAAGTGATACTTAGCCAACAGAAGTATTTTTCTTGACCTAACACTTTCCCGTTCGTATTTTTATTCGACAAGTTCACCAAGTAGTAAACGTCTTCAATGTTGATCTCTAAAAGATTTCCTACTTGTTTCCCGGCATGTAAAAATGTTTGAAATTCCATATTTTTATTTGGAACTCCTTAAAATATGCGCCAATGTTTTATGAATTATTCGGAATATAGACTTATGACCTCTCTGGTGACCAGTTTTAGCCGTTGTATGAGATTTCAGAAGGAACTAGTATAGTCCTCATGGAAATGGTGCTATTCTGAGAGTCTTTTCGTTTCCTTCGACAGGAGTGGTCTCTGTTCAGTAATGCCCTTCGCAAGGGTATCATCATGTAACAATCAGCATCAACTTTTTACTGCCCTGTATTTTTCTCGATATTCCTGTTTGTATGTTACCCCTAAAATTAGGGTGATGACTGGGTCGTGCGAGCTAAGGTAGGCGATAAGATGAGTAGATTGGGGAAAGTCGGACCACAGAAGAAAACAGAAATTTCTCGTCATATGGAATGAGCGTATTAGGTAGCTGGTAGCCTCCAGCTCTTTGCTGCTGAGGTATTTGTTTAGAGTTGAGAGTCGTCTCTCAAAGGTTAACAGTTTCAAGTTAAACGTCGTGGTACCGGAGTGAAGTAGTTTTACGTGGGCATTGGTATCTCCTGTGGGAATATGCCGAGGAATATACCATATTTCTCGTAGAGCACGTGGACATGGCTACAGAAAGAATCTAGCTTTCCGTAGACTTCATATGTGTAGCCAATTCAAGTCTAGTCCTTTCAAAATCTGTTCAGTTATCAAATGAACAGGAGTGTCTCACAGTTGCAACGTTTAAATATGCCCCAATAAGATAGGCTGTTTTACTGGGACTAGATAAAACTTTGTGCACCTTACTCTCGGCATGGTTTGACCAAATAAGCATATCGGCTGGGAGCCTCAGTTACACAGTATCAGTGGCCCCGTCGCTAGATTACCCAGACACTACTCACACTACTCACTACCACATCAAACACATCAGTTTGACATTAACTTCATTGCTGAGTTTTGTCGGGTTAGATATCGGTATATTTTTTAGCTAATGCGTCAGTCAGCATTGACTACGTTTCTCTTCTGACAGAGATTCCATGCCTACCATATATTTATTGTACTGTTTTGAATAAATTTCCGAGATGTAAATCTCCCGACCCAGTTCAACCTTTTAATGAATCGTGGTGATAGGTAACAATGCTCCCTAATAACAAACAAAAACTATTACATTTCAGGGCATAACATCAGGCCTGTCGTTCCGAGACAACATGAAACGCATTTGGAAGTCACTGGAGCTGGTGGCAATCATTCTATTCATAATTGGCACGGCGCTGCATTTAATGCTCGTGGCTGAGGTGCGGCGGGTCGCGTTACCAATTGATTTAACAAATACGGTTCAACAGACGCTTTTTCGGATGGGACAAATTTTTTACGGCACGTCTTTATCTTTGTTCTTCTATCGTCTACTGGAAGTATTTACAGCTGATAGGAGAATTGGTCCACTCGTAGTAATGATACAGTCTATGGTGAGTTTTGTCGTTTTATATAAAACAAACGGGAATAAAATTCGACAACAGAAGATATACAGCACTCGAAGTTATGGCTTTTTAGAGCTAAATGCAGGAAGAAGACGATAGCCTGTTTTCCTACGGCCATAAATCTGGTCGCTTTTGGTCTATCGGGTGCTGCTGCCTCTGCTATATCATCAAAATAAGAAGTTTTGATTGAAAGGTTAAATAAACTATGCCAACTACTTTTACGTGTAGTAACAACAGCATCTGATTATTGATTGGAAGCTCATGGTATTTCAGTCGATTTTTAGCATTTACGATTAGCCAGCAGCCACCCGAGCTTGACTAACAGCCTGGATAAACGGCCAAAATTTGGCACCACCCCTGAACCAAAATAAGCGTCATCTACTAGTCTAGCATGCTCCAGTTAGTGAGAAACGGCAGCGCTATGTATGGCATAACAATACGATGAGAAGCAAACACTTTGGGAAAATAAAAAATTCTTTGTTTTGAGTTCCTTCTTTGTTGGAGAAGCGAGCAACGGTTTGAAGTGTCACGAACATAGGACAGAACATATGACACAGCATTCTGGGTTTACATTTCTGCTCCGTTTTTTATGGTGTTTAACGTCACTTGTGAAGTCTATACCTCAAAACGCAGGTTCCAAGATGACTCTATCATAATTTTGTGGTGTAGGTCTAAGATACATGACAATGCACAGTGCTATGACCTATTTCTCTTCGTGTACCTTCTCTTCGTCTCTTTTTACCCTTCTCTGATGGTCCCACAGAGTTTAGGTGATAAAAGCTAAAACTGGCGGTTGCTTACATTTTAAGCGTTTGGCCCACCAATATAGTCTCTAACTGGTCTTGGATTTTGTGTTTGCCTAGGTAGGTCCAGGATGCTGAGCCTATTTAGTTAACCGGAGTCACAATCATGAGTACATCTGTAGACTGTCGTTCGAGACAGATTGATCCGTGAGTTCCGGATACCAACAAAGATATTCAGTGACTAAGACTAC
This sequence comes from Opisthorchis felineus, assembly GCA_004794785.1. Lineage (NCBI taxonomy): Eukaryota > Metazoa > Platyhelminthes > Trematoda > Opisthorchiida > Opisthorchiidae > Opisthorchis > Opisthorchis felineus. The sequence goes on along the minus strand of SJOL01007899.1, from coordinate 131,472 downwards.
TGCGAACTATGAAAGAATTATTCGCATGCCTCACTGAAGATAGGTTTTGAGGTATGTCTAATGTCCTCTAAAAAATGTAAGTATAACATTAATAGTCCATGTTTATAGCTTTTTGGGAACGGAATTATTCCTGCATCTAGTGGCTGTAGGTGGGAAGATTTCTACGGAAGTAGAGACTTCAGCTCAGAGCTGCAGATTTGAGTAGGTCGATTTCCAGTACAGCTATTCAGTGTCATTCAGTTATTGGATAGAGGAAGCCATTGCTCGAGTAAATCCTCAGTCACCTACAAGTTGTCATTGGCCTTATACAATAAAAGCAATGCACCGTGGTCTTTTGTATTCACCCACAATCAGGCGCGGTAACCGATGAAACAGTGATTGGCTCTTAAGAACGTTTTGTGTCTCTAAAGTAACATTTGTATAGTTTGCTTGTCCACACTCTCCACTTAATTTTGGAACACAAGCAACCCAGCTTGAAACTGTGCCAACTGATGGATCTGCAGACTCACTGCTAGAGATCTTGAAGTCATGCTACGATGCTGTTGAAATTTGTCAACCTACCCATTATTGGCTTGAAAACGATTGACTTTAGCTTCATAAATGACTATCTTGGAAGGCTGTCCGTTACTAAGAAATTTATGCCGTGCTTACAAAAACCAATCATGTGTGATGTACACCCAGGCAAGTCCTCAAAAGTTAACTGCCGCTGGTAGCTTTCTCGTTCCAGCCCCTTTTCATCCGTCGATGAGCATACTCAAACTGACTACTAGTTGAAGTTCCGCCTACAAATCAAAAAGCCAAAACACTGCGGCATGTAACAGTTTTCACTTCGTTCATTGCGATTATTTCCCCCGTGATAACCATTTAAATGGTACATGTCATCACCGCCGAAACTAGCGACATCACTTGACGTCGCAAGTTGTCTTTTTGACTTACTAACTACGATACACTGAACCGATTTTACCTGTCTTGGAACGCTGAGTGCGTTAGTGTCTTCTGTATCAGCAGTATACCCTGGCTCACTTTGCTACCTCACACAGTGCCCCGTATGTTTTAAGGGTGTCCAGACAGCATAATCTATCGTTAATACCACATTGGTAGCCATGGGCATTCAATTCCATGGCCAACTAGGCGTGCCAAAATCCTTCAAGCACGGTCACCACATGGTGTCATTACGAGCCGTTCATTGTTTTGACAACCGCGTCCAATTCCAACAACCTAACCTGCCCTAGGCCTCTGGATAGGTTCGCAATGTGGCCCTACTCATCCCTTTACTTCATCCCGATAATTATGCTTACTTCATTCATGTATGTTAACAACGCAAGAATTTAAGAATTGACGGCTGAGAATTTTTCGAAGTTTATCTATGGCCAAGGTTTTAGCTTCGAGAGCCATGCGAGTAAGAAACATTATTTGGCAGTACTGTGAAAGAAAACACCATTGTGCATAGGGAGCTGGCAACTGGCCCGAAAACCTCAGGTTGCTTGGAGGAGGTCAACCATAAGGCCTTTGTAGTAGTCAGTTTGGAAATTCGATATTTCGTTCCCTCTTGGGTAGGTATTTATTCAAGTGTGTTCTCTGTTCGGAGGACTGGTGCGATTCTGAATTTTGATGCTTTTCCGCTGACCTAGTTCCGTTGCCCGAGTTCGGTAACTGGGACCAACCCTGAAGAGCCAGGATGAGAAGTCAAATTTCTGGTTCACCAAGTGAGCACACCCAAACGTGTTTCACAAGCAGTCAAACGTTTTAGTTTGCTGAACAAACCAATTTGATTCTTTGATACAGTCAACTTCCTCTTGACGTCATCGTAGTTAGCTTCTTCAAATGCAGCATGTTCGAAGCAGCTCCGATTAATCGATATACCAACTCGCGAAGGAAGTCGGTTTCTCCATAAATTCTTATGGAAAATTCCCAAGAGTTACTGTATTTTTGACCAAACAGGGGCGTCGAGTTCAACAGGCTAACTTGATTTCGTCTTTTTTCAGTCTTATTCAAACAGTTAACTATCGTTTGTCCTTGCAGGTTGTCAAGGATTTGATGCCGTTCATGAGCCTACTTGTTGTTGCTCTGTTCAGCTTTGCACTCCTACAGTGGGCAGTAGCGTACACCGGGACAGCGAGTGAATCATATTTGGATAACTCAAAAACTCTGTTTGAGGCGCTTAAACTTGCCTACTTTCAAATGTTTGGTGAATACCAGTTGGAAGATTTAACTACGAGTGAGTTTTCCACTTTAGGTGGCCATTTCTGTTATGAACTCTCTCAAAATACTGAAATGTTTTTGTTCTACTTAAAATCATCTCTGAGCCCAGATCAACAAACGACACGTTTGTTAAATATTCTCCATATCTGCTGAAAACGAAAACAGGAACTTAACTGCATGTTTAAATGTTCGTTTTTACTCTAGCACAATTAGAATCCCTGTGCTACCCTATCTAGCTTTTAGCAGACTCCGACTGCTCATGTCAGAAACGGATATTCGAGTCAATAAACATCTGACTTGGCAGAACGCTCACGACTTTTGTGATTTGGTAGTTCTCAGATGGATTCCGCAGGCTGTTACTTACCGGACTAACTACACTATATGAACTTTATAGGGCTTTCCTGTTTAGGGGGTTGAATTGACGTATTACAGTGTCCGAAAACGCTGAAAAAAGTGAAAAGTACCAGACGGACACTGGCTTCTTGCAGATATTTTTTTTCGTACATACTATGCCGCTTCACTTTCAGGTTTAATGCGGGCGCGTTCGTCAAAACACCGAATCTAACCCGATTCGTCTTATTCCGGATACAAAATGGCAGACAGTGATATACCTAACGCTGAATACTTCATAACGTTCATACTACCTGTACTAATGGTGATGCTTAATTAGGATCTCCTAAGTTTCCATTATAGGCTAGCTTAGCTGCTCGCCGTAGAGCCAAAAGATGCTTTGAAGATATTGCTGATACATCTTATAGGCTACTTACGAAACATAAGCAGTCTTGATAAGAACAAAGGACCAATGAAATTTCGTGAGCCACCTTCTGGATCATCAAGCCACTAAATACCACTTCATGCAGTGTGAATCGATATTGCGAATCAATTATACGTACAGAACTAAATAAACTGCGGACAGATCGTCTTTCGGACAATGATGTACAGCTCGATATCTCTTTGGGGATCGTCAGCTGTCGAGGATGAACAGCCAAAGAACACTTTGCTTCAAAATTCCTCTTGGATCGCTCGAATTGGTATTGCAATAAAATGTATGAAACGGGACGATACCCGAAACCGGTGGTTTAAAAATAAACTTGAGATCTTCTGTGACCTTTCGCCTGTATAGCCTTTCAGTATACATTTTTAGGCCAAAAGTTTCCATACTGAAAAATACTTTGCGTGTATCCATTGCGCAGTCTTTTGCAATAAAATAACCTCTTGAAACGGATGGGTGTTTGTATTTTCTAGATGATTTCATGGTTTGTACCATTTGGATTGAACAGTTGCGGTATTTAGTTAGTGATGGGTTTGACGATCAGCTCCCAGTTTGTCCTGCAGTTGTGACTTCCGTGGTCATTCTGACAATGCTTTAGGAATACTTACACCATAATAAAAATGTTTGCTTCCATGCCTTTGCTGTGGTCTACCGAATCATTGATGGTGGGCAAACAATTTGGAAACTTCGATGGAGATTTCGTCTTATAAGAATCCATGCTAAAGAACTGAGGGACACTGCACAGCTGTGCCATCCTTATTGTGAATCACCTGGGAGTTTCAAACCCCCGACTTGACGGCTAGTAGTTTGAAAAATTAACCATTCCTTCACGGGAAGCTGGTCAGCCTCCAGCATGAAATCTAAAGCGCTTTAGACTGCCTTACGTCAGATCGGTTCGTCATTTCTAAGGTTTGTTCCTCTTCATCTCAGACCCTAATCAAAATACTTTATAAAAACCGGGAAATCATAAAGTAAAAGTCAAAGCCTTATTTTGAAATCCGTGTATTCCTAATATCCTCCTGAAGAAATTTTCATATGAAAAACAAATTTCCTTACGAAATTACGAAACCTCGTGCCAAGACCAGTCCACAATTTGGCATGTTTGTGAAGTAAAGTTCTTTCGGATAAAGCGTATTTCGGTGCGCAAGAACGCGACCTTATTCACTTCTCGGAGGGATAGTTAGCCACCCCTTAAATGGTGACGTGACACAACTTGAAAATGTCCATCACAATGCTTCCCATTTGGTTCCGAATCCAAGGGTCACTATGTTGCGCGCATGTACAATCTAAGAAGGGTAAAATGCATTTGACTTGCATATATTTCGTGAGCGTTTTGAAGCAAACGTCCGAAGCGTTTGAATGGCATTTACGTTAAGGCAGCATATCATGGACGTATAGAAGTGCGTTCCTAACATAAAGCCTGAACTGTCACCCGACATGAGTCTGAAAATTTTCTCGTGATCTTTCCGGCTTGTGATTTGCCCAGCTACACTCTTTATGTCAGTATCAATAAAAAAGTACCATCTGATTTTCAGCCGGGCTCGTGGATAGAACCGTTATGTTCGATGCCGTTGTTGCTAAACATACAGTGCTGTGAACATGTCAAAAATCAGGTCCACAATTTCGGTTACGCTTATCATTAACGAGCCAGGCTTTTGGCTGCAGTACCACACTGGTGTTTGGCAAACCTGATGTAAACCCAGAACTAAGCGGTGTTCAGGACCCTTGAGAGAGGATCACTAATGTTCATCTGGAAGTGATGTTTGCTGTTTGTTTATGAAATATAAAATATGTCTCAAAATTTCGTGGAATTCAACTTAGATTTTGCGCTCTCTAGTAAAATCGTCAGAGCTGTGGATATTACAATCCTTCACGCAAGCTAAGCCATGCCATGTCCAGCAAATTACGTGTTACTGGTGTCACTATCCGAAGGAAATCAAGGTCATCCAATTAAAATGGAGTCTGATTCTTTTACATTTCCCTGAATATATGTGCATGAGATATTACTATGATATATCAAGGGGCATATTATTATATCATTATTATAGTTATCGTGATAATGTTTTAGTTTGTGGTTTTATATATTTTTTTCAAAATAGTGATTCACTGTCTCTCCACTGTCACTTTTGTTTCCTAAAGAACAATCAGAAGACTGCAAAACGAACAAGCTGAATTGCGTAGACGGAATTTCCGAATGGCTTGCGCCGATTATACTGGCTATCTTCGTAATCCTCACACAAGTTCTACTCCTAAACCTACTGATTGCTATGCTCACGTAAGTCTTTACGTAGGTCCTGCTTCTTCATCAACGTGTTTGTTGAATGTGACAAGTTCGCTACAGGCAAGTTCTTGTTGATTCAGGCACTATCCTCAGAACACTGTTGTTTGAATCGAAAAACTTACCTGCAATGGCATCGCAAAGTCAACAAATCAACAGCCATGCTCATCGTAACAGGTGACCGCAAATAAGGGTCCGTCGTTTCCATCGGGACATGCGGAGACGTACAATTGCCAGCGAATCTGTCACCGCAGCGTCAGTGCCTACCCCACCTCCGGTTGGTAGTGAAACCTACGCAACAAATTAGCCAAGCTATAGGAGCAATTAAACTAGTGTATACGATATCTGATCTGCTAAAATTCTATGTGATGGCAATTTTGGTTGAGGTGTTAAGCATAAACAGTGCACAGATCTCAATCACATGTGCTAAACTGCATCCAGCTGCAGCTTTCAAAATGATTCGACAAAGACTACTTAATGGGTGAAGAGCTGAAGACCGATGAGAAGAGGACTTAAAACGAGGGTACGGTTCTACGGCCTTCCTCTGACTTCGTCCCTACAAACAAACACGGAAATGCCGCAACAACGAGCACCTCATTAGGGAGACAGTTACTATGGCATGGCATGGCTTCGCAATAATTCAGCATAGCTTACCCTTCACGGAACCACCTAGGACGAGCCTTCTGAGTCCCGATGTGGCAAGCACTGAGTCGCATGCACTCACGTGCGTCCATCTTTATTAGTCTGTCCCTCCGCATTCGGTGCTTGCCCATGCGCTTGACTTTACCCTTCATTTACTATTTATCCAAGTCATGATGGTGGGTCATGCTTAACAATTTAGGACGGCTGCATACACCAATTCCCCAGCTAATTGTCTCGTTTACTAGTATGAACCAATCAAATAGCTGAGCCGACCATCTGAGGTTATGATGCCCAAAGTGACTGTCTCATCCATCATGGAAAATCATCTCAGTGGACCTAAACTCATAGGTTGACCTGACAATATCCTGCTATTAAGCCATATCGTACAATAACTGCATTCTTCCAGACTTTAATTTAGTTGACAAAACCAATACCCGAGCCTATATGTCAGCATTAGCGCGTGCCTGGACCTTTGGTAGAGGCCTCACAGACTGACGGTAATAAAGCCAGCATAGCACCACCGGGCAATCAGACTTGAATACATCTCCCCGGTACAATCGACCTATACTTTAGCCTGGCTAAACAGTACACAACTGACAGGAGCTGACGATCATTACAGAGAAGCGATGCGTTGATGCATCATTATACTGTGACACAAACGTTAGTAAACATCTGTAGCTTTAGGTCGTTTGTCAGACACATTCTTATTTCGCTCCTGCTGCAAATTCTTCAAGCTGAACAAGAAACTGAGCAACAAAACTTCATTCGAAAACGTTGTGGTCTTTCCAAAACACTAAGTCGTCGTTTGTTGGTCATTAAGCGCGTACATAAACTGTTCAGGTGAACAGTGTATGGACTGCGCGCGATCAACACAGCTTCCGTGCTCGATATCACAGGCGGCCCAATATTTATCTGGACCATATCTGTTTAGTATCCGTCTGCGGTGCGAGTTAGATCTATCACACGCAGCTAGGCGGTACAACTATGAGAAAAAAGTGCAGCAAACTGGGTTGGAGTGATCAACTGGGGAAAGTTTTGGACATCACCCCAGGTTCAGAGGGAAAGATTATCTGGCATGACAGTCACAGGTGTTGCATACCAAACAGGTCCTAAACACCGAAGGCCCTTTGCTCTTATCAGAAAATGTTTCCCGTTTTACCAACTACAAAATACAGAATTCTGAACAAGCACAATGCATGCATAGTTAATAAACACGGGTTGCAAGGTCGAGGCTAGCAAGGTGTACGGTTTTTTCGAGTACATATCAAATAACCGCTGCATTTCAGGGATAACACTACCACTGGTTGAGGGGTGGAATCCTGAGTCACTGCGGGTCCAAAGGTTAATTAATGTAGAAGATTAAATAAATGGCTGACGTCCTCTGGATGCCTGGGCATAGTAGGAAGCTTCAGACGGTTTATGTTGAGCCATACGTGGTGCTACGCGCAAGCCCTTAATGCCGACATAAGGAGTAAGATCGGTGGGCTAAGTTGCAGAAGTCTGTCACAAGCCAAGAGCCGACAACAACACTTGGGCGAACCCTTCAAGCTACAATCCCACCTCTGTTTCTCTGTCTGATGTGTAACCGTTTGTGTCGAGTATACTGCACTTTCTGAACTGTTGGTAAGTCTTCGACCTTGCAATTCAAACGATCTTCATAGCCAGGTTAGCTTGCATAAGCATTGTTCCAGGATATTAGGTTATGAGCCAAACCATCGAGTGCGTTCGAGTTCACGATGTTCTGACAAGCCTGTGTGTAATCCACACACTCATTCTTTCTTTCAGCACTACTTATGAACGAATTGAATCTTCTGCGACCGGTTACTGGTCCTTACAACGATATCAAGTGATCTGTGAATTCGTCGAGCGAAGTGTATTCCCACCGCCCTTGATCATATTTTGGCACATCTATTTGCTGTTTAGATGTATGGGAAGGAGATGTATGCATTCCGAATCCTATGGAGAACATCCATTTAGTAGGTTCAGTTTTTGATTTTTACAGTAAATAGATGCCATGAATACTTTGTCCTAGATTATCTTTCCAGCGAGCTTTCTGAGATCATTTTTAACAAATATTTGGCTTTGGTCCAGTTTGATAGCCACAACTGACAGATCTTTCATATCTGAAGGACCTACTGGAATTGGCATTTGAGTTTGTACCTGTGGGGCATTATGTCGCAGGCTACTACTGTTTCTTAAGTTGACCTTCCATCTCCGTGATTAAACAAGTGTGAATGAGGAGTGCCCAAGGCTCCTGGACGCACACGAGGCCTGATTATGCAAAGGCTTGTTACAGAACATTGACCAACGCCCCCGAAGGACGTGTGGAAAGAACCTACGCGCAGAAAAACGAATCAATCAGACCTATGAAACTTTCTAGGTAATTTTGTTCCATCTACACTGTCTGACTTCATTTTGAGTCACATGCAACGTGATGTTGACTGGCATCCGGAGGATGCTTCCGAATAAGAAGGAAAAAAGTTTGTCGGATTTATAGCAAAAATTGGCTTTGCATCAGAGGGTTGTCCTTACACTATACATTTTAAAATGAATATAATAAAGCAAACTGGTCAATGGAGTGGAACCACTTATGGACAGATGATTGCGGATTTTTAGACCCTAGAGTCCAATAAAAACGCCCTTGTGCGTCTGAGCATCTCCACTACTGCAAACAGTTTGGAGGAGCGTGTACACATTCCCGTTTTCTTCCGCCGGCTTCTCACCACTACTCACATTCACTATTGAGTTAGATAAAGAAGTCGAGTATTGTGAAGTATGTCAAGGTCACATTAGACACCCCAAGGCCACAGACGAACGAGAGCATCTGGCGGTACCCAACAATGCGTAGGTTATCTGGTGCATATGTGTGAATTCTAAGTTAGGGGGATGAATTTGAAATTAAGGAGTACGCCAAAACAAATCCGAACGCAGCGAAACCTAACCCAGTTAAGTCAAGGTGACAGAAATCCGTTCTCTCCATTTTGATCAGTAAAGTGGTCTGGTATTCCAGGTAGTATCGATCTCTGGAATCAGCTGGCAAGCTGAATACTCATGACAAACAGTTGTGCTATTAGTTATTCTAATTTCTGGATCTACTCACCAGGGTCATAGCAGCTGATCAGTATTATCGATTTTTCATCTAGCAAGTTAGAGTGACAATGCAAATCAGCATCGCCAGGCAAAAATTGATTTCCTCTGTACGAATGTAAACGTCGTAATACTTCCATATCTGGTCCATGGAAGTTTTAGTCATTAACGGTGATGTAACTCAATCTCTGGCGTCACTTGGCACCAGATTCAGTTTGTGATACGGAGCATTGAGTTCGAACTACTTGAACGCATCGCAGTTCCTAATCTTAATACACATCAGAGATCAGGTCAGTTTCTGTGTTTCTTCAAATGTACTTTTTGTTCATACTGTGCGCTCAGTATTCGCACAGCGGAATTGAATTTTCGAAAGCTACGACGTGTCCCTGATGGACCAAAACAGACAGGCAACTGATTTCAGAATACCAGTCCAAACTTCTGAGACCCATCTGAGCATCCCGAGGTCCCAGCGATGCTAGGAAAGTATCCCACCAGAATTTTTCCACCACAGGTATTATTGTTTCAGTGGACAATGAAATTTGGTGAGCTGCGAAGATATTAAAGTAGATTAGGGTGTTTTCTGGTTTGAGCACGTACGCAACAAAATACAGCATTGTGGCGTAAAACGTTTTATTCCACTGGCAAAGGTTTTGCAGCTAGGCGGCCAGGGAGCCCCTTCACACTGACAGTGGGCACAAGTAACTTAAGTATAATGCCTTATCACTCAAAATGGAATCCTTCTCAGGTTGCAAAATCACCAAATCAAGCAAGTAAGCATTACTGTCCAAGTAACAAAAATTTGATGCCTATTTTCAGACAATGGATTACTTAACATTGCCAATCGTCTTTACGAATCTGGCGTAGGGTGAGAGATTGGAACAGAATAGCACAGTGTTTTACGTCCTTCACACTATCCCCAGCAGAAATCTACCGTGTTGCGTGAACAAGATGAACTGGCCGACTTGTGGTCTCGATTCCCACTCGATGGAAGTTGCCAAAGTGACTGTACAAAGGCGCAAGCTTGAGGGCTTGTTTGATGTTTGTCATGAAACAGGAATAAAGAAAAAAGTCCGGTGTTTTTCATACGCTTAATTAAAGCTTATAAAGGTGCTTCACGAACAAGTCGAAGTGAAAAGACCAAAGAATGTCATCAAACTCTCACTGGACCGGAGAAGGAGGGTCCAGCCGGTGGTCACCTAATTGTGGTGTGTCCACTTGCCACCTTTTTTTGTTTCTAAATCAGTTGATTACTGACGAGATTTACCGCCACGCATTGTTCAAATCCGCCACGGGGAATGGGCAAGTATGGGCGCTTCCATACTTTTGTGTGTGGTTATGATCTGTCTAGACTGTCTGCCTGAAGGAGCAGTCCCGTCTCAGATACGACCCAGCGGATTATTTCGTGACACGCTGACATGAATCCGACTTAGAAGAATGCGCACAAACTTTCGACCTCTTCTGGACGGAAAGCCCTACTCATAAAAATGCCGTAACCATTTCGGTATCCCACGATTCTTCCTGCTCTTCTTGAGGCATCTCGGGTAAGCGCCATTCCGAAATTTCCGCCAAGCCAAATTGGACGCAATTTCTGAAGTACACTCTTTCGCAAATTATGTTGGTTCCAACGAGAGGTTCGACTTAATCCCAGCTGAAGCGCTTGCATACCATTTGGATTCAAGCAGAACATAAGGCTGACAGAAACTCGGAGACTGCGCCTACTTCATGAGCCTCAAGAGGAGAGGAATTGATAGCGGGCTGTCGAAGAGTATTTAGCAGCCTCCTGAACAGTGTTTCTTTCAGAATATATACTGCAGCATCTCGAATATCGTACCACTTGAAGCGCGGATCATATTCAGTTGAAAAACATCGCTGGCAGGAGATTCAGCTGGTATTCGGCTGACTCTAAGTTAAAACCAAATTCGTTTGCAAGTGAATGTTTCCGACATATTATGTTCATTTAAAATTTTATTATGTTCACACTGGTGATGGCTCACCCAACTGTTGGTTGCAAATCCGATCTCATGTTTACACTCGGGAAAACTCCTAGGTTGGAAGATGACCTCGTTGAGAGCAATATCGCGTGAAATTTAGAAAACGATTGGATAAAAGTTCTGTCTTTTACCCCACTACGCCCATTTAATCGACCTGTTAGCTTCAAATAATCTTTGGTAATTTTTCATCCGCTGGCCATTACATATCATCACAGTCTGTTTATCCTCTTTGCCCTATTTTTTTAAGAAAAATCTTACGTTAAAGATAAAGCTGCAACGGAACGGCGTCTGATTCAGTGGGAACGGTTACGATTTTGGGACTATCAACGTTACGTTTTACATGGTCGCCGACGAAAAAAAGCTTCAAAATCCGTCAACGTGCGTACCACAGTCATGGGTGGACAGGGTGGCGCTTCGGGAACACAAATCAGCCAAGCGTTACAAAGCTTGCAGGATGGCACAAACGAGGGTATTCGATCACTCATGGAGAAAATAAACCGGGTGGACGAGGTGGATCGTAAAGCTGATCTAATTCTGAGGCTTCTCAAAGGGCTTCAAGAAGAAGTATGTTTAAGTCAGCAGGATGGTATTTTTCCAGTTTGTTTTCCCATGAAATAGTAGCGAACCACAACATTTCCCTTTTCTTATGAGACATTGTAACTGATCAGTGAAACATTTAATGGAAAACAACGAAAAGAATCGTACAGCTTGTAGCTACAAGACCTCCTGAATACCAAAGACAAGTAGGCCGTTTACATTGTTGTTAGTCTACCTTTAAGATCAACAGCACCAGCAACAAGTTCGTGTTCTTATTGAATTGTTCCGAATACTGTTGAAAAAACGTTCATTGGTTCACAAAAAATTAGGGGAATTGATTCACTTGCCAATCGTAAGATAGACAAGATAGCGGTTTCTTTCAGGCGCCTTCTCTTGTGAAGAGTTGCGAAAAAATTACTGGTTCTACCAAACAATTCGTATACACTTAGAGTTCTTTCCAGTTTGCGTGAACAGGGCTTGTATCTGCGCCTTTCTACAGAGAATAGTTTGAAGTCTGCATGGCTTTGTGATGCTTCTAATCCTGCTGCAGACATTTTCTGAAGAGTCACACTAATACGGTTCAACTGATGGTCACCTCTAGAAAGTGGACTAACAGTGAAAAATAGTTTTGTCAGATGGCCAGGCTGATGGCTAGGACCAAACGCACACTGTGTGGTTAGCCTATCGTTACTAGTGGATCAAGGTCAACTGCCAGTGGCCTTCATGTGTAATGTCACACACCAGGGGATATGGGTTACTGTAGTAGGTTGAGAACAAGTAAACTAACTTGGAGATTGGTTAGGTCGTGATTGGTCCAGTGATTTTCACAGTAATTTTTCCGGCTACAGTTGGTTGGATGACCCGACAACAATTGGTTAGAAGTATTCAGATGGCCAGCGATACCTGCGAAAGTACTGAAAAGCGATGGTGAACATGGATCGTTTTCTGTGACTGGTCATGGAAAATTTGCTCCACAAATTTGTGGGATGCAGTTAGTAATTTACGGGGAAAATCAGGAACACGAGTTGGGAATCATCGCAGGGTGGAATTCATTACGTGTCATATCGGGTTGCTTGCCGGCCTACAAATATCGTACGCTTTTTTCTGTATATACAGGACGAAGTGCTACAGACAAAATTCAGTGACCTAAACAAACGATGGTATTTTGAAGCGTAAACCTCCTCCACTTTGAGGAGTCCGGTAAACGACTCCAGGTGTGTTATCGTTGTTTGTAGTGTGATCAGTTTTGGTCTTTGGCTCTTGGACTAGGCTTCTTCATTCCGCGTCTCAGCCAAGTCCCGTATTCTGGCTGAAAAATGTTTTGGCGGGCAAGCAACATAGGACACCTGACACTAACAGGAAACCCTACACACAAAATCTGGTAGTGAACTTTGGATGCTTTATTTGGGGGACTGAGCACATGGTTAGAACTGAAACAGGTTAAATAAACAGAATTTCTAGGTTTTCGCCCCATTACTTAAACTCTCCAATAAATATGGAGATGCTACTTGTATAGACGTAAAACACTACTCACAAGGTTTCTGAAAACTCTTCGACAGGTCACGAGCGGTTTAGCCCTTCTTGGGGCTCATCAAGTAGGCACAGTCCCCGAGTTCCCGTCAACCTCATGTTCTACTTGAACCCAAATTGCACGAAAATAGCGAACTACACTCATTTGCAAACCAAGTTGGTTCTGCGGGAGACTCACCTAGAACCCAGCTAAATCTCTTGTTTTTATGATATTTTTAAGCTGGTTTGGTTTCTCCTTACTTTGATTAGTTGGCATCATTGTGATTATAGGTAGTCCGGGATAGCCAACCACCTTTGGACTTTCAAGAGAGAGAGAAGCTGGAGACACTCAAAAAAGTATAGATTTATAACCAGTTTAATAAAACATTTAGGTATATTTTGCATCTACCTCTGCGGAATATAGCTACAGGAATCGTTATATTCAACCTTCCTTGTTGATTTTTTGTTTACTTCCGATGTACAATTGCATTGCCCCTCCTTATTGTATTGGAATCTAAAAGACTCAAATGGTTGTTTCTTCCAAACTTCATTGTGAGCTTCATGCTGTCGTGAACTGAGCTGAGGTTTTCAGGAAGTCTTCGAGGTCAGTGTTCTTCGATGCAATGCCATTTACAGTGAATAAAAGGTAGAGTATTCAGCAATTTGGCTCAGTCGCTATCTTCCTAATATGCTCACAAATATCTCCCCCTCCCCCCCAAAAAATTGGGCACGCTATCGCAACTGTCCTACTGTCTGTGAATTTCAATTGTGCAGCTTAACTGATCGTTTAAACTACACGTTAACAGTCGCTTTCCCAGGACTTTGACAGGTTTGTCAACATTCCTGCCAGTGCACTGTATAAACCCACGTGAATGCCATATGGTCTCGTTAATGAACGAATAGGATCAACCATGTCTTGACCTGTTTTGCTCTTGCACTACTGCGGACTGGGAACTTCGTTTTTACTTCTATCTTTGCTATCGTTGCCACGATCGCGTGACAGAAAGACCGTCTGAGTCTAGCACACATTCAACTTCGACTGCAAGGCTTAGAAAAACGGAGAATCATCCCAATGAACCACTGTCTAGATTGATACCACAAACCTGCGTGATCGGAGTTAGCCAATGTTAATAAATGTGCTGACCGGATCAAAAACTTCGGACAACCGGAACCTGTGTTTGTTCGTGCCCACACATTTGTTCGCACCGTGAGCCTGCACACGTCCCAACACACCGTTATGTACCTCCGCTATAAACTCATTGTGGAGGCAGAGTGCAGAACTATTTGAGGTTTGGATGGCTTCAGTGAGGCTAACTGACAACGGCTCTAGAACGTACGATACGACAAGTTTTGTTTTAAGGGACCAGGCTTTTCACTGACCTCAATGGCCAACACTTTGGTTACCAGGAGCTGTAACTTTCCCTGTTTGTGAGCAATCGGGATCTTAGAAATTTGCTTGTTGCAAAGGTTTTCATTTTTCGAGACATTAAACGCTTGCAAAAATGAACGATTTTGTTTTATCATATGTAGCAATTAATGCGCAAAAAGTCATGATTTTCTTTGCTATCCTGCAGTTCAAAATATCCTGGAATTTTTCATGTGATTGCAGTTGAATTTATCCTGAAATCGCCATAGGATTTCAGGATATGATAAACAGAATGTGATCTGGCGAAAGAATTCTACTCAAACAGACTTCACCTGAAAAATTTCCACAGTCGTGATAGGAGATTTTCGGTTTCCTGTCTTAAGATGACGATTCGACTGATGATCCACATTTTATGGGTCGGTATCAGCGCCTTTTTTAAGTTTACTCAAAACCAGTTGTTGAAACCTGAGTCTTCCCTTACACAGTAAACAACATTACGTAGGGAATGTATGTTCACTGTTATTCGAAGAACTCTTCGCTGTTTCCCTTAAAGAGAGTCTTAGATCATAAAGTTCATGCGATGTCAAATTTACTCATTGTTGACAAACTGGCATAGCCTGTTTCACGTTCCAAATATTCACTGCTTTTCATTCATCATCTGGAATTAAACAGGATACTGAAGTAAGCTTCTCAGTCTCATTGCCTTACAAAACACCCGTAACCAAGCAGTGTGTTGTTGTGTGATCAGCAAACACAATAAACTCTACTCAAGAACCTTCTTCATATCAGCCCAGCAAAAGGATACCAGTAAGCTGGACGCCTCGCGGCAAAGCAATCTTACAAGAAAAACAGAAAGTACACAAGCAGTAAAGAATTATGCGCTGTTTGTACATGCTCCTCTAGCGCACATCAAAGTGTGAACTGATGTAACTTTATGAAAGCATCCTTTGTATGTACCTTCTGACTAGAAGGTTTAAGGCATATTACATGAGCGAAGAGCGGAACCACATAGCTGTCCAACCATCCGACTTGCGTTTGAATCGTCCAGCCGGCCATCACGGTCCAATATCGATCACCATACAGAAATTGCTAGACAAGAAATTTTGAGCTTAGGCTATTGATTTAAAAGCTGGATCATGGTATTTGTTGGAGTGATGTGTCAGTGATATGACTCTTTTTGAACGGCCTCAGTGGAGAAGAACAACACCGTTAGCCAACTACACTGTTCCGTATTCAAAACATTTGTATACCCTCAACAAACAAACAGAGCGAGAAAACATTATAAGCTATAATCAGCCAATTGTCAACTCATTCCACAGATTTTGCACCGTTTGGTTTTCGTTTTTGCACCTCAATGTCCACTAGCCTTTATGCTTTTTGTCCACTTATCAGAAGGGGAAGCTTTTCCATCCTCACTCTTAGCCTATCTTCCAAGTGTCAACAGTCGTCTGTCCACACTTGATCGATTCACACAAAATTGCACGTTTGTTGCACTGTATTCCTCAAAAGGGATGGGATAACCTCGAATGGTATTGTATGTTGCTCATATGGTTCTTTACTCTCACAGTCAGCTGATAGTTAAATAAACTTTCCCCTTGAATCGAACTTCAGGATAACCTGGCAGGATACAGCCTGGGAGTTTGAGGATCTGTTCATGAGCAAAGGCATGCAAACCGTACTTTTAATGCCAGGTGGATGACCTAGTGTCCAGAAACCACCTTGGAATCGCATTTAATTCAATTC
The DNA here is from genome assembly GCA_004794785.1 of Opisthorchis felineus. Lineage (NCBI taxonomy): Eukaryota > Metazoa > Platyhelminthes > Trematoda > Opisthorchiida > Opisthorchiidae > Opisthorchis > Opisthorchis felineus. Next base: position 115,345 of record SJOL01007899.1, on the reverse strand, counting down.
AATCAATTCAATTTGTCAGCTATAAACCGTGTACCGTATGCACATTGGTTCCAGCTGCTACAGTTTCGATCACCGGAAAACAGGTATGTGGAACATCCGACCAGCTTTGGAGGCGAAGGCATGTGCAGTTTGTTCGGAGATTGGGTAGCTACGCATTGAAGGCGATAGCTTTGATGCACGAGTGCCACTGACTGCGCGATTGGGCCACATCTGCCAATGTCATTAACTACCGGTGATTTGAGTCCCGGGGTCCCCATCCAGGGAGGCGGCAGTTGCCCACCGGACTAAGTTTACTGGTTAATGTTTTCATACTTCCTTGCCAGGTCAAACACTGTCCACCCCTCGGTCGCTTCCATTCAGCACAGGGCTGGGCGAAGTGAGCTCTGCGAGGCAGGCGGTCTTCTGGCAAGCGGAGTACATTTCCTAACCAGCGCAGCCTATGAAGCGTGAGTAATTCATCTATCGCGGGAGAGTACCTTCTTCCCAGGACCATCTGGCGTACCTCAGCATTGCTAATCCGATGTTCCCAAAAGACCTGACCAATGCTTCGGAGGCACCGATGGTCAAACACTGACATCTTCCGTATGTTCTCTGCGCGTAGGAGCCACGCCTCTGATCCATAAAGCAGTATGGATCGCACCACCGCAGTATAAACGCTTCCCTGGGCAGACAAACTGCTATCACGTCGGTGCCATAGGTGTCGGAGGTTGGCAAAAGCTACCCTGGTTTTTCCGATTCGAGAAATAACCTCATCTCCAGCCAGTCCACCGGAACGTATACAGCTGCCCAGGTAAACAAATTTATCTACCACGTCGATTGGCTCTCCTGCAAGTATGAGGTGTGGGTTTGATCCCACCCAGTCTTGTACAAGCACTTTACAATTTGGTGTGAAGCGCATGCCAAACCGTGCAGCAGAGTTATTTAGGTTGTTTAAAATCGTTTGCATTTTAGAAGGATCTAAACCAAGGAGAGCAATATTGTCTGCATACTCAATGTCTGTGAGCGAATGTCCCGGGAGCATTTCGACTCCCGAGGTTTCAGAGACAGGCAGAGAAATTTCAAGAAGCATATCAATAACAGAGTTGAAGAGGAAAGGGGAAAGAGGACAGCCTTGTCTTACCCCACTGGACGTGGTGAACTCAGGCGAGAGCTTCCCGTATACTCGTACGCGTCCACAGGAATTCGCTTACAGTGTCCCCATAAGGGATAGAAATTTGGAAGGGACACCTTTGATCGCCAGACACTGCCAAAGTGGCTGACAATCGACGGAATCAAAAGAAGCTTTCAGATCAAGAAAAACGACCAACGTTGGACCTCTGAAGGAGTGGCGCTGTTCAAGAAGTTGTCTCAAAGTGAAGATATGGTCGATGCATCCTCGACCAGGGCGAAACCCAGCTTGATTCTCACGAATCTGTCTCTCCCGATAATCCATCAATCTGCGCGGACTAATGCCACAGAGCACCTTAGATGCTACGGATATCAGGCTGATACCAAGATGGTTTTCACATGATGCTCTTGCTCCCTTTTTGAAAAGTGGGATGACGGTCGAGGAGCTCCATTCGGCTGGCATTCTGTTTCCATTCCAAATCTTCTGCAGTATGGTTGTCAGACTGGTCACCAGGACCTCGCCACCTTTGAAGAGCGAGGGGTGTAGACCGTCCGGGCCAGGTGCCTTGTCGCTCCCCAGGATTGATATCTCACGCTGGATTTCTGTTGTTGATGGTGGGCTGGTGTCAATATTCCATTCGGGCCCGCTTGGTTCTTCCAGCGGTTGTGTTGAAGGAGACCAGGTGAACTGTTCTTTGAAGTGCTCAGCCCACCGCTCAAGACGGCGATTGAGGGAGTGAATTGCTGTTCCGTCTTTTTCGCATATTGTCTCACTGACACCTGACTACTTTTGACCCGTTGATCGAATCAGCTGAAACAGGGGGCGGCTTTTGCCTGCAGCGGAAGCCTTCTCCATCCCCTGGGCCTTTGAAATCCACCAGCGTTATCTGTCACTCTTCAAGCTCCTGATTATCCGGTGTTTGAGGGATCTGCGTGCGCCATTACAGTCGCTAGTTGCTTGTATGGCCTTTCTGGCAGCAATAAGATCTGCTGATCTCGAAGATAACCAGTGTTCATTTAGTTGAATCAGCTGACCTGGACAAGTAGTTCTGAAAGCTGAGAGCATTGCTTCTTTAACTCGACTCCATTCATCCTCCAAGCTGTCTTCGTCGTCCACATGACTGTGCGTTTCCAGTAGCTTTTCTATCCACATCAGCCCGATACTCTTCAGCTACTGAAACTTGTCGAAGTTGATGAACGGAGCTGCCCTCTTTCGGCACGCGTAGTGCTGGCAGAAAGCGATGGCGTGATCAGAGTCAAGTTGCGTACCCCAGAAGGAACGACAATCCTTAACTGAGGCTCTCCATCGGTAACTGATAGCCATCTGGTCCAATTGAGTCCACGACTGTCTTGTGGTAGGTGGCCTCCAAGTACCTCGGTGTGAGCGTTTGTGTTGGAAGTTCGTACTGAACAGGAACAGACGATGATCTTCACACAAGTGAAGAAGCCGCTCCCCATTATCCGTACGCTCAGCATCGACTCCAAATCTACCGCCTAACTGTGCCTCTTCGGAACTTAGTCGTCCAACTTGGGCATTCATATCACCCACAGGATTACTATATCCGTCCTTCTTGCCGACCGAAGCAGTCGTGACAGATCTTGACAAAACTCGTCCTTCTCAGTCTCAGAACTGCTATCCTTTTGGGGCGTATGCTGATACGACAAACAAACACCGTTTACCGCATCGACCTGCGTTAATCTTAATTGAGCCAGACAACCGCACAGCGCAAAGGCGACTGTGTACTGGGATCCAGTCCAGTAAGGCGCTTTCAGCCTTGGGGCTGAGTGCAACTCCCACACCGCAGAAACCACGAGCCATTGCGTCAGGATCACCGGATACCCGAAGAGTGAAATGTGGAACATCTGGGCTCGTCCTAAGCGGCTTGAGGAGCACAACCGAAGTGGGGTCTTGTATGCGTGTTTCGGGGACACAACGTACATACGATGGGCTGGGAGAGAGGGAGGAAGAAGGCTGGCGAGCAAAGAACAGCAAGGGCAAATGATACTCCCCGGTTGCCCAGGCCGAAGAAGGGGTTTAGTTGAGGTACCCCACCTTGAGCCTTTGACTCCCACAAGGCAGTGGGAGGATGTAGGGTTTTGTTCGGGGACCCTGCCCCTAGCCTCTGACTTAAGAGTCTGGACTGCGAGGCAGCGGTTGTTAGGGTTTTCTTGGGGGACCCTGCCCGGAGCCAATGACTCAATAGTCTGACCTAATTGGCTCTAGGGGGCCGGCCTGGCCCGTGGGCGCAGGCAGTAGGGTGTTACTGTCTCACTCCTGATGCGGCTGCGCACAGCAGATGCCTTTTGAGCAGCACCGGACTCTTTGCTCTTAAAAGTATTTCGACCGTATTGAATAACGCGCCGGCGGTCACGGTCAACCGTTGGGCGATCGGAGTGTGCGGGTTTTGAGGCCGACCTTTTCTAACCCGTCCTTCCTCGGGGGAAGGCAGCATCGCTGCTTCCATAAATATGGACATGCTGGTTTCCTGGGGAAACGCCTTACTGCCTTCACACTCCTATCGCAGAGGACAGTACGACTTTACCTCCAGACCGCCTCGTAATACGATTACTCGCAGTATGAGGACTCGCTGTTCTTCTTCGGGCTGCTCCCCGTTGACATTTCTGGCACGGTTGAACCTTTAGGAACTGAGTTCCAGCCAGTTTAGCCCGCAGGATCATTGCAGCACAGAAGCCCGACCACCGCGGCAACGTGACAGCTTTAGGTCGGGGAATCGCATTTAAGTGCAACCGCGTTCACGGCCTGACGATGACGGCGGTCAAGTAGAATCTCAATCTCTGCATTAGCAACAGCTCGCATCTAGTCATCCAGGATCTGATGTGACTCTCTAGTCATTGATGGTAGTATCAGAAAACTTGAACTTAAATGGAGACTCCGTCCTTCCTTTCGGCTTGTTTTTGATCCGTCGGCGGTTTAAAATACATGTCGATGTCCAATTTAATAGCACCGAGAGCAGACGTATGCTGCGATAGGTTAACGTATATTTTCCTCTCCCAAGGTTCGGAAGTAAAACATGCAAGCTAACTCCTTTCAAATCCTGTTGCGCAACACAGACTGCAAAGTTTGTTGAGATAAGTGAAGCTATGGTAACCAGATCAAATGAACCCAGACTATGTGCACAAAAAGAGTTAAGGCAAACGATTCGGTTACCCTGGCAGTGTTCAGGTGACTCGCAGCTATTAGCCAACTAGTGTCTGCCCAACACTCTTTCTACTCTCTATTAATATAATTTTTACGTTTTACACAAACGCCTAAAGAGAGTACAAGAAAAGTTAAATCGCAGCATGTTTTCTGTCAGTTCTAATAAGATGGATAAATGGGGCACATTGTTTCAGATGTCCAATTCGTTAATGGAAAGATATCAAGTACAAATTGATGGCAATATTCAAGGACACTCCAAAGTACCTTATGGTCATCTTAATTCGGGTATGGATTGCCAACATATCCTAGACACAATTATGCTAAGCGGCTACCCGAATACTGCATCAGACGTCTTTTGAAATCGGAAGCAGAAAAGAGTTCTGGGTAGACAGCGGATAGCAATATAACTAATTTATCTCAGGTTTCAGCCAGTTTACCAAACAAAATTCGGTGCAAAAATGAATGGCGTGTTTCTGTGGACTTGAAAAGCCCCCAGGTTGAAACCGACGCTGAATACAACGGTATTTCAACCATAACTGCCTACTACAAAGCATGCCACCTTTTAGTGGGCAAGGAAACCGACTGGAATAGTGACCCAATGCTCTGCAAGAGACGAGTTATACGCAGGTCCAAGCCACCAGTTAATAGACAAACCGATTTTAGCATCCCTTTAGCTCGATATCTCAATGAGATTAACATGTCGTTGAGGATGATATCTGCCTCAAAATGCTGTTTGATGAACGGACTATCAAATACTTCAACGTCTACGAAACTTCAGCAACCGGAAGATCGATAAGAAGGGTGGTTATCCTCCATGTCGACGGCAGATGGCAGAAGACCGCAAATCTACAAGAAGAGAAACGTTGACGTGAATCCTCTGAGCAAGTTGTCAGCAGAATTAGTGAGTAAAGTTCAGGATAATTAGTGACGTATCTCACGCAATGGATGCAGATGGAACACAACATCGGAATTCGGTGATTCCCCGTTGTAAAGTTAATAAGGCAGTAATGACAGCCCACCACGAAATGGGGCGGTGTTGGAATTATAACATCATAAACGAGCAATTCTGCTGAGTTCCAGGTGAGTCTCTCCTAAAACCCAAATTGTTGTGCAGATGAGTGTATAATTCAAAAACCCGCAGTCATTCAGTAATAATTTTCATGGCTATAACTGTGAAAAATGCCGACAAGTCTGGTTCCAAATTCGACAGTTGTGGTCAACTAATCCCTTCTACAATCAGGCATCCTGGAAAAACTTTGTAAACAAAAGCGCCAGTGCCGAATAAGACGTTTACTATGGATGGACAATTTCTTGTTACATTATACAGGCTACTTTGGTTCACTGTGAAAGTACGGATAAATACTGATAGTTAGTAGTATAACTTTGGAAACACAAAGTGGACATGCCAGTGAGGGCCAGCCGAAGGACTTCTGGTGCAGATGCTACTGACGATGTTGGCTGCTACCCTGATGGCCATTGTTCCCCGGTGTTGGGAGCAATCGGCGATAGCACTTGAAGGATATCCTTCATTGGTATCTACGAACAGGTCGCCACCATTGCTGGCGAATTAATGGATAACTTTGGCCGCAGAGATATCTATGCTTCAAGGTTCACTAGCCTGCATTGTAAACCTTGGAGCAGAGCGAAACGCCTCCACTGAATGACTGTGTAATGGTGCGGCTTACTCCACCGATCAATCTCTACTAAAAATTGATAAATAAATTATCTTCACTGTTAAGTGAAGCACTCAGTTGAACATGGGGACTATCAAAAAATGAGAATCAGAAGAATTTCTTATTTATGGTTTTCTTCAGTCGAGATTGCACCGGGGTTCGAGCCGGTTGATGTTGTGCGAAATTTAGCTGGTTAAGGCTGATTTGCTGTCGGTTAAAAATGAATCAAGATCTTTTACTCTGTATGGCGAGTAAATCGCACGGCATAGCTGTCTTAGATGCAATTTTTCCGGTGAATGAATGAGTCAGCAGACTTGTTTCGTGGCTTTCTACCGTAATGGGCACATTCGGAGGTCTTAATTCGGAAAGCGAGAACTCCACTTCAATTGATGGTTATGGCATTCGTGAACCGGTGCAAGTAATGCGTACCACGAAATCGGTGTCTTGATCCTACTGTAGCTGGATGTGAACCTGTCACCTTGCTTCAGTTGGGTGAAACCTCATTCTTCACCCACTGCCCGTAATTTGTAATTTCAAAAGAGGTGTTAATACAATGGCAAAATGTAGTCCATTGCATGTTACTTTCATGCTAATAAGGAACCCAGCTGAATCTGTTGTTTACAGTATCTTCGACTGAATATGCTGCACAAATGCAACTTCATGTTTCAGTTGGCACTATATTCGAGATATTGCAGTGTGTTTTCTCGTCGCAACACACTACCCACACTACTCTTTGACGGCCAACCACCAGTTTCGCCCATCTTGGGTCTCATCAGGACTCAGCACCAACACCTTGCTATACTTAATGAAAAGGGATTTCATTTTTTAGCTTCATTAACGTACAGTTTAAAAAGTCGTTTTCATATCGGTTGGCGTGAACCAGAGATTCAACAGAGGTTTGAACGAATGTATAGTTTTTATGTCGTTCAACGGCAGCGGAAAAGCTACGTCGAGATCCAAATTGTCTGCTTTGCAAGATAACAGTACTTTTGGTCGACCTAAATACAACTTCCTTGTGCGGCTGATGAGAATCCTTTGACAGCTCATATTCGGTTTCAAAAAGGGGTGCGTCTTTCTAAGTCATTCGATCCAGACATGTGCATTTCTCTGAAGACTTCAAAAACATATGATCCATACACTGTACTTAGCTCAATACAATTCAGTCGAGCAACAACTCTACTCCAGTTCATCAGAAGAATAACTCAGATGTGGAATTCATTCATTCCTATCACCGAACTGTCGAATAATTGACCCACAATTTCCTAGAAGTTTTCTCCGGATGCCAGGTCCATAGTGTAAATCCGTAAGTGTGATTGTGCCTGTTGGTAGTAGGTCACTAGGAGATAAATCCATGGTATCATGATTGAAGTATCAAATCAAATCACTTCGTTTGGCTGCGGTGCGCCTTCATCCCAGAGCCACCATGCAACGGAAACCATCCACGAGGTCACTCATCATAGACAAGAGAAATCAAGCATTTATGGGTGAGTTCTTTCAAGGCTGAGATGGCAGTACCAATAGAGCAAAACAGTTGCTTAGTTACAAGGTAACAGAACCCATCAAACGCTGTTGGAAGTCACATGAGTGAACGCCTTATTGAAGATAAATGTACAACCATAAAGATAAAGGAGGAACTAGATGATAAAAGATGCAACAGTATAAAAGGATGTCCAGTTACTTCCAGATTCAGCAACATAAGACTTAACACGCCATAAGAACCCCTCACTGTTTCGTGCGGATTTGAGGCAACAGCTAGGGACAGAAAGTGTCCTCAGATGAAGCGTGATTTAAAACTGCAGGATAGGTACTATTACCACAAGCATTTCACCGCGCCGTTCACCACCAACCATACGTTTTCAAGGCAGATCGCATATTAACACATGGTTATCAAGGCGTACTGTTGTTGAACACTACGGAGGTGTCCTCTTAAATTGGTTATCCCTGGGTGAATTACTGCAGCGATGTAGCAGCAACACTGCGAAGAATGCACTGCCCTCAGATTCAAAATGGTAAGAGAGTAAGTCGGAATCCATTTGGAACAACCATAAATATCCCCTTGTAACATTCGTATTTTTGGAAGTTCAGTCAACGTAACTTCCTACTGAATTGGAATAAACGGAAAATCACCTTAAAACAGGAAAGTATATCCACTTCGCATGAAGTAGACCAAAATATGACGACTGTCTTCAAACAAATCGTACATGCTTGTTCAAATGAGTTTTCCATGGGACAATGTTGAGGAAGTCAGTCTCACATTTGTCTTACCAACTTAATTCACAAACGTCGTTTGCCTTGCGTCCTTCCACAATACCGCTTTACCCTAGTATCAGTGCCTGTTTGGTTCTTGAAACAGCTTACGTTATTTTAAGTCATGATCCATACGCAGAGCAACACTTTTTTCATAGGTCGTTTCCAACTTGCTGCGGTGTTTCCGAAGCTCGATGTGGAAAGTTTACGGTCGATCCAATGATGAGGGATGGGATAGCTCACGTTAGATAACAGTTTTCCCCAGAAAAGAGAGGGAAAATATGTTTCCCAAATCTGTCCCACATGGAGACCCTAAGGACCATCACCCCTCTGTTACAATATGACGTATTTGACAGCACGATGAACTCTGAGCTCCGTTAACCAGTACAGTACCAATCCTAGATGACACCCACTGGTTGCACATTGAGCTCATTTCCAATTGTGTGTTTTGCTTGCAAAAATCAATCTCCCGATACACCTTTCTCAATGTATGCATTTTTCCTTCCTGATTTTAGGTTGGTCTTTACCGCTCCCTCCAAAGTAAGTGTCAAGTATCATCTTTTGTATTCTAAATGACCCACTAATTCCTTCTTAAAGAGACCAAGGTTTAGATATTTTCGAAAGCGTCAGATTTGCGGTTATACTTCTTTTTTATCGTTTATTTTTGAAGGGCATCTTCACAGACATAAAAAGTAAATGCAGGCGACGAATGTGAAAGTGTTACAGGAGAATATGAGGTAAAAGGGAGAAACGTCTCTTTCGAAGTCAGACCACCAACAGTTCCAGTCAGATAAGATGAATCCCAACGTATGTAAGAATTTTGGTATGGAAACACGCGTGTAAACATCAACAGCCGAAGAAAGGACAAACAATGCTGAGTGCTCTTCAAGGCGCGGTAAGCGCTAGCACAGTCAAGACTCGCAAATCAGGCCCAAAGTGTCCGTCATACTGGGTCTGGTGTGAGATTCAATGGCAAGAATGTGCACTCAACGCCACGTACCACGCATGAAAGTGTCGTAAGTACGCAGGGAGCGCACAATGGCAAGCAAACACAAGTCAATGACTGTGAACTTAGGAACTCCCAGTCCAACAACAGCCTTGGCGGATTGAGGAAAGCAGATACCTTGATAAGAGATGATCATCGTTTGGTGGACTAAGAAGTCGACATCACAACCAATTGCACGTAGGGTTGAGATTATGGCAACGAAATACTCATCAGCACCATACTTCTGCTTCTTCTCATTCCACACAGTCACTCCGCGCCCATCCGAGACTATGCTGACGTCTATCGCAGTTGCTCGGCACTCCAGAACAGCGATTAGGTCAGGCTTGATGAAGGACGTCGAAGTCGGTGCTCTCAACTCCTCCAAGACGGTGTATCCCAGGCGACGGAGACGCTTTGCAAGTTCCCTTGCAACCCGATTACGACGAGCACATCTGGCATCATGCGTGATCCAGCAGGACTGCAAAATATGCACCAAACTCTCCGGTTGGCCACAGTTTCCACGACATAAGACCGTCTGGCCACCATGACCATGCCGAGCGCTTCTAACGCTCGTCCTGAGCAGGTTGCATCGGAGTTGGATACCGCGGATAAATATCCGAGGAAATACTCGTTCTGGAAATACGAGCCATCGATTCGAAAGGGGTGAAGCGACCAACTCTCGTAAACCGCGACCGTCAACGTTGTTGTACAGACTATCATCCGAAGCAGCCACCAGCTCTTCCTTGGTGCATGCGCACGCACCATAGACTCGGATCGGAAGGCTGAGATCCCGAACAATCTTGCCAAATGCGGAATCGTTGACCACATTGCGTAGTACTCGGCACTGGGTAGAAAGGAGCTTTTCCATACGCGCTGTCCGCTGCATCGGGATTGTTGCACTCAGACTTGGGATACCAAGTCCCCCATGTTGTTTACCGGCGTGGATGTAGCTGATCGGGGTGTCCTTCGGTAGACGTAGCCAGCCACAAATAGATTGCCTGATGTAGTTGTCCAACCTTTTGAGCGTGTTTCGGTGGACTTGGCCGAGCACGAGCGAATATGTCAGCCTCGGTATCAGGTAGTTCCTCGTGATCTCCATTCTTTTATGCGGCTTCAACGGGGCACGCGTCACCTCATCGAGCAGTTTGAGCAGATGCTGTCGGTGGTTGGAGACCCCTTTACACTTGAATGTAAAGGGAATGCCCAAATATGTTACGGTGTCTGTCGGACCCAGAGGAGTGATGAGTTCCTCGGTGAGGCAAAATGTTTCGACTGAGACTGCTGTCGTCCGATGTTTCCTGTCCCCACAAGTAACCATCGCCTTCGTCTTTCGGGCGTTTATCTTCATACCAGCTCTTCCCAACTCGACCGAAGCAGCTTCAAGCTTTTCTTTAAGGCAAGTCCTACTTTCTGCACACACGACCCAGTCGCCAGAAAAGGCAAAACCATCTACTAGGGTGTCATGGAACTGATATCCCAGTTGCGGCATCGACAATCCAAGAACTTCATCCATTGCCATGATGAACAATAATGGGGAGAGTGGATTTCCTTGCCTCACACCTCTGTGGCAGTGGACCTCGGAATTGAGAAAAACTGCTACAGCATTCTCATAGGACTGTGCGATGTATCGAACTAGAGGTGACGGTGCTCCAAACGCCTTGGCAGATCTGACGATTGTGTCATGCGAAACCGATTCAAACGCCTTCGAGATATCAACAAACGCCAAGCTGAGGTTAGAAGCAGTCGCTGAAGAGTGACGCAGCAGGGCATGTAAGAGCGATGTAGCTTTCAAACAACCGTCTCGATGTACAAGTGCAAACTGGAGTGGGGGCAGTTGCAATCTACGACTCCAACGATCAGCAAACACCTTATGAAAACACCGGACAAGAATGGATGACACGGAGATCGGTCTCAGTTGATCCGGTGAAGTCGGATTTGGGACCTTCGGAACTGGAGTAATACGGGCACGACACAGATGTGGGGGACAACCCCCAGATAATAAGAGTAAGTTGAAATACCCAGCGAGCGCGTTAGCATTGAACCGGCGGAGCATCCTGGGCGTGAGCTTGTCCAGGCCTGGGGACGAATTGCCCATTAAACGGATCGTAAGGCCGACTTCCTGTCCTGTAATTGGCTCGATCAAGCTCCAATCAGATGGTACTACTACGCGACTTGGCCGGCTATCCACGTGTTTTGGAGCTGAGAGCACCTGTTTCCAGAACTGCTCGGCTTTCAGAGGTAGGCCGCAGTTACCTTTGTATAGATCCTTTCATAACCCATCGAGCACAGCAGACGCTGCATCTTTCCGTCTTTGGTGGTATAGGGTCTGGATGGCGGCGTAGTTGGCTCGGCGGATCTGCTTTCGGTTGACTGGAGTCCGATGGGCTAACTGACGACGGCGTCGGGATACAGTTTTCCAGATGTGTGGAAATGTCCTGGAAGCGTGGAGGTCCAGAAGCGACAGGAGTTGCTCCGGTGTCATGATGCCAGACTGCAACCCTCGGGCAAATGCCAGAAGGTCAACACTAGCAAGCAAACTGTCAGCATGGGATTCCAAGAGTGACACGGCGCAATCCACGGTTTGTTTAAACCAGACGCTATAGTCATCAGCTTCTGACGAGTAGGCCGTTGTTTGACCGATAGTTTGGTCAGGGCCACCAGATGATGATTCGTCCTGTTGTGCTTGCCAGTTAAGCACCCGTAACCTGGTTTTGATGCTGATAGCCGATCGACCAGGAAAATACTGCTCCAATCTCGCGAACAGCGCGGTTTGCGTGCCACAAGACGGATATAAATTGTTAGTCAAGAGTGATTGTGACTCTTGTTGGGACCAACGGGCGCCGGAATACTTCACTCGGCCAAGCTTATCTGCATTATTCTGGGTGGGATGTGCGTGCCGGCGATGTTGACTCAGGCCAATCTTCGTCGGAAAAAGGCGGGAACAATCAGCGCAGGCCAATTGAGCGACTACGTTCGTACCAACACTTTCATTGTCGTGAACTCGATGGTGGGCTACCAAGCCAGCTTTCGATTTGCAGCACTTGCCATATTCCTCACACGTGAGCCCCACGAGTCTCTCCTGTGTACTGGTTGGAACTGGTGCGGAGGTGCCAGATGATTCGTAGTGTACATTGTCGAAAGTAACCAGCACATTGACACCAAACAGGGTGGTTAGCCCTGTCTGGAGTTGCTGAACTCTTAGCTCACCCAGACTGACGTCCAGGCTCCCCAGTTGGCACCACGAGGAGGTGGTTCAGCTCGATTTTAAAAGTGGCTGATAATACAGTGCAATAAAAGTTTGGGGGAGAATAATTCAGGTAGATAGTCCTTCCTAAACATTCTATCTCAGGTCTTGATCTGACAGCTAAGAGGAAAGGCAAGAGATCTACCCTAATCCGCTTAAACTCAACAGTGACACTGTCCCCAAGGCAGTAGGCCTCGGAGATTCCACGAAGAAGTAACCGGGTTTCAGTCAAGCAATTTTCAACCAGTCTTTCGAAAAAATTTTTGGGGTTAGGAACGAAGCTGACTGCGACAAATGAAAAGAATGAGCGCAAGTATATGTGAAAATTAAAAAAAAACAGAGTTCATATTGAAAACAGCTTTTCTTTTAGCGTTTTAAACATTTTCTACAGCACTGACTAGTCATACAAAATCTTCAGAGTGCGTGCCGTTTCTGGTTCAGACCGAGCCCGTGACTGACAATGTGTGCGCTGGTCTTCCATTCGATCAATGATCCAATCGATATTGATGAACCAATCGCATCTCACGGATTGTCTCGCTGACCTGATCTTGTTTGCAACAGCCCTTGGAGCTCCTCAGGACTGAGAATACGAGGGAACGGTGCACAGTGTAGAAAGGGTTGGCTGTGCTGCCCCTTAAAATTACCACCTCCAAGCAAGGAACTGCATTCTGCTTTTCCGCAAGCCGGCTTTTCGCTCCAACGCTTTCCTAATACATGATGCTCCTATCATATGGATACAAAGTCTTCGTCGCAGCAGTCCTGACAGTTAGCACCAAAGATTCTGAAAACAGGACGGAATCAGTTGATTATTTTGGAGTGTTCAGCTCTGTGTTTAAGATCCTAACTTTAAAAAGTCACCGAATCCTTCTCTAAAAACTGTTCACTCAGTGTTTCATAAGATTTAAGGTGCCAGACAGACACTGTTCACGAGGAAACTCGGACATTTTGTGCAAAATTTTACACCAGCTACCTTCGCGCACTCTGTTTCAGCTGTTGCACCATAGAGGGAGGACCAGATAAAACTGAATGGGAGTGACTGCATCCCTTCATCCTCGATGGTCATAAATGTAATGTAATGTGGGACTTCGATGTTCCAAGTGGTATCTCTAAGGCAGTTTTCTCTCCGAAAACTGACAACCTCACGACTTAAACTCGATCCTAATGGTAAAACATGAAAATATACCCATCAGGTTGATGCATCAAATTCTTAGTAAATCTTTACGAAAAATTGAGTCCTGTTCACTTGTCAGTACACAAAACTCAGCACTAAGCATGTTTTCAGTAACGCACAAAATCTGGGCATCCCACTATCCTACGCTGGAATAAGCATGGGCAGCATATATCAGCGGTTTCCTCAGTCTGTGTACTGCTCGCGTGTCACAAGGAGTTCAGACGAACCGTACTAGTCAAAAAAGACTGTTCAGTAGCTTTGAACAATACTCTTCCGTGCACCGTCCGTCAGTGCAAACGTTCCTCCTTGAGGAGACGGTCCGTTCTTGTACCCTGCAAGTTTGACATTGTATAAAGCTGTTTATGAGATAAACCAGCATGGTAATCAGGCATGAAGCTAGCTAACTAACAGGAATTTTTAGATTACTGATCGACTGAATGACACGAAAAACCTCATTGAACACCTGTAGGTCGGATGGGGATTACTCCCCTATATCAGCATAACCACTGTCCTGATCGATATTATTACTTGTTTCACTGCTCATACTGTATAGCTGCACGTGCAAATCCATCACCTGAGATTATTTTCCATCTTCTGTTTCAGCGCGAAGTGCAGAAGCTGTCGAAGACCTGGGATTGCGACAGGTTCCTCCCCGGAGATGGCCAGCGCCAAAACTGGTTAACCTTCGTAAGTATTTTCTGACTTTTGTATTCATTCCACTCTCTGTGAGAAATCATAGAGCACTGAATCACTGATAAATATTATTGACAGTAACGATGCAGTTGCTGATACCAAGCGCAGGAAAATAACTATGGGCAAATCGGATGGAAATGCCAGGTTATATTCCATAGACAATAGGCTGGGGCTTAATTCTTTTCCTACTAGAGATGAGGGTGCACTGTATTTCCGACGTAGATTTAAACAATGCACTTGCCTTATCCCTTCATTTAAAAAATCCGCCACAGCATTATCACGTTACACTTGAAGGCGTACTAGATTAAGCTCAGAATATGGGTGCCTTCTGAATCTACCTAACTGTATTTTCCCATATGAAATCACATTTCACTAAGGTTCCAAACTCGTAGAATTTAAAGTAAAAAGTAGCCATCATCCTTGCTTAAAATGTTAGTCGTACTCAGTGATCATACATCTTTACTGACCTCAACCGACGAGCTCTGTCGTTTCAGATGTCTACTTTCTTAATTTTCCCGTCCCGGCTCACCCCCTGGGGTATCATTCGTCTACCAGTGGCTACTTAGACATTCTTTCCATTCATACATACACAATCATCGTATATCTGACCTACTCTCTCCGCTCGCCGACAACTATCAGTATGGGGTTTGACGTACTATCCATATTAGGTCGATTGGTGGCACAGAATGACGAACCATCACTTTAGATGAGCGTTTCAACAGACTGAGTGCAGGTAGATTTGCGGTGCGGTGCGATGGAATCCGATGGGATAGCCGAATTACGCAAAGTTGCTCCAGAAAAAGATATACTGTCCGATTGCAACGAAGTGCGTCATTGTAATTCAGGCGCTTCCACATTGGCAAGTCGTATAAATGCAGAAAAATTCAGCTGACCGTCGGGAGGATAGAGAAAGGGCGGGTTTGGCGCGCATCGATTTGATGTCAGTGTTCACATCAGCCAAATAACCTTCTTTGTAGATTTCATATTTCCTAGATGTCTCATACCCGAGAGTATTCGGTCGATTGTTCAGTGTATGTCGCGATTCTTAATTAACTGTAATCAGTCCGACCAATAAGCTCACGATAGCATCAAGACCACTGAGAGATTCCCTGATGCGTAACACTGAGCTGGACCAGTCTGTCGACTTTACCACCAATAAAGCCATTTGCCATGACTCATCACGTCAAGCAAGACGTTGGAAGGACTATTAGAGACTTGTGAGCGTTTTTATGTTGTGAGAGCAGACATTCATTAAAGACAAAAGTCTTGCCAACAAAGCACCATTCCATACTGCAATTTGAAGTGAGAACCAGTAGATCCGGAATGTTTGGAAGAGGTGTAAAATGTCCGAAATCACCATACTCTATGTATGATCCGCATGGGTATTGCGTAGAAGAGATCGTCTCCTCTGTTGATCAGTAAGGTTAATAGGAGATAAGGGGAAGTGCGCAGTATCCTCGGCTTGAACGGTTTTCAGTGTGTCCTCCAAATGATCCATCCTTTCCTGTGTGGAGAAGGCATGGATGCTATCCTCTTGGATCAACAGTCAGGACACAAGCTCACGAGGATAAGTTGTAGTGGGTTGCTTGTCATTTAAAGCAATACAACACACTACATCGTGACACAAATCTGAACCCATATGGTTGCAAAATCCCCCGGGAAATTTTACTTCCCCAAGTTGTCTGTGTTAAAAAAAATTATTCTACTACCCGCGCCTCAGGGATTTCGTTTGCTCTACTAATGATAACACACTCGGCGGCAACTAAATAGATTCACTGTCTGGTAATTCACGGTAGACTTAAAAGTGCTTACTACCCAGCCAACCCACATCAGCCTGATCAAGTATGCAACGCTAATAGCTATACAAGCTGGGCTGTCAACGGCAACCGTCAGTTCGACTAACGAATGTACGAGGCAGGTGGTTTCAATGGGAATGACAACAGCATCGACTCACCTGAATATGGTTCCGAACTCACCAAGTTCTCTCAGTTCTTTGATGAAGATGTCTACTGTCACTCTCAAAAACCTTCAAATTATCTGTGGTCTAACTGATACTTGACTCCGGATTCAGAACTTCAGTTGAACTTCGCGTAATTTATTCGCTGCTTCTGTTTTTCTTTCCTATTGCATTGTTTCCTTGATTAAGGCTATAGGATATTTTTGAGACGTCTAATGTCGTCAACAGTGACTTCTTTTGCATGATGAATCATCGTGGATGCAAGACTTTTGGGTTCTAATGGGGCCTGAATTGGGTGAACGTTGTACTTCCAAGAAACCGTGAGTACGGTTGTTCTTCCTCGAAGGATTTCAGGTCTAGTAGTTATAGATCTCAACGATACGATCGTTTTCGTCTCGTTTTTCTCTGGCTACTTGTAAACCGCACCTGTAGACCTCAGAGAATAAGAAACTGCAATAAACGTACGATTTTGCCAGTTCTCGATAGTATTGGTCTTTGGAAGGGGCTTTGCACTTTCCGTCCCACCAAACGAACAGGAAGTGTCTGGATGACGAAGCAAACCCAAGTTACAACAAACCATTGAATGAGTTGGACTTTGATGTGACGCCCAACCTTAAGACCCGAGAATTCTTCTCATTATGGATCAAATATTACTCCATACATGCTGCATGAAAGGCTAATTGGATTACCCACACACATCATCAGACTTGAGACGAAGAATTTTGGCAATCCGATGTATAAGCCCATTTCGTTACTGATCACAACTTAGATTTTGAAGTTGGATTCCACTTGTCGCTAATAATTCCCCCGAGAGATGCGAAATGTTATTTGGACACACCCTGGGCTTCAAGCATTCGGTCGACAAACACAGCAGTTGTCATATTTGACAACTGGAGAACATGTCTAGTCATACAACTCAGTTTTTGATTGATGCGCCTCTCTACGTTAACGAATATTGTCCATATTAAAAGCAGTCTGTGGGTGATCATCATCCAACTCCTTCATTAGAAGCATAAGTGTCGATCATTCGCTGGGAAAAATCGAGGCAAGACATCTGGATTAATGTTATCCGAGCTTGAGAGAGGTTACTGCATACAAAGACTCAGGACTGAAAGCCTTCAAGGTTCCTGAGAAAACACGAAGATCAACTTGTGTTATGTGCAGCATTGCGCACCGAGGTAACCAAACGTTTACTGAAAAAGAAGGCTGAAATTAGGGTGATTTCTCGTAGGGCCGAAGACAAATTTCCATGTTCATGATTGGGTTGCTCGCTTGGTTCCAAATGTTTTACGAGCAGACCATCACCAAGTTGAGTGACATTGCCATCAGTGAGAAAATAAAAACTAGTCTTCAAACGCCAAGCTTGGGGCGGTTTTAGATACTACTTTTGTAGGTAGTAAAACCTAAATTACATTTCCAGAACAGGAGCAGTTCCTGACCTGCATGACTTCCTGTCATCCTCAGCTCCAGGAAATGTGGTGATAACGCAATCTAATTTACAGGAATGCTTCTAATGATTTGTAATCGCAAGAACATGGAGGGATCCACTCATCTTGACAGTTTAGATCCAATAAAAAAGCAGGGGTCCATTTGTAAAACGGGTTTTTCACGAGCGACTGCTTTTCAAACAGTCGATGGATGCAAGTCTACTATCCTTGAGAAATGGGACGACTTGATGTTTAAAATAATGAGAAAGTTGGTCATTAAAGCGTTTTAGTCGTAATTCATGAAGTTGACTTCATTCTTCAAAGATATAATTTTAATGCTCGTTTATCTAATGTCTCGCATAGGACACGGGTGTGAGATGGCTTAAATGGTTAGACCGCGATTTTACTGATTGGAGGGTACGTTGTTCGAACCTTGCCTCTCGATTTCCCCCGTCTACGCTTGGGCAACCTGGCAGTATCTCAGCCCTCGTGCTCCCTTCTGGTGACATGGCAGTTGGGCACCGAAAGGGTGCTACAGCTGAACGATGAATGCATAGGACACTTCATTGACGAGAATCTGATTCAATTGATTTTTACTCAACAGACCCGAACACACCTATTGTATCTATTGGAAAGTTCAGCCTCCATCACTCCAAATCAAATTCTCCTGCTCGTTACGGTGTCCATGAAATCAAGAAAAATATTGTTCGAAATAGCAGTTCACTTAGAGGCCGGCACGACTTTGTACCGCGAAATTGCGATGAACCATCGTTAGCAACGGTGCAGTAATTCAGACGAGTTGTGAAAATTGCCCTCATTCATATATGTTCTGGAAGAAGGGGTTGAGGCATTAGCGATGGCAAGTGATGAGACCGGGTCCAGGATTCGCATTTTTTCTGGAGTTGAACCAAGACATAACGTCCAGTTAATGTAAAGGTTAGGATACACTGACTTTCCGCTGAAAACTATTCCACAAAATTATCCAGGTATTCGGAGTTAATGTCAAACAGGAATTTCTCCCGCGTATTTTCCCCGCACTCTGCATGTACTCAGCCTTCAGCGTCTCCACCACACATTGTTCCGGTACGTATAGCGCAATTTTGCCTTAGAATTTCACTAAGGGACTGGACTTCGCCGTGGTGTGACGATCTGTGCATCTCCGCGACCCCCTGGGCTATACTGAAGGTATCCGCACGACACTCGCAGAGTCTCCTACACCAGGTTGGCGATGATTAAGTGTCTCACTAGCACAGTTTCCCGACCCCCCAAGTTGGGGGTTGGAACATGTATGGCGACTTGTTCTGTAAAAATGGAAATGATTTGCGTTTCCCGCCAAACGCCGTTGCCTGGCTGTCAGTCTTTTGAGCCAAAGGCTTTGACTGAGGACCCTAATAGTCCTCCTGTCTAGGTGTGGACACCCTGGCAATATCCCAGCCCACGTACAAACATCAATTGCGCACACACAATCAAATTCATGCCACATCGGCCGTCGCGTGGTGCCATCAGCCGGGTCGCCTTACTCGCTTCATACAGCAAGGCAGGCAAGCGAAAACAGACTACTGCTGACGCCTCCCTTTCCTCTCCCTTTTCTCTTTCACACACTTCCCCCACCTCTACCCATCCCACTAATAACTTTCTCCATGTAAGCCAGTCAGTTAGGACGGATGACTCCGTTCGTTCTACATCGGTTTTGCAATCAGCTTCTGCGCGTCCACCGGTGGCGACATCCTCAAGCATCTTGAAATTAATCTTCAAGCCTGGACTTTCAGTCCACCTGGCCGCCTTCAATGTCCGCACCCTGAAGCATGCAGGACAACAAGCTTCTCTTGCTCTCACATTGGACTCGCTTGGCATTGGTGTGTGCTGTGTCTTAGAAGCAAGAACTCAGGATGCCAGCACAGTGGTTGAGCTAACTGCTTCAGCTAATCACTTCCAGCTGCGCAACTCTGGCAATCGAGAGACTGCTGCGGCAAGATGTGCAGGGGTTAGCATCGTCCTAAGTCACAGGGCGAAAGGGTCCTTGCTTGACTGGATACATGTTGACGGTCGCCTCTGTGCGATTCGTCTGGAGACGTCCGTGGAAGAGTTTCGTGGGCGGAGAGTTGATCGCTGTCTGTTTATCGCATGTGCTTGCGCCCACACCGAATGTAGCTATGACACTATTGAAGACAAGTTTTGTGACGCTCTGAATGCCTTGTTGTGGCTACCTAGAAGTTCAGATATTGTTTCGGTTGCCGGAGATCTGAATGCAGAAGTAGGCAGCTTAGCGTTAAGTTGGGTGGTCGACATGGGTATGTATGTCGGTATGTACAAACTATTGTGGACGATTGCTTTTGCTGTGTGCTGACCGCAGGCTACTTTTGTGCAGTACTGACTTCCAAAATAGCTGAAGTTGTCTAGCCACATGGTGTCCTCTAATGGCGTGCCGGCTACGACATAAAATTTACCGCTGCCATCAGTTACTGATGACGTGGATCAATAACCGACTGTCAATCGTTTTGGAACACATTTGTGGATTCTGACCACGCGCTCGTCCGGGGTCGCTTCTCCATTCGTTTCCAGGGCCGCGTAGGGTGCGGAAAAATCACTTGGAAACTGAGAGACTGGAAGATATGGATTTTAGACGAACTTACCAGGATCGTCTTCTAGAGCCTATTCCAACTGCACCACCATCAGATGTGAATTCATACCGGAATGAGGTCACCACCTCTTTACAGAATGCTAGGAGTTTTGTGCCTGTGGTATGCCACTAATAGGCCCACCCAAGCACGGGATTTCCGACCGAACGGTGTCTCTGCTTAATTATCGCAGAAATAACCCATCCTGTCCTGGGCAAAATTCCGCCCAACGAATTATCAGACGTCAAGCAGAGGTGAGTGTACGAGCCGACCGTGAATTGTGGTGGACAGAAAGCCAAGGAAATGGAAAAGGCCCAGAAGGCCGGTAATGCCCGAAGATTATTTCAGTTGATCCGTGCGACCGATCCCCGGAAACCGCCTGTGAGCGAATCCATCAAGGATCGGAATGGAGTGACCATCTCGAGTAAGGAAGAACGCCTCGGCTGCTGAGCCGAATACTTCGAACAGCAATTATCGTGGCTACCAGCTGCCAATCATCTAGAGCCCATAGTTGACATAGAGCCTTGAACATTGAACGTGCAGCCCCCTACGGCCTCCGTGGTTGATGACTGTATATGCTTTCTCAACGTCACCGAGCTTCTGGTCCGGATGACCTCCCACCCACATTGTTCAAAGATGGGGGTAAAATCCTCAGTCAGCGCTTGTCTGATCTGTTTGCCTGCATTTGGAAAAAAGACTTGGAAAAGACTGAGGCGAGTTAGTGATGGTGCCCATTTTTTAAAAAAAGGCCCGTAATGAGTGCTGTAACCACAGAGAGATCAGCTTGACCCACATCGTAATGAGACTGTTGGCGTCACTTTTGTTTCTTCACCTTATGGTGGCTCACGAAACACAGCTCGAGAGCAGAAAGCGGGACTCTGGCCGGGTAGAGTTTGTGCTGACTAAACTTCACACTCCCTCGGGTGCTAAAACAACATTATACGTAAGAAACGACCCACACTTTTTAATATTCCTAGATTTCCAAGGCGCATTCGACTCGGTTGACCGGTCTGTTCTCCTTGACACGCTTGCCCATCAAGGAATGCCGCGGAAGGTTATGAACATATTAAGTTCTTTGTATTCTAGGACTTTCAGATGTGTGAGAGTATACGAAGGGCTCTCCAAAAGTTTCCGTACACAAAGCGGTGTCCGTCAGGGATGCTCACTCTCTCCATTCCTATTTAATTTCGTGATCGATGAGATAATGAGACGAACGTAAGGTCTTCAAAACCCAGGTGTTCAAATAGTCTGTGACGAAAACCTCGTCGATCCGGAATACGCAGGCGACATCGTTCTCGACTTTGAATAGGAGGGGAAGTCGCAGGTGTTTTTAGGTGGACTGACCAAAGTACGCACAAGTGTAAAACCATGCTCCTGGACATGCAGTCACTGAATACGCCTCTTACAATCCAGGGAGAGACACACGCAGTTTTGGAGCGTTTTACGTATCTTGGAAGTTATATTAGTTCGGATTATGGTGAGACAGATAAGGTCGTTGCACAAATCTTCAAAGCCTTCGTCGCGTTTGCTAATTTGAGACATCTATGGCGTCAAAGCTGTATATCCCTGAATCTCAAGGGACGTGTGTATCAAGCTACATTGCGGGCTGTTTCGTTGTATGGCTGTTAGATCTGACCTATTCGAGCAGCGGAACTGAGACGTCTTCAGGTGTTCGTCAGTCATTGTCACAGAACCATAGCTCTTGTAGACTGGTGTCGGAGACTCCGTAACCAGTCAATTAGAAAGCGAGTTTTCGGTTGTGCAATGGGGAATTCCATTGAAGAACGTGTCTAGCACCAGAAGCTGCTTTGGTTGGGCCATGTATTGCTCATGTCGAACCATCGTTTGCCGAAGACAGTGTTGTTTTCTGTGCCCATTTCAGAGTGGCGGAAGTAGAGGTGACCAACCCTTGACCTGACAGAGGGATATGAAAGAGATTACGGAAAGTCTGGGTATTGTAGGTGCGACTCGACTTCCAGGACGGTATCCGCGTGGTTCCCCAGTGTGTATGGTTGGGGACACATCAAGGTTTGGGTGCTAATCGATGCCACTGGCGTTCCTGTCGTCAGTTTATTCCCAGAGTGTGTCGGAATGAGGGTCTAGAGGTGTATATATCTCAAAACGACTGCTGTAGACCAGCACTAAGACCCTTCCCAATTCACTTTTATTCTTTTCTTCACAATAAAACAGCAAATCACCAGTCTTGAACACTGATTTCATGCCCTCAATCGTGATGATGGTGGCGTCCCGTGATGCATTAAGAAGAATGTAACAAGGGATCTACCGCATACAATAAACCTTCTTGGGTTCCGCGCTCTAAAGTAGTTTCACTCTTTTATCTGGGCGCACAAATGAGCTCAAAAGTCAATAAGTCGCTGCCCATTTGCTAATATCTTATGCACGAACTGGTCAGAATATTTATGTGGTGATGACCTGGGTTGGGCGGGGTGTGTTCAAAGTCTTTTTTAATTAAAAGCCGAGGGTCCAATCTTTCAGGAAGACTCAGAGCTTCAAAACAACATCAAAATTTTTGTTGTTTATGTCAGCAATTAATATAGTGCACTCGTGAACACATTCTGACAGTGCGCCCTTGTTTGTGCTCTGTTGGGTTGGTAAACATCCAAATTTAACAGGAATTTCTCTCCAAACTTTGTGTTCGTTTGGCAGCTATGCGTTTTCTTTTTGGCCAAAGCGACCGGTGTACTAATTTCCATGAGTTTTACTAGTAGACGGATAAATGCATCCTTTGAACTTAACAAGAAAGCTTTGCCGTGTGTATATAAAACTGGTAACCACAGATTTCTCAGTAAGCCCTTCCCCTATAAGAACACCGCGAATAGCAGTTTTTAAGTCATATAAATGAAATAAATTTTTCATGTCCTGCTACCCGACACATTCTTTCAGTTTGACAAACTCACGTGCATTTCCAGTCAACAAGGCTGGTTTTACCAATGACAGTCAGTAATAAAGTTATGAGTCCAAGCAGTTTACTGCTGTGCTTGAAGCAAGGAGTACTCGCCTTGTGGCGGCATCCTTAACTAAAAGCGCAAAAGAGACTTTCCGGGGAACGAGGACCTAGTTACACCACCGCATTAGTGTGGACAATTTTCAACCCATTTGATTGTTTGGTGTAAAATCTGTACCTCTTCTTTAATCCTGAATAGTGTCAAAACCGCTGGTAAAGATTGGATTCTCCAGCCCGCCCTCGAGTCCCGCTAAAGTGCCAACAAATGTCCCCATGGTGCAAGCAACCCCACCTAATGCGTTTGGCGAAATGTCGGACAAGCCGTCAAATATGATTGTCGTTTCCGGACAAGATCACAAACTAGCTATGTTCTACCCACCCACGTCTGATGCCACACCTTCGCTGTTCGCTGAACCCGTCCCTTGGGGCGTAAGTGTCCACGTTCTCTTTTTGTAGCTCCATTTTCAAAGTGACATACTTGATTTTTTTAAAGGAAGATTCGTGTTTGCAAGTATTTTTCAGATTGACTGATAAAGGTCTATGTTCTCTTCATCTTGGTATGTCTTCTGGGTACTTTTACCTACGTTCTGCCCGAAAATCTATGAGTGAAGATTGAAAAAGACTCCGACTCTCAATAAAATCGCTGGCTCATTGGGAAGTCTCAAAATGTGACTGAAGTTTCCATCACTTGGTCTTCCGCATGACGCCCAACAAACCTAAGTTTAGGCTGGTCAGCACCGTGGAACTGAGTTGACGATATAACATTATCAAATACAAAATATCACTTACAGACAAAGGCATCTTGCTTTGGTGTTACTACTACCAACGATTTACAGCAGCTTCTCACGAATGTAGTTTAGAATCCAAAGGTTTCGAACAAGACTGTTACTATTCGGCTGTTGTAAGAATTCAGACTTATGTGAACTGGCAAGAATTGCCACTGTACATCTCATTGTGGATCTGAGGTGCTTCCTGATGCTAATCTGTTACAAAGTTGTCTGTAGAGAATGAAGAATCTATGCAACAGCTCCCTATGAGTTTTGTCAAAGTTAAACATAATACCGAAATAAAAACTAATCCAAAATGCAGCGAACAAATCTGCACGTGGTTCTTGTTAGTAAAGCTAAACAAAAAATATGAAATATAAACGTAAACCTTTTTTCTCATTTTTCTACAGACTGAGAAGTTGCCTAGTGATGTACTGGGCTGGAGACCACCGTATTCCCCGATTGAAGGATGGACTGAGTCTTCCGATTTCGTAACAGCAATGACCTCGCGAGAGTGGAATCCAATGGGGACAACTTACCTACCCTCGACGGAGCAGGTACCTCCAGACCCGGAAACCGGCATGCCGCGCAATCCGAGTGGGCGAACTGGTGTCATAGGAAAAGGGCTTCTACCAGTATGGGGTCCGAATCCAGCAATCATTCTTGTAGTAACCAGATACACCAGTCCGACCTCACACGGCCCCGGGGAATTGCAAGTAGCGGTTTGTGAACTACAAATCACCCGACAACTGCCATGGGTAAGGTGGAATCAACAAACACCTGCGTAGTCTTTTTTCCGTTCTTCTGTTAAATCCTAATCAGTTTGATCAAATTCCAATCCAAAATACAGTGGTCATTGGAACTTAGGATGCTTTCCTAGTACAAAGGCCCACATTTTAACTCCTTCAAATACCAATCATTTCTTTACTCACTTCATCCCATTTCTTCAAGTTTAGCAAACAAATTAGCTAAGTTGGTCTCAATTTTTGTGTTCGGTATTGATATGAAAACATTGTATCGCAATAATTTCCCCACCTACCTTGCGACAATATGCGGTTTGAGGAACATCGGAGGTGAGTTATTTTTCCCAGCTGATCGGGGCCATAATCTGTCATGATATTTCTTATGGCCAGTGTCATGTCCGGCATTTCAAAACCGGTCAGTAGGCCGCCAGTGTGGTTATCATCAAATATGGCAGGGATGCAGAAAGTGTTCTGCCTGCTGACAGCTACTCGGTGATTTCTATCACAACCACTTACGGTAGTTAGCCGACTGGCTCAGTACAACTTGTTTCGTTTCATCCAGTGCAGCAAAAAAGTACTGGCAATACCGAATAGTTTGATGGTAATATGAGGAGGATTGGGAAGTTTTTGGTGCAGATTCCGTCCTGTAAGTGAAGCTAATCTATGCTGAAAAGCCGAGAAGCAATCGGCTTCTCAGCTTTTTAGCATTCTTGTTGAATAAACCTCATTTTTTTATTCCTATTAGCCAAAATTCAAGATTCAGCAGATATTCCAGTCAATCGCAAGCTTTTGGCATCATAAAGGGTTAATGGAAAGTCATACACGGTTACCCTGCTTCATTCTAGAAAAGACTGATGAAAGAGGTTTGGTGGAAAATCTGACTTCCTCACTCTTAACAACGCTTTCATACCAAGAAACTTCAAATCAGGTCATAGCTGCGAAGCTTTCAGAATCACTGTCCGGCTGAATCACTCGAAAGATAAACGCGTCGCGTGATACAGACGCGTGAAATGAGATAATGCCCGCGAAAATCTACCAAGCACAAAGTTCACGGGTGGAGGACCAATCGATATAACATAATAAAAGCAGTAATGTCTCTCTGTCAGGACTCCCCACTCAGTGGTTTCGTCTGCGACAGTACAGTGTAGCGAGCGACTTGTCCAAAAAGATATGTGCTGGTCCTCCACTTTAGTTCTTTGAACCTCTTCAACATCAATCCCACCGGATTTGTTATTTATGGTTGGCTTGCATCAGTTACAGGCATGCCTGTCATACTTACTTGCGCATGAAGCGAGATGTGTTCCTGTGGATAAGCGTGTAGATCCTATGTAAACCCGAAGGATTAAGATTGACCAGAGGCCAGTTGACAAGCATCAACCGGCCTAAGCACGATTTTAGCACGATGTGCGCAAGCACCTCATCGAGCAATGCAAAGCCAGTGCCATCCGTCAATTTCTTTGGGGTTTTGTATGATGCCACACTTTTTTGCACAATATAACCTGCCCAGGACCAGCCTTTTGTAAACAGATGGCACAGATGCTGCAGGAGTCTAGTTTCTTCTGCTGGAAACTGGTGCGAACTTACGTCAACTTACTCGTTGATGCTTGGCTACTGATCCTGAATGGGAAAGCCGATGTCGTATATATCAAGTTTTGTTGATGCGGACGCGTCTACAGACTTTGCAGCTTCATAAGTTTACTGGTGTTGGTGTTATTATGCTTGTCTCGAGTCAATTTCAAATGGATCCTTCACGTTCGAGCATTAAGACCTGTTGAGTTTCAAGTTACAATACATCCCTCCAGTTGTCCCTGTCCAGCGTCAGATTTTTCCCCGGTCTTCGGTCTTCCTGAACTTTGAAGAGCAACTATTCTTCAACTGCCCACATAACAGCTGTTCGGGAATGCCGTCCGGTGTCATGCGTTCCACTTGGCTACCGGCGCAGCTCATCATGGATTAAAATGTCCTCGACCTAAGTTACTCGGCTTCCGGGCCGGCGAATTTAAACCGATACTCCTCCCAGAATTTGCAGACAAAGCAGGTGGAGAACCCGGACATAAAGCCGGGATAATATTCATGTTGCGCGGACTTACAACAGGGTGGGCAACATGGCCATTTGATCAGTGTTTATAAAACTGCCGAGAGAGAGGTCTGAGTAGCACGCCATTACGCTACCATTCACGTCTATATTCAACAAATATAAAACAGGCGTTTTGAAGATTTTCCTACCTAAATCAAAGTGGTATACCGAAGACGCGGATGATGTCATTAGATGCCTTAGTTCCACTTCAGGATACGTCAATAAAATACGACCGTCAGCAAAATAACACTATGCGGACCTTCGAGTCACCTATCATTCGTTTGGTTAGAATGCATTTTGAGTTGAATAGGTGATCATCCACAAAGCAGTGAATGGCCACACCATCTTCTGCGTTCTGACAGGACTCCGCGCGTATTAAAGTTAGCTACAAGCTGAATAACGTCCACCCCATAATGCAGTCCTGCTTCACAGACCTAGTTCCATCCCAGAGAGAAAATAATTGACCGAATTGATCAGTTTGTTTGAACAATCCATTTTCCGAAGAACGATCCACAGCGCTTTCTTGTTCACCGAGTAGAAGCTTTGATGAAGTCAAAGAGTAGTCAACGAATACAGCTGTTGATGGTGTTCACAAAAAATTTCAGTCATACTTGTCTCTTTGAAAAGATTGAAGCTTGTGTACTCTGACAGAAAGTGTTGCCACCGTTCAGGCTTATCATTTATTTAGTTATTCAGAAAGCCTCTGATGCTCCAGATTCTCATCTTATGTTTTATGGTGATACTCCCGGTTAAATAAGATGCCATCGTACATGATCGGAGCTTTGGAAGGTATTTCGTTTCTGAACATCCTGGATGTGGGTCCAATGCTTTAGCCTGGCCAGTACCACGGCCAGTAGTGGTATTTTATCTTGCGAACTTGTGAGGGGCCAGTGACTCAGTCTGCTTGCTTGTCCAGCCTGCAAATTATATGGCATGGAAATCTCACGCCCAATGCAGGTGCACTTTGGGCAGCACCTGGGTCGACCATATGAGTTAACACACTGAAAGCCACTCTCAAACGCCGGACGGTATTTAAAGACTTTTCTTTTCTAACCCGTCCATCCTTAGAGAGAGGCAGCATAGATGCTTCCATAAGTACGAAACTGATGATCGTCTGGATGAACAGTCTTACCATCTTCACACTTCTGCAGCAACACACAGTACGACGTTACCTCGAAACCACTCTATAATATGATTACGCGCACAATTGAGGCTCGTTGTCCTTCGTTTGCCTGTTCCCCGCTGACCTTTCAGACCAGGTTAATCCTGTGAAAACCAATACCTCAGTTGACATAACCCTCAAGGTCATCGTATCACACAAACCCCACCACCACGACAAGACAGAAGCTTTAAGTTAGATTTTATATACACCTCAGACTGCACTCAAAGTGCTATTAAGTAGATGACCAAAATCCCTTTAAATGAAAAGGTTGTTCTCAATACCGAGATGATTTGAGCTGAAAGTATGGAAAAGCAGTCCTCGAATACAACTGTCAGGTGGGCTGAAGAGGTGGGTGCTATGGAAATATTCTTTACTGCGAGGGCTTACTGTTCAGTTATTCTAGACCCTGTCTCACCGTGAGTGATCAGTCCTGGTTTATGTATGGTAACCATACTATTGGTGTTTGTATCCCATGACTTCACTGTGCCCATTACACAAATGTTTCACTGTTGCCTCTTTTGTTGCGCATGTTCAACCAGCTCTTGGTGCGTCATCCTGCTACTTGTGATGGGGTATCATGTATGCAGTCAATGGTGGATCTCTGGGTTTCCGCTCGTACAAAACAACTTTGTGCTGCAAATCCAGAAAAGGCAGCATTTTACGAAAAGGCTTTGGCCTTTTACCGCCAGTCATCCCCAAGTGTGGTAAGTGATAAAGCTTTCGTGCACTGTTCAGATGTGCATTGGTTCCTGAAACGACTTAGTCTGATCTATAATACGGCATACTGGCATACAAATCATTCAGAAGACGCGTCAACTTAAGGCATTGGGTTCAGAAAAAATGGAAAATTCATTAACAGTTTCTGTTTCGGCTGATTACCCAGGGGGTAAACCCACAACACAACTGTGACCGGAGATAAGACCCTAATAAACGCTATTAAAGCCACTTGCCTTTTCCGCTTTTCTATACACACCAAATTTCGAAAAATATTACCTGAGTAAGTCGACTGGTAGCAAGAATCACTGCCCCACTTTCAAGTGCTCAAGACTCAGAAACATTGTGTTTTTTGCCCTGACGGGGTGCGAAAATCTAATAAGGTCTCTTCGGTTAGCCAATAGATCACCGAAATAGGGATCACACATTCAACCAGTAATATTGCAAGGTCATGAGTGCTGACAGCAGTGCACATAAAACTGAGTAACGTAGCCATAAGGTAAAACCTTCTGAAATCATGAATGAGAGAATGTGATATTCATTGTGGAGAAAAAAGCCGTTTTCTTCTGGTTAGGTGATCTGCTTTGTTATTGGTATGATTTGATGAAAGTAGAAACAAATAAAGCTTCGTTGAGTTCACAATAGAGGGTAAGGTAGATTCAAGTAGGTATTTTTTCGGGACGAAAAACAATTTTTTTCCCATACCAGATGGGAAACTAACGGTGGCCTAATGATCATTCTGTGTGATTGTTCTATGGGTGGCAAGTCATTTCATATCACACAGCTAAACGAATCATCATTTCTTTACCGAATCATCCAAATGTTTGATTTGCTTGCAAAATTACCTGATACTAATCCTAGCCAAGTTTGCGGAGCCATAATGGCAAGGATTACACACAACGGAAACAGGGCATTCGATACCTCTTGCAAATCCGTCTTGGATGTGTAAAGTAACTCGGAAGCCTAACAACATGATTTGTGCTACGATATTCCAAAACACTGCCTTTTGTCGATCAAGGATAATGAAGGTTGCATAGAATGATACCAGTGCATTTTTAAACTTGGTTTGGACTCAGATACGTTTCAGATCTCCTCTCTAGGTGACGTGATTTTTTTCTCGTTTTTTTTGTGTCACCAAGTTCGTGCATATATTCTGCAAAGAACTGCTTTGATTGTCCCAGATTCAAGACTGGAATGTCCTTAGTTGAAAGGTAGTTGGTAGCGTAAAGAGATTTTGGGAATGTTCAATGAAGATTTCCTCCAGCAAGTGAATCCAGTCTATGCCGAAAAGCTAAGAAGCACCGTGCAGCTACGTCATCCCCACTTGGACCAATCAGCAGCGCGTAGTTCTCTTCGAGGTTCCCCTGGGTGTAATGCTATCCCAGGAAAATACAGTGGCATATCTCGCATATCACGTGAATTGAAGCATAAGACGCCCTTGGTGCAGTACATTCAGTGGAAGAATACCATAGCAGATAGATTCAGCTGGGATTCATCTGAGCCTCCAGGTAACAACGACATTTTGATTTGCAGATGAGTGTATTTCGCCACTTGGTGTTCAATCAGAATATAAGGCTGATGGAGACTCAGGGGCCACGCCTACCGGATGAGTCTTAAGAAGAGCAAAACCAGTAGTGGACTGTCAAATATTTTTTCGGAGACTTGGTGAAACGGAGGCGTCCTAGCGAATGTCCGGCGGGAAGATAGGTGAAACCGCCCACCCAAAAGGAATCTTTATGAGTTCCTGATGAAGGTACAACAGTGTAACCCAAATATCACGAAAGCTCATTCGTTATTCAACAAAATCAAGCTATTCCTGTGGCAGAGCTTCCACTTGATCCACACATACCGGCCTATCTCGAGTATGTCAGTGAGCTCAATTCTGTTTAATTAATGCACTTGGTCGCACAAAACCTGGGAAATTTTCTTTGGAATTCCAAAGGATACTGATTAACTGTACAAATGCAAATCGTATATGGGGTCCAACCATTTCAATAATAAACTTGCGTGCGCTGTCATCAGCTAAATGCCTTCTTGTAGCTAGAATACCAAAAAATTTGGTGTACGAGATAATCCGTGCCCTTTTCCTGCATAGTCCGGGAATTTCACCCCAAGGAAACCTTGAGTGATAGTTTTTGGAACCGTTGCTGATCCATTAAAAACAAAGTTAAGTCAGCCGATCTTTTAAGGTGTGGTTAAAATACTGTAGTTAGACTCTATCTAATACAGCAGGCTAGACATCTAAAGTTTTCAACGAAACTCGGCCGTATTGGTGAAGTATGTGTTATTAATAGGGTATTTTTAGTGAAATGCTTGTTTGATCAGAAGACCAGCTATCATACCTGACAATCAAATGAGGCCAATTTAGCCGGGATTTGCGCTCTGATTAAGCATAAGGATTGGAACTACGCCGAATTCCAGCGAAATACACTCATTCGCACACAAATTTGGTTTTGCGAGAGACTCACCTGGAACTCAGCTGAATCCCTCGTTTATGATGTTTCCAAGCAGCTGAATGTGCTGCGGAAACTCGGGGACTGTGCCTACCTGATGAACCCCAAGAAGGGCGAAACTGGTCGTGGGCTGTCGAAGAACTTACGGCGAATTCTATTCAGGCGACTAAGCATGGGAGATGAATAGAAGGGAACAAGTCGAGAAACTGTATACGTGCTCGATTGGTAGCCCATATTCGTCAGATGCAGTAGGAACAGGTAAATGGTAGGAACCCATAGTGCGACTCAGTGACCGAAACCACTCTTTTCCCTTCTCTCTCTTTGTTATCCACACACATTCGAATCGGTATCTGGCTATCTTGGTGGTGCAGACTATCATAGCCTATCAAAGTTCCGCACCTTTTTGCGAACCTGAAAACACGAAAACGCTAAGTGTTTTCATCGCCCGTGCGCGCAGATGATCAAACGAAACGAGCTTTTCCCTATGCCAAAAGAGGTAATGGCAGTTGTGTTTGAACTTTCGTTCACATAAGGTTATATCTTTATGTGGTTTTCAGGATGCTCACCAGGGGTAGAAGACTGTAGCAGCCAGAAGGAACTTTCGTCGTTCAAAAGATTTTCTACACAAAATAGTATACAGTAAACGGCATCGCCTATAAACACAAAATTCCATGCTTTAAAGTTGCCCTTTGCACTTTCTATCACAGGTTTTCAGTGGCTACCTAAACGATATGGTCAATACAGACAACGCATGGATTGAACCAACGGTTATCAACATCCATTTGGGAACACATCCGGACAAATCAGACGCTCTTCTGCACGTAAGTAGCTAGTCGGATTTCTCGCTTTGAGGTCAAGTAAGGGGGAAACAATCTTTCGTTTCGGTGATATCGTGACAAGTTCCGCTCACACTATCAGACCAAACCATGATCCAGATCGTAAAAATAAATCTGGACGTGTTACGTAATTTTAAATCTTCGAGTCTATCGGTTTGGAACACTAAGTGTATATTAGCTGATAGGATGGTCCTATTTCTATCGGTCCGATTCCCAAACCTCTTAGGACAGAAAATGCAAACTAAAGTTTAAAGTGCAAATCAGTATAAACTGCTTGCAGCAGTCGGTCGCGTTTGTTCACGTTTGTCATGCTATCTTTGTACAGGTTGCTCATTAGAACACACTTTGTCTGTCAAGTTGCATCTTGACACCAAAAGTGTTTGGTTTCTGCATAGACTAGCATCTTAGGACCATAGTGAGCCACTATGGTATGAAAGATCGGAGATGACGCAGAAGTTAGTGCTTGACCGGGTCATCGATGGCTTCACATGGACCCCGACAGTTCGATTAATTACTGACTATGAAGACGCTTTGGTTGGTATTATGCAGCACAGTAGATAACAAGAACAACGGTTTTCCGGTTTTAAGATGCAAGGGACAATAGGAACACCGCACAGGTGAGTGGTAATGTTAAAACCACTAATGTGCATAACTTTTCTTGTGTTTCCTTCGCCTGATGTACCCAGCCTGTTAGGTCAGAGAGATCACAGACAGCGATGCGCACGGAACGCACTTTGAGAGGGACACAACTTGAACCAAAGGTGCATGACAAAGCGTAGGGTAGATGCAGATGATAGCATGATCGATCAAATGAATACAATCCGTCCTGTCACGTACCCAACACTTGATGCACCCGTTGGGCCGCGCTTGGTTGATCGAACCGTAAGCTAAAGTAACACGGGAACAATGTACTGTTAGACTGGATAGCTAGACAAGGCATTCCATTCACAGGTCGGGCAAAGGATGGCCCTGGGTGAATGAAAAGAGATTTGCGGTTGGACTCACGAAAGTCGCAGAGGGTCGCCAAAAGGGATTAAGTTTGAGCGCCACATATACGAATATATACCTACACATACTAACCATTTTAGGATCGAGGAAATCGGCTACGGCGCACGGAAAGTGAGTAAATAGAGTGAAATGAAAGTAGTAAAGTTGTCCGACTAGACGTTGTGTGCTCCATTTTCGCCCACCATACGGTTTGGCAGTCTTTTCCTGGAGGTTTTCGTTGCACGGTTTCCATCTACTTCGATGGAAACGTCAAAAGAAATGAAAGTTGCCTTCATTAGACGGTTGTCCTTACTTGGAGACTTTACGGGTTGAAGAGTGTAATAAATTACGGTTGTTTTGCGAGCGGTATTTCAAGAGACAATCTGTCCACTTAACTACGCTACTAATAAACGCCTGAAGGAATGCCTTTAAGATTGTTGACGTCGTTTTCTAGTCTTTTGAGCTTCTATGGTCATCTCTTTTTAACCATGAATCACATCTATTTCAGACCAAAGTTTTATCCATGTTGTCCCTCCTCCTTTAAAAGCTCTTTGTACCTGAAGATTGCTGTCTTCGTTGGGCACGAGCAGATGACCAAACACCTATGAGGACAAGCCACCGAACTGTGCTTGATATAACTATCGGAAGGCTGAAATCATAGCCCATTCAGTGAAAGAATGCGGGGGCATCAATTTGTCTTCGCTCACCCACCGATTTGATCGGAAACTTGCTCAAACATGGACTGGGATCGGCCACACCCCCACAAAGCGATTGAAGTTGAGCACCTCTTCACCCGGTTTTCTACTTCTAGAACTTGTTCACAGTGTCTCATTTGCACATGCCTAACCTGTCCCATCCCATGCAACAAACCAAAAAGAATCGGATAACTCTGCTGTTTAGTGCAATGGGCGGTACTTAGGTTTACGCGGTCCGTCTATTTCCATCGCGTGACCACTAAGCACCATCTGAGCATGTGACCCACCAACTGTCAGCTTATTTGTGTGAAGTATCTGTATCCGTCATTTGACCAGCATTTTCTACCACCATGCACGTGTTCTCATATTTAATTTTAACAAATGAAATATAAGTTTCAAAGAATTTATCGTTGGGATATTACAGCACAAGTGGGTCTGGAGATTGTTGAACAGAGTTTTATGGGAAGTCAAATCGCGATCGGTCCATTCATTCCATTCATCCTTACCTGGTCGAAGTTCCAAACGGGTAGTTACGACTCTCATTGGATACCTAATACAATCCACTCTTCTTTAACAAAATGTATTTGTCTACAAAATGACGGTATCAACTGTGAATTCATTCCGTAAGTGAAGTCAGTCCGTGCTAGAAAGCCGAGATGCATTGTAAAGCTGTTCGTTCTCGACCGTAGTGTGACTGGCTGCTCAGCCCCGTGACACCTTGGTCTGTACTGGAGACTATCCGTGCGATATTCGCAGTCTCTTATACCAGATTTTTCAACCGAGAGAGGTCACAGTAATACAGTCTCAAACTCCAAGGGAATGGAACATATGTAGTGAGGTTTTCCTTAAAAGTTGCACTATCCTGGTCTCATGCCAACCGTCGCTATCTTTTTGTGAGGATTTTGAATCGAAGGCTCTAAATGAGGGTCCGATTTATCATCCTGTCTATGTTTCAGTGCCCTGAGAGTGGCTCAGCGCATACACAGCCATGAGCAGCTCGAATACCAAAATTTCATATCATCACTTGGTAAACGAAAGCGGACTACTGTTGGCGCCTTCCATAGTTCGTCAACAGTATCGTTTATCTCCCCTTTCGTCATAATTAACGACCGCCTTTCTGCAGGTTCCAACCATAGGCACACCAGTCTTGCATCAAAGAATTAGACTGATAACGAGTCACTGCTTATGTCAGCAACTTTGTTTCCGCCTCTCAGACCCTGTTCCTCTAGTTTTACGCAACTTTTAGTGCGCGGACTGGATGACCTGGATGACCCCTTCTCTGACTGGTCGATGCCCAGATGACCTTTTCAGCCCAATGTACCGAGTGAACTTCATCCAGACGGCCTCAGTCCTGTGTGCTCGGTCCGTTTGAAATTCAATTCCCTTCAAGCCGTCCTGGTTGAACCATACCACTGTTCGCAGACGGCTGAACAAAATGCTTTTAGGGACTCCGGCTTTTCCTCATTGTCTCCACACACGCCCAAATTTTCCACACAATGCTTGAAGAAGCTGTTCACTGACTTTGTGGTCAAACTCGTTCGACGCCCACAGCAATCATTACATTGTCTGCTGGGAAATTACGAAATGTTTTTGAGGTCACTTGGTTGATCCATTTGATAACTCGACGTGCATGATGCCTGCGGATTCAGCCAGTGGTGCCCCGATGTCACAGCTGCAGGGTACTTTATCATGAATGATGTTAGATGATGAGCCACGATCTCATTACACGTAACACTAATGCTCAGCTGAACCTGCTAAAGCGATCTGATCTTCATCATTACCGGTGGGTTCGCAAAGTATACGCGACCAGAATGATATCAGAACAAGCTTCGGATACACTACAACGAACTTATGACAATTGATGAGGTTGATGGACGCCAGTTTGATCAAGTGCTGCGTGACGAATAAAAAATTGCCGGTTCACTGCTAGCTTTGTGAAGTAATGCGAAGATGAAACGAGTGAAGTACGTAAATAGCCAGAAAACAGATACTTGGCATCTGAAGCACTTTTCCGACTTGTAGTTGAGGATCTGGTATGCCCAGCAAATGGTATGAGATCCTTCGTGGTGAAGATGAGAAAGCCGACCTAGCTGATCAAAATGGATAGCGGCATAAGCTCGAGTAAATGGTACTGTCCCGTAGAACCACAGTGGAAAAAGGGATGATGAAACATGGTCCAGAATTTTGGGTTTGTTGCACGCACGGCCTGTTAAGAGAAAAGGGAATTCAGTCGGTCACCTAAGTCAGTTTATCAGCTATAAATCGTGTATCAAGAGTATTTTGATGCCTCGGTTCCGGTCATCCAGAATACGGAAGCTAAGGAAAGAGATAGCCAACCATGATGGTGATGGCATAATCTGTCAATTGTTGTTGAATCGGTCTAGTCATATGAAGGAATGGGTAACTGGGCAGCTACGCACTGGAGGCGATAGTTTTGATGCACCACAGGTCCTAGCTGTATGAGTGAGGCCTGTCTGCCAGTGTTACTAACCAGTGATGAGTTGGGTCAGCGAAGTGAAGTGAAGTGGTAGTTGTCAGTCCCACTGAGTTTACTGGTCAGTGCTTTCGTACGTCGCTGTCCACTTCTCGGTCCTATCCAATCAGTACAGAACAAGGCAAAAGGAACTCCGCAAGGCAGAGTGTCTCCTGGCATGCCAAGTATGTGCACTATTTAGCGGAACCTATGAAGTACGAGCAACTTATCTTTCGCTGGAGAGTTTCCCCCACTTAAAATCATCCAGCTTATCTCAACATTGCTAATCCGATTTTCACACCAGACACGAACAACGCTTCTGAGACACCCGTGGTCAAACGCCGAGGGTTCCGTGCAGCATCTGCTCGTAAAGTCCGCGTTTTTTATCCACAAAGAGATATAGATTGCACCATCGCAGTGCACCCTGTACTTCTGACAGATAGGTTGACATCACGAAGGGGGATTCGCAGTAGCCGAAGTCATAGTAGGGGGGGGGGTAAAATAATGGTCACCCAAGAAAAAAGACATCGTTCCGCTTCTGGAAGATCTCACTTTATGAAGTAACATTACTAGTTTGCCAGTGTGCGAATAACATCGCTGGTCTCTCTTCCAAAATCTTCATTGGGTAATCGAATCCGCTTGGCTGCGGCTAGTTCACCTCCCGACGAATTATTTAGTTGCACCTCTCAGTCTGTCTTTGTTTGCAGCAATTCAGTCACTTATCTCGATAGATGAGTAAAACAGGCACCACTGACTGGAAAACCTTGCCCTGCGTTTACCTCCAAATGAATACTGTGAAGTACTAAGATGGTCGGCCAACTGATTTTGAACCGAACTCGGGCGGTTAGTTGCTGACTGGTTTGCCTTGTTGCCCGTTGCTTCCACCGGAAACTCCGCATCGCCTCCCACAATTTGTGGTAGATGAGCAGCACAGGATTAAACCAGATGAAAAAATTAAGGCCAGCCCCCAGACTGAGAGACACAGTGACCATTTCTTCGCGTTCCCCCCCCCCCGACATTTTGGTTGCCGGACCGTGCTGGTGCACGCATATACCGAGACGCACTCAGTCAAAAATATGTGGGCAAAATACCAAAGTGTATATAGACCTGAACTAGGCTTTCCAATAAAGGTAATGGACTGAAGATATGAATCCTCGATGTTTGTTGAAAACTGAACGCAAAACTGGCAAGAGGCCTTTGTTGATGAATAATAGAGAGTATTGCATAACCTGGGACGAACTGACTTTTCGCCTTAATAGTGTTTTGCATCCTTTCGGTTCTCAGATTTTTTATACAAAACCAATCCAAACAGATTATAAATTAAGTAAACATGTGCTCCTAATGATCCACTTTGAAATTTGAATGTTGTTTGTTGGACAAGATCGGGCAAGTCAAAACAGATCGCCATGCCAGCGTTTCATAAGAGAACTCCTGTTCGAACTCATCTTATCCTGAACGAGGTTGTTTGGTTTGGCTGAAGTCACAGTTGGCTCAATCGTCGTGATGTCTCCATTTGGTCTGATTGGTGGTCGATCAGATCGGAGCGAACCTCAGGATCAAGTTCTCTGGCTAGTCTAATAATCCTGTAGCTGGTGGCTGGCAATGCCTGGGCTGCCAAGTGGATGTTCGAAACTTTACAGGGGACGGTAGAAGACGCTTTGTAGAAGACGTAGTAACGATGAAACATCAAGAGTGGAAGATTTTTTCGGCAGGAAATATAACTCTGTATGTTATAACGGCGATAGTATGAAAAAACGGCTGTCGAGGACAAATCGTTTGTTTTCTTAGTGCATACCAGTTTTGGCTAGATATTGGTGTATTCAAATCCAATTCAGTACGAACGTTTATTTGGAGCATGCCTCACTAGGCGACGTCACGTACTTAATCGCAATAGCCAGAGGCAGAAGTGCGAAGCAACTGTCACAGATGAAGGTTGAGTGGGGCACAGATGTATCTATATGCGTGACTTTTCAGATGCTAAACCTTATACCTATATATTAATTAAGTCCGCAAGTGGTTGACTTAGACATGGCGAATTGAAAATGTAAACAATGCTGAAATTCGTTCGTTACAGACAAGTACATGTGACCGTTCCAATTAATGGTTCACTATACAATACAGTGAACAGAGCCGGACAATGTTTGCCAGCACTAGAGCGAAGTTTTCATAGTTGGTGTCTATGTTATACCGTTTACAACACAGAACTTTAAACAGGTTGGATAAAGTGGTTTCGTTGTTCCTTTGGTCTCCCACAGTTGTAATCATGAAAAAAGTAAAATTCACTTCAAAATACTGCCCATTGAGCTCTGCCTACTTGGCCTATTTTAGAGGCACGTTCACATGGCGAAGGCGGATAAGTCGCTAGTTTTATTAAACATCTGAGTATTTCTTGAGACTATTTTCGTGACACAAACCAACTGTCTCAGAAAGATGTGGTAAACAACCGATGGACTTTCTTCCGAGCAAAGTTCCGCTTTTGGCACAAGAGTTTCTTCGGGCGAACTGAATAAATTACCACATTAACCGATTTTAGGGCGGACGGTAAACCACTCGACTAGCAGTTAATCAAACCTTCTTGTTGGTTGGTATGGATGACTAAAACTTGAGAAAAATTCGGTTGGAGTGGAAGTATCAATTTGAATCCGGTTTGGTGCCATGCTCTTCCGGTTTAGAGCAGTTTAGTTGAATAATTATCTTCAGTTCTGTTTACGTACTTTGTCGTTGTATCGAGTTAGTAAGTGCCAAGCTGACCAGGTTAAGGGTTGAAGAGACCAAGTAGATTTTTGTTGGTTTCGGACCCAGGCCGCTTCATTAATAATCGCATATCGCCACATGTCTACTCTGATTATCTAAAACCATCTTCCTCTACCCCGTGTTCCGTTCACACTTGGAGATTTCCATCGCCTCGACCAACACTCACCGTGATGCGAATCTCGGTCCTAGGCACAAGACTTTTACATTTTCCAACCCTATGTTCAGTGTCCACTGCACGCCTCGCCATTACTGGGCCTTTGCCTATCGTCTGCTACTCATTTGCGCTTCTCGGTGGTTGTCTTTGAACAGGTTGTGCCAACTATTCGACTTGCATTACCCTGTTTTTTACTTCTGGAGACCTACGTGAAGTCGTTACCCTTTGTGTTGTTTATACAGTCTCTAGTCCTATCGACTGAGAGGCGACCCTTTGGTTGCACCAAAACTGAGGGTAAAGTTTTTTTCACTCCGGAATGCCAATCTAATGTTAGTAGCATTAACCAGACTTCTGGTGAATTCAAGTATCTCGTTTTCGTATGGGATGATTTCCATCTTAATCAACATCTTTCTGGATCATGGTGGTCGGGCAAATATCCACATTAGTTGCCACCTTATTAGGCTCAGTGGGTGTCCAATTTCATGAAGTTTCTGTCAAACTCTGTTTGTGCTGCTGTTCATTCGGCTTCTGTCTACAGCGATCATATTCGACGACAGATTGATGACACTATACTTGCATATATATTATTAAAGTATACTACCTTCTAATGGGACAATGTGTGGTTTAGGATGGCACCCGTGTCTACTGGTTTACGACAAACAATGTTTTTAATCTTCCACCACTCTTGTGTTTCATACAGTGGTAGTGTAGCCGAAGTGGGCTCCAGCTCCATGCTGAACTTAGAGTGGGGCTTCAAAATGTTAGTATATTAACAGAACTCGTTGACCTTAACACGTTTGCTCACAACGAACGTGTCATCTAAGTAACACCAAAAAACTATCGGTGGACCATCGGGTCTGGCTAAAGCTTCCTGTTCCTCCGTATACATATTAGCCGGAGCCGGATATGTTGAAGATCCCATGACCTAGCCTTGTTCTTGAGAGTAAATAACTAAGTCAAAAACAAAGTGACCAAGACTTGGGCATACTTTGATACCTTCGAGTACCTCACCCAGAGAGGGCTGCATCTGTCCTTGCAGTCTTGTGTCTGACAGTATCAGTCATTTCGATACCTAAGGGGGGTTCCCACGAACTTTCAGTTAAAGCAAGTTGACATAAAAATTATCAACAACTTTGTCTAGCCCTAACGGAAACCCATTTACTTTTTTTAAACAAAAACGCACAAGTTTTGAATGTGTGGATGACTTATCAGTAAGCGGTTTTCGGATACCTGCCGGAAATAATGTCAGCTCATGTGGTGATGAACCCATGTCTTCCACCCGTAAATTCATACTCCATGAAGTGCAACCTCTGAACGGACTCCCAGCAACTCGAGGAGGAACGCTGTGGAGTATGGATGGCTTCACACCTCGATGGTTGAATAGGTTCTGGCGGAACTGCTCTCGCGGAGTTAAATCAGGAATATCAAGAGCAAGCATCACGTTAGCGGATTCGCACTACCTCCCGCAACAAGCTTGGGACGATACGTCCCGCATTTACGTTGCGACTTTAGGAGTGTAGGCCTTCCAGAATGATTGCAGTAAGCTAGGACAACATCCCACCCCTGAACACTTTTTTCCATTCCAGTTTTACAAGACAAACTTTGTGGCGGTTCGGCAATGAGGAC
Organism: Opisthorchis felineus; assembly: GCA_004794785.1. Lineage (NCBI taxonomy): Eukaryota > Metazoa > Platyhelminthes > Trematoda > Opisthorchiida > Opisthorchiidae > Opisthorchis > Opisthorchis felineus. Next base: position 74,657 of record SJOL01007899.1, on the reverse strand, counting down.
ACTGCTATTTATGATGAGAGCCGACATTGTTCGGTCCCTACTAATCCGATAACGTTCGCTGGACCGGAAATGCGACCCCTACCGGTAAGTCTTTTCACAATTCACGAGCTCCTTAGTGCGACCGCAATAGCTCCGACCGTTGCGTTTCAGAGGCGTAAGAAGTGAAAAAAGAAGACACTGAACTCACTTCAAGCAATTTGTACTACCTAAAAGACAGGCCATTTGTTCTCAAAGATCGCGTGCGCAAGTCTACAGACCAGGCACACTGTCGTGCGGTTGAGACGAGGACAAAAGATTTAAGGCGATTTCAGTTCTTCCAGCACTGACGTCTGTGACTGTTATACGTGTGCATCATCGAATTCACATTTTCTAAGTGGTGAAGGAGCTGCTCTAGTTTTGCGAATTCACTCAGTATGATGTAGTGGTTCCACAATATGCAGCTAATCTTCAGTCGTCTGGGGAAAACGGTGTTTCCCTCGCCAAATTCAAAATGGCGAAAACAGAGAGACAAGCCATGTGTGAATCAGTAGAGGAGAATTACGTCCGCCTTTGTGTCCCGGATGAAGCCTCAATGTTCTCTTAGCTTAACCGCATTAAAAACAACAAAGAACAACTGTACTAGAACAAGGACTCTGTTGAAACATGATTTGTCAGAAGAAACCCATCATAGGGGAATGACTTTGCAGTGAGTTGGAACAGTTGAGCTACGAAAGGACAGGTGGAACTACACAAAATACCTTTAAGAGAAGAAAAAACCCAAAGTGAAACCAAATACCCGGCAGAAAACACATGAAAAAACTCTTCGGTGACTATCTCGGCTTCTTTATACCTGCTACTTGTCTGGCATAAACAATCTGGTTCAATGAGATGTTGGGAGTTCCATAGTTTTCAATTTCTCCAAGCACGCAGACATCTTCTCGCGAGTCTCGTTCAGAAGTGTATCTACATTCGAGCTGTCCATTCCTGTGGTACTAATCTGCGGCAGAACTTGGACGTAATAGGAGGCTATGACAAAAGGAGGGAAGAGAAGGAAACGATACGAAATGGACTCGCAGGAGATATGACACGCCACTGCAGACATTTCGTCCAAAATGTACAGAGGATAAGCGGACTGGGATCAGCTACATAACAAAACAGATTGCGTGAACGTCCTTCTAGGACGTCTCTAGAAAAATTCGTGGTGAGAATACAGTACCAACTCTAAGGGGAAACCTTCCATTGAGACAATTTCAGAGACACGGGGCTCGTCCGTAGTACGATCGTCTCTAGAAGGAATGAACCCTCGGAATGAAAAAGGACACTATCCTGTTCCCAGACCACACTGAAAGCACAATTTGCTAGCGGGCGAGATTAATTGTCATACCAAACTAGTGGTCTTAGGTGCTGCGAATATGCTACTCAGTGACATCGGCAGACACTACTTAACTTGACTTGACTCAGCGTATTAGTACAGCACGAAACATTGGAATGCAACATAGTTGACTTAAGGGACGAATGTAATGGAAGCAACGCAAAGTATTATCGGACACCCGATAAATAACAGTAGTTTTGTTGTTGTGTTAGAATGTGGATATCTCGTTTTGTAGTTGACGTTATTATTACAGTTTATCTCAATCGGACACAATTTCTTGTCCGTAAAGACCTACATGTCCGGAGCTGACAACCGTGATCCATCTTCAATATCAGGTCTTGCTCACGGTATCGCAAAAACATAGGACACTTGGTGCATTCATTGGAAACTAGACAAAGTGTTCCATTGCACACTCACAAAAGCAGTACAATACATCAAAATACGACCAGAAGCGTATTGTCCTAGTGCGAAAAATGTTCGAAATATTTTATATTAGCCAACCGACTCAAACCGAAATGCCCTCGTCGAGGTAGTTCCAGGAAGTGTTGTTTTGTGAGGTGGGAGATGGGACAGTGCCCCAGCAGCATATAGCGCACCGTAACCAGCGAACAGCCAACAATTCAGTCCAGTGGCAGTGATTTTCACCTGTGCCACATCCGAGCTCGAGAGAGCTCAAGGCTTAAGGTGCCAACTTACTATCTGGAAGGTCCATGGATCAAACGCAACCTCTGCGTTTTGACTGCTCCTGTCTAGGCTTGGGCAACCTGGCAGTATCTCAGCCCTCAAGCCTCCTTCAGGTGGCATGGCAGCTGGGCACCGAAAGAGTTTTACAGCTGAACGATTGTTTATTGTATTGTTTACATCTACATTGTGTTGACCTATTTTATTAGCGAAAGATAATCCGTGAACACCGGAAGTTTTTCTCTACCTCTGTGTACAAACAACCGTTAAGGGTTCGCCACAATAGCAGTAACTGCCATTGGGTAGTTTGATAATGGTCGACTATGGGCAAACCAATACAACTTAGTCTTATGGCCCTTTATTCACCATACTTTCACATAAGCTGCTCAATCACTGGCATGTAGATTATAGTGGGTTGCACATTTGAAGTAGTTGAACGATATCTGGCTTCGCACCTACTTAGCCTTATTTTCTGAAAGCCTGCTGGGAAATCACCCAAGTCAAGCAGGGTATGCAAAGTGGGTGGTACCAAAACATGCCCACTATGTGTTTCAGTCAAGCTACCCGACCCAGATTACTGTGCGAATGCGCGTGGTACCACACCGTAAATTTCTGCAGAAAGGCACCAGAATAATATGGTGCAGTTGCCTGTTTTATAGAGCATGAAGGTCCTGTCTCTTGGTACAAGGGGTAACGGTACGAAATGCGTTCAGATCTATACATTGCGTAAGAACTTGAAGCAACTCACGATGCATTGCAACCACTTATTGTCAAAGGGTTAATCTTACTATTTTGTGTCAAATGATTCTGACCACCTCCAGTGACAGCATACCATCGTCCACCACGTACGCATGAATGTCACGATACAGCAGACAAGTGCATGCATCCAGACGGATAAAACCACATACACCTCCGTTATTGGCCCTTATCAGCACTTAGCTCTCACATGTGGTCTCATGTCCCAGAGGCCACATCGATCGGACAAATGTTACGCACGGTCAACTACTATCTATCAAATAACATTCTGGTTGCTATTCTACATCCCGTTGTTGGTCGGTGGTTTAATGGAGGACAGACCATGACATGGAAATGCGGAATGCAGACGGCTGCTGAGAGCAAGTGAAAGCGGTACCAGGCAGATGAAATAGACTTTTGCATCCGTCGGCCGTGGCGGCGCATATTCTACGACTCTATAAGCTTTTGCTCATGGTTCACAAAATGCAGTCGTTTGTACAAAGGCCGAAAGTGCACCCTGCTGGACTTTCGCCGATTTTTAGCGTCAAAAAGGTAGATCCCTGGGTCTTAGCAAACCCACTACGCCACCATGTCACCCGACCTACATAAGCGCAAAGCTGGCCCATCCATGTATACTTTTTGAAATACCCAATGATGTAATGTTTAGCAAGTCCACATTACACCGCAGTCCCTTACTAAAAACTTCAGTCCGATCTCCAAGGTAGCTCAACGGACTCTCTCGTCCTTGGCGTTCTGAGATGCATAACTACGCTTGGGTCTTGCATGCGTCTTTTGGAGACACAGCATACATCAATTTTAAGGGAGTACAAGGTTTCAGCGAAGATTGCCTATTTGCCAATTTGACATAGAATACAGATGTTAAAAGCTCCTACGTAGAAAGGACCTCGTAGATTTAGTAAAGTGTTATTTTGTTCATTGTTACTAGGCAGCGGGTGCATAAGGCCTATCAGTCAGATAACGGACAGTCAAATGATTCAGCAACGTCTGCTTGTGTGGTGGGAAGGGGTTGGGGAGGCACATCAGTGGACACTGAACTGTGCGGGCAAATGATAATTCCCGGTTGCCGAGGCCGACGAAGGGGGTTTGGTTGAGGTACCCCACCTTGAGCCTCTCACTCAAGTCTAACCCACAAGGCAGTGAGGGGATGTAGGGCTTAGTTCGGGGACCGTGCCCCTAGCAACTGACTCGAACATCTGAACCGTGAGGCAGCGGACAGTAGGGTTTTCTTTGGAGACTCTTCCCGGAGCTGATGACTCAATAGCCTGACTTGCTCAGCTGCAGTGGTTTGACCTGACCCGAAGGCACAGGGAGCAACGCATTATTCTCACTCCCGATGCGGCTGCGCACAGCAAGTGCATTTTGAGTAGCACCGGACTTTTGGGTTTTAAAAGTAGTTCAACCGTATTGAATAATGAGCAGGCGGTCACGGTCAACCGTTGGGCGGTCGGAGTATGCGGTTTTTAGGGCCGACCTTTTCTAACTCTTCCTTCCTCGGCGGAAGGCGGCATCGCTGCTTCCATAAATATGGACATGCTGGTCTCCCGGGGGAAACGCTTACTGCCTTCACACTCCTATCGCAGAGGACAGTAAGACTTTACCCCCACACCACCTCGTAGCACGATTACTCGCAGTACGGGGTCTCACCACTCTTGATCTGACTGTTCCCCTTTGGACTTCCCGGCACGGTTGCATCTTGTGGTACGAAGTTCCAGCCAGTGTAGCCAGCGGGATCATTACAGCACTCAAGGCCGACCACCACGTCAAGGTGGCAGCTTTAGGTCAGTTGGTTATAGATGTCCTGGGATACTTGCCAAGTGCTCTAAAAGGCTAGCTTAGCGAGTGTCCCAATACGCACATAGGTAGCTGCCTTTCACTTCCACCTCCGTACCGCACATATACTCACATATCTAGACAGTTTGAGGTGGCCAGACTGAGTAGGCTGTCTCTTACTGACGGGATGGATAGACATGATAGGATAAATGCTTGAAATATGAGTTATACAAAACACTCAGGACGGATACCGTTACGGTTGAAATGTTATCATCTTCAAAAAAGCACCTTAATAAGGGAACTGGGACAATCTACAGCTCTAAAATGGATAAGGACGAGTACTTCCTAACTAGTCGGGATACCTATTTCTTTTAAAGGAAGACCCTAAGACGCTAAGATTCGACTTACAATAGGTAAGGGGAACATATTAGAGCTACACATATGAAGGAAATCCGTAAAAGTATTCTCTTCTAACTGAGTAGAACGAAACTTTCAAGAAGTAGGTAGTCTGCAGCGTCGTATTAACAGACCCATCGGGATCCCGAAAAGCCGGCATATCGAGGAAGTTGGGCGCCCTCTTTCTCAGTCTTAGGCAAATACTTGGTGTTTGGGCGCGGGTATCTTTTGTGCATATCATGCATGTTTGCAAACGATAAATGTCTTCCACACGGCATCCGCAATAATGCAGGCAAGTGCTTCGATCCTCGAAGCTTGAAATAAAAATATCGGCATATACACTATGGCGATGTTAAAGGAGTTGATTCAGCCCGGTTTGTTTCTCGCGGCACATAAATTCCCGAGTGGAGAATAGCTAGGACCCTGGGTATAGTCACTACAGCACTGATCTCCCGATTGTTTGAGCAATCAGCCTCCCGTTCAGAGAGTAAAGCGTCACGTCCAGGTTCTGACAAGTATGTCAGCAGGATGGGTCAGTAAGGTGTCACTGTCAAACGTGAACAGTCCTGACGGCAGGTCATTTTAACCAGGATGCTCGCTGTTTTCGAGGGAGCTAACGACCACGTGCACTCACACTACAGTTGGTTAGTTAAAGATAGATCGTTTTTCCATGTTGGAGTTTTTGGCCCACTCTGATTCGAGAGACAGCGTCCTGTCAAATAGTCCACCGATGGATGAAATTTCAAAAACAATCGAGCTCATGAGTTGTCTACTGGATGCTGGACCTCTTGGGACTGGTTAATATTTTGCATACCGGGTTTTACTTGTTCATGTTAAGCTTGTTCCACTTCTCAATTTCTTGCGCCATCATAATGCTGTCTTTCTGGAGGCTATTAGGCGACGCAAGTCTGTTCGGTTTTTCTTTTCGTTTCGAAAGGAATTAGAAGGGGAAGAACGCCGAAGTACAAAAAAAATGGAAGCATTCAGTTGATATTCATAGATTCACTGGGTGGCACGTGTATTCAGACGCATGTCTTGACGCTATCCCAGATACGTTAAATACACGAACAGTGCTCTTCTTGGTTATCGAGTGTCTGTTCGCCCACCCGCAGCGCTGAATTCTGCCGAAAAGACCGCAATGTGGTAAACTCGCTCAGATCTCACATATGAATTTGCTTCCTCCGACTGCTTCCTTCGGGTGGCATGGCAACTAGGCATTAAGAGTGTTACAGCTGAACGACCAGTTTCTATTGGTCATCTGATTGGACTTCCTTCCGCAAAAGTACACCAACGGCTGCTCTCATATCGCTGCATGGTCTGATTCTCGACAGGTATTCTATTAGGGACGACAGTTTTGAACGAGGCTTTTTTGTCTTCAGCGTTTGGTAGTGTAACCTATTTAGATCCATCGATGGGCAGTTGACGGTGTGCTAGGTATGACCGGCTTTGTGTACACATACCTTGGAGTTGATCGCCATTGCCGTTTCAAGTCCTAATTAATCCATAAGAATCACCGAGATGGGATACTTCCGAGCTCAAACAACCTGCTATTGCGTTCTACACACCAGTCTGTCGGGAAGCGTCCAGACATGAAAAAAGCACATGTGCAGAGAACGACGCGTCCCCAAGGCCACCATCGGTCCCACACGTTCCGGATAGCAGGTGCGTTGGCGGAGCTTACCAAACACGGCTTTGCAGCATGCGACCAGCGGAGTGGGTGGAAAATTGTTCACGACAGGAACGTTGCCATTAGCTGGACACAACGAACAAGTGAACGATCATAATTGGCCCTTCACCCGTCCTATATATTTACGCAGAAGCTCTGTATGTTTGTCCTGATAATAGAGCCGTGTCCAGGGTTCTCTCTTCTCCGTATCGCGTAGTCTGGCAAGTTCAGTTCAGGCGTAACCAATAGACGGCCACCCAAGATACAGGTCAAAAACATTTTTTATCAATCCGCGTGAGTACTCAGTGTGATAAGTCATCAGCCATAGTCATTTAGGCCACTTACATCGTCAAGTTCAAAGCACTAGTGGAGGCTCACCTGTCACCAGGACACTTTGGTTTGCCCTGACATTTAAGTTGGGTTTACCCTAAACTTCAGCACCCAACACATCACTGTCTACATATGATATCCACAACAGAAACAATTCATTACTCTAACTTTATTTCATATTCTCGCATGTTATCCAACCCCAAAAGCAACACTCCTTGGATCCTTCTTAAGCACTTGGTTTTAATTGTTTTGATATACATGAAGTACATATGAACTATACAAATACACTTCACCGAATCCAAAGCATGAGTAAAACACAGCAATTGCCAAAACAGAAAGTGAACGGAACATACCATCATCGAATCGCTTGTTTTCAAAATCGAGGAATCGCGTGTACGGTGTTATTACAATTGGCTGAATTGGGAACTATCCAAACATTACAACAGAATCCGATCACGTTACCTGGGTCTCAATCGCCAGATGAAATGCACCTTTTTTGAACGGAAGCATTGTTCCTGTACAAGAACGCGTACCTTCTGGGAAGACGTACACAGAAACCTGGGGGAATAGTCACGTTGAATGTCAAGCATACCTTCGCATCTCGCGCCTGTGTAGCTGCATATTTCATTATGGATACTGCGTCACTATGCTTTGATCGATCAATATAGATCAGTTTAGAAAGCCACGTGATGACGCCTACAGGACCGGCAAACTTCATTGACGCCTTTGAAATGATTGTGCACTGCTCTGGCCATACATCCACCAAACCTGAGAATTTGAACACTGCGAAAATAGCCTCACTGGCAACGTCGATGATACTCTGATGATTGGCAACGTAGATGCACGGCTTTTCCATGGTTAAATAGTGTGAATCTTTGACTATCGGTTTCAATCCAATAAGGTTCCCAGCTATTTGAAACAAACGCCTGAAGCGCCTAGAGGACTAATGAGTAAACATCACAGAGCTACCAAGCGTTTTTGTAATCTCGACCACGGATGCTGAACTCTATGATGTAATATAGCGACCCGACGGATATTACACCGCAAAATATTATATATTTCAAATAAAATTTAACTTTGGGCACTCTGTAGGCAGCACATAACGCAGCGAACCCCAAGCAAGCGTAGAGAAAAATTGAAGCCAGCATATTGTAAAGGCCGCTGACTTGACGGAAGATTTATCCAAACGCAGCACCTATAAAAATATTATAAAGGCGCATAGAGGCATTAACGTTCAGGTTTGTGCCAGGTAGGACTTCTATTTAGACGTTAATGTTCCACTCTGAAATACAAGTAGAATGCAAAGTATGTGGGGAGAACATAAGCGTGCAGGGACGGAATTCGCGCTACGCAATCGACTTTTTGACAGGTATCAGCTCGGCGGAACCACCACTCGGAGCTTTCACCTCAGCAACCGTGTGAGGCACGGTATCCAGTGGTTCGGAAATGGTCTTAACCAGATTAGGGCGCATCTTATCAGTGGCTTCACCGAGAGAATAGAGACTCTGTCAGTAGTTGTTTTTTCAATACAAACAGACATTTCTGATCGCGATGCAGCTTGGCAGGTAAACGATGCGTGAGATTAGCTGCATGAAGCAGTGCTCCCCACCTTGAGCGGGCGTCCTTCTTCTATCCAGCTGGGATATCAGGGGTATGAGTATTAATCTATCTTTGGGTGAATCAGCAAGCTACTGCACGGATACACTCAGGCATATCTTTTGCCAGCAGCAGCACAGTTCTCCACATTAAGCCCCGAGGATATATGTTGTGGCACCGGTTAGAGATCCGAATGCGCAGGTTGGTTGACTCTCCTCCAGCGACGCCAACTATGGATATCAGCTTAGTCCAGATGCTAGGCGTCCAGATAAAGGGATATGCTATACAGCCCGTGCTCCGACAGACAATTACAAGTAAGCATAGTAAAGGAAATCGTCACTTGGTATCTAATATCCTCGACTGAGTTTTGGACTCGAACTGACCAAAGGGCAGTCCGTTGTGAAGAGACGAAATTAAGCTGGAGTGAAGGGTTGCGTATCTGGGTGACCCATAGAGCTATGCTGAAGGATCCCGATGTAACATCCTACCTGGTTGGTCAGCGGATAGAAGTTCGACGAATATAATCTCGTGGCCCTTCAGATTAAGCGCTAGAACAAGTGTGGCACCTTGTTCCTTGAGAGTCAGACTAATTTGGTAATCTCGCGCCAATCAGCGCTGATTTTCGGTTAGTGCTTAAAACCAAAAGCTGAGGACTGTAATAGTCACCTTACCCAGATGTGGGCATCCTGGAAGTACTTCGACACACATAGAACTATGAAGCACACCAACTAAAGTACCTTTATGTCAGAACGGCCTCTTATGGCAATTAAGCATCTGCACTTAATACCGGCGTATTGCTGTCGACGACGACGATGACAACGCAATAGTTATAGACGGTGAGGTACCAAAGACTATCGTTCTTACTGGTCTAGTCGTCTTAACTCCGACGACGGTTTAGCTGAGACGTCAAAGGATGAAGGTTATCAGCTTCCAGACATATGCATAACCAACAACGTCGAGCCACTGTAGGCTTCAGATACCATAAACGCCACAATGCGACGTGGCGTTCACCGCCAGCAACTCGACGACAGATTCCAATTGATCAAGTTACCTTAAACAATCGGTAGAGAAGCTACGTCTAAGACTACCAGGCCCACTGGAACGCCTGACTAGAATTGGAACATCCTACGGTGTGCGTGAAACTGGCGATCCGCCTCTGTGGAAGAAGAGATAACCGGCCAAGGCACTTTGATGTGACAAAGTTTATAGAAGTGAGCATGCTTAAAACCGTTCGACAGAAATCAGCAGTAACACTGGATGGAAGGACTTCTGTGACGCAGGACAACTTTGGTCATCTACTCAACAAGCCAAGAAGCGCACCGAAAACGTCTGTGGGTAATATGTCGTTCGCTGACACCACTCGTATCAACTGAAAACCTTCGTTTGCTGGGAACACAAAACCTTTCCAGTTCAGTCCACTCAAAACACAGGAACAAAAAGGACGAAGAATCAGTCGTCCAGGGGTTTGTAGAAAGAGTAGTACGGTGCTGAAACTAAGCTATGGGGACTTCGGCTGGGTTCAGTTTACCAGCTATAAACCATGCATCACTGATATGCTCCTTAATTCTGCTACAGGCCGGTCACCGAAAAACGGGAGACCAGGGGGGTAAAACCAGGTATTGGATGTGACGGTCTAATCAGTTAACATGTGCTGAATCGTTAAACCCATCTAGTTGTCTGACGAAGCAAAAAACTGGGCAGCTACGAATTGATGCACGACAGCGAACGACTACGTGATTCAGAAAAGGTAGCTATATAATCTCCGCGTAGAGACAACATTTCTGACCCATAAAACCGTCGCGGCGTGTAATCCAACCTTAACGGCCGAAGTGAACGCGAGCGCCATAGGTGCAGCATGTCACCATCATCAGGGATATTCAACGAACATTCACCTGGTTATCTGCAGGTGCAGTCTGATTACCGAACCACAACGCATCCCTACACAGTGGACTTGGGGCCCCCTACGACTTGGAAGTGGGCGAATGCCTTTTGTTCTATGATCATGGTGTCCATTGATTTCAAGTGTACCATTCTGTCGCCGAGTCAGGTCTTCTCAACACACTTACGCAGGGGGTATGCCCCAGAACTTTATGAATATCATGCGCTGTTTGCATTCACGTACTTGTACATCTGTGAGAGCGTATAGGAAACTCTCCAAAAGCTTCCCTACAAGCAGTGAAGTTGGACAAGGATATCCATTCTCCACTTTTGTTAAATTTCGTCACTGATGGGGCAATGAGGGGAACAGTGGAAAGTCTCCAGAACCCCGTTATTCAGATCTCTCTGAACGAGGACCGTGTCGACTTGGAATATGCAGGCGATTTTATTCTCATTTTTGGAAAAGAGCGCGAAGTGCAAGCAGTAGTAGAAAAGCCTACGAAAGCCATCCAATCCTTCGGCGTGTGCTTCGCGCCCACAAAGTGCAGTCACGCTGCGGAGGGACGTACAATCTTTGAACACGCCTCTGAGAACTCAAGGAGTAGCACAGGAGGTAACGGAGTACTATAAGTATCTTGGGGATTGCATTAGCTTCAACGGCAGTGTGACAGACGAAGTGAACGCGCTAACCTCGTTGACTAGAACTGTGCTTGACAATTTGCGCCACTTGTGACGTCGAAAAAGCACCCCACTGATCCTCAAGAGACGTGTGTATCAGACTACAGTACGGGCTGTATTGTTGTACGGCTGTGAAACTTGGCCACTTCGTACGGAGGATTGAGACATCTTGAGGTCTTTGACCACCGATATCTCAAAAGTGTAGCTGGAATCGGCTGGAACCAACGAAGTCAGAATGATGTGGTCAGGAGACTGGTTCTTGGTTAAGTATGGAATACTGCCTTCAAAGCATCCATCCAGCACTACAGGCCAAGGTGGCTGGGTCATATGTCACACACATGCCGAGTTACCGCCTGCCAAGACGAGCGCTGTTTACCGTGCTCAATTTAGAGTGGTGGGAGCCTAGAAGTGTACAGTATCTGACGCAGAAGAAGGGAATGAAGGGTGTTAAGAAGAGTTTTGGCGAAGTTGGTGCTGTTGGCCATCCAGTATGGTGTCCACGTGACCCTCCATGTGCTTGGCTGGAGGTAGTAAACGATATAGCGGATAACCGACGTGAGTGACGTTCGTGTTATCAGTCTTCATCCAGACTGTCTGACTGAGTTCTGGAGGTGTGGACACCTCAGATATTTATGGCAGGCTAGACCTAGGTGCCCCTCCCTACTCCACTTCCTCCTTCTTTACATTACACGGTTTTATTCGAACAAATTACCGTGGATATACAGCAGTGTTCTCATCTGGTGTTGCTGTCAACGACGGTGATGATGATCTGTTGAGGTGCACCTCCTTCCTCTTACGAGCGAGGCAAGCTAAACACACGTGTGCTTATTAGTGGTCACAAGTTCTGCTGGAATGGATCGGAATACGGCGTCTTAGTATCTCTCTTCTTGTGATTCAGGACTGGGTAATTTGTGTAGGTGTAGCGGCTATCCCAATGGTGAACTTGGTTCTAGATTGACCAGGACTTCTGATTTGAGGTGGGTAGTGGAAAATTTTGTTGGCTCTGGCGTTGTCGTCAATAGGCTAGAGTTACTCGCAGATTGTAGTACAGTGTGGTCGATGGAATGAAAGGCCTCCTGAGTGCTCGAGCTGAGCTGTCTCTCAGTTGGGATGAGGCAGTTCTCGCTTCTTAAGATGTCTGTCTTTGGTTGTCCGCTATCAGGATAACGGGTGCTCGCTCCAGAGTACAGAAAGTGGTGGTTGAACATAGAGATAAATCTAGAATCCGGGATGATATTTTATATTCTCTGACCTGTGCCACCCAAAGCCTGCTCAGTTGGTGTATGAACTTTCGAGGAAGTCCCCAAAGGATAACTCTAGCTTGTGCTCGCAGCAATCAACTAGAGGATCTGTCGTACCTGCGACTGTACGGTCGGGAGATTGTACGAGTGTAGCACCAGTGTTCTCACCTGGTGTTGCTGTCACTGATGATGATGAAGGGGAGGAGAATAGTACTATCGGCCAAGAGGCCAAAGTTTTAACACGAATATGGTGGGGATGATAATGCTACCAAGGGTAAATATGCGGCTATTACACAAAACTATACGGACAGCTGTCAGTTATTGCGAAATTGGGACCAGTAAGCAATAAAAGCATACAATCGAAGGCAAGAAACGAAAACGGAACCCGCCTAGAGCGTACAAGTATCACGCAACTCAATGAATGGACGCGGGAACCAATTGATAGACATCGTCTGAAACAGACTGAACACTGTTTCAACAATGCTTCTTGGGGTGAGCCGAAATCGACCGAACCATGGTCTCGTGTTGACACTGACTATGCACGTCCAATTGGTAATCAGCATTTTCGGTCATGGTCCGCTAACAGTTCCAGTGAAAGTCCCCACAATCTTCAATAAAGGCGCCACCGGTTGCACCACCAGGACACCCTGGAACTCAGACGATTACTCAGTCACTTTAGAACACGAGATTATTGCATCTGACATGGGCTCACCTCACCGGCGTTGGAAGAGTTCTGACGGCATCATGGTATAGGCCATGTCCGTCCGCCCCCATTTCACTCATTGCCGAATGTGAAGGAGAAACGATTCGTGGAACCCTAAAGTGTGCGTCTCAGAAGGTAGAGTATCAGGAATTCACCTGGTGGAGTGTCATTAGCAGAGGTACTGCTCTGACGGAGGTTCGAATGCCACATGAAACTATTCGGCTAAACCAACAGCGTCAACAATGATGGTGCTGTCTCTGATGACGATTGGTGATATCCGGTGGGAAAAAAGTAGCTGATACGTGGCAGCTACCGAATGAAGCAACGATTCAACTGAGGCAACTACACGATCACGCGCCCCTTCAGCAACAGACACCCTACTTGGATATCGAGGCACGTGCCACGGATGATGCAAGTGCATGAGATTCAAGTTGACCCAGCCAGTTTGATTCCGATGTACAAATTCAATCAGGTTCGCAAATGAGCTGATCCTGTTCCCCAGACCAAGTGAATTGAGTCTCGAGGCCATTCTAGACACCTCTGATATAATCTCCACTGAGAAAACTCTATGGGCTCTCCAGTTAGAGGCCCAGCTGGAGAGTACACCGTGACCGCGAAACCGAACAGACAGGGTCCGGGAGCCAATGAGGCCGCTGCGACTGGACCTCTGACATCAAAACTACAGCAGCCCTCAGGGTGGAGTCTATAGATGTAGTAGTCTATGTATGTAGTCTATAGATTACCATAGAGTTGTAAACTTCATGGTACCGCCAGGGAAGTGATTCTCCGAAGGGGTTCACGACAATTTCTGTGAACGGAAAACAGATAGAAGGCTCACGGGCCAAAGCCCAGCAAGCAAGGTTGTACATCACCAATACTTACACATAAATCAACCCAAACTGCAGGCTCTCTATACTACAGGTAGGCGCAATTGGGTGCGGCAACAGCCAATAGACAGGACTCACACATGAGTGGTTAAGAAGCGGGCCATTGGCTCGTCCAGTAACGTTCCAGGCTCTGATTGATCGAAAATGTGGACCAACAGCTAATCATACTGCGGTATCCGCTGGATGCCCGTTGCAGGTGCGCGTGCAGTAGAAGTCCGAGTGTCAAAAATTTCGGTAGGTACACTTTAAGCATGGCACGTCATACACGGTCCTTTGGTCCGCTTCGGGGACGTAGTACGCTTCTTGTACACGGATTCATGGACTGACACGAGGCTGTCGCCCAAGCTTCTCGGGTCAGTTTTCTTCTTGTCGTTCAGCGGTTGCCGTTCACCTGAAAGGCACAGGCTAGAAAAAGAGAGCTGCACTGCTCTTTAAGTTCCCAACGTGGAGCAGTAAGTTTGCTAGTGCGAGAACTCACATTAAAAACGTCTATAGCGTTTTGAACTGGGTACTAAATACAGCGTGACCAACCGCCGGAGGAAGGTTATTCCGCTCACCAACTACCAGAAATCAGAAAAATTGTCGCCTCACGAAGGCTTGTGATCTGAGCTTCAAAATCTTCCTACCGTGACCCTGACGGGTAGTAGTTGGGTCAGCAGGGAATAACCTGTTGGACAAACCTTGTTCAAACACGGTGCAAGTAAGTATTAGGTCTCGTCGGAGGCGACGATACTCCGAGAGGAAGAGATCATGAACCACGAGACGCGCTTCGTAATCGACGAAATTAGTGCCGGCAGCAATTTTCGTAGCAGTTCGTTAGATACGCTCAATGGGGGTTAGGTCTCTCTTGCGACCTGATTAGACAACTTGGTTACCATATTCAAGAAGCCGTCGGGCTTAGGCCCCTGAGAGTATCTGCAAATTCATGCGAGTAATAGGAAGGAACGTGCCCCGAATTACCCTTCGAATGACGAATGCCTTTTGAGGCGATTTTTCATTGTGCAGGGAGAACGACGCTTTTGCACGGAACCAGACACCCAAATCCCTTTCGGCATCTATCCTCGTAATGTTTCCTGGTCCACTCTTACCATGCGCGACAGAGGCGTTCACTGGGTCTCCTCCGGATGACACAGACGCATTTTTCGTCATTCCGGGGAAGGTCCGAATCCAGCGACAACTGCTTTGTGGCGACTACATATATTTGGAGGGCTTTTGTGTTGGAACTCCAGCATTTCAAGTCGCCCGCAAAAGGTGGATATGAACTTCAAAGCACATCTGGAAGACCGTTGACGCACACCAGGAGTAGTAGTGTTCCCAAAACTGAGCCTTGAGAAAGTTCAATCGAGACGAGCGACAAAGAAGAGTAGGGTGAGCCTTCTTTCACTCAGAATGCTCAATTCGATGGGAACGCCTTAATCCAGCTCAAAATTCATCCTGGAATCCCATAAGACTGGAGCTTGTGGAGCTTAAATCCTCAAGGAACGTGGTATCAGGCTACAGCACGGGTTGTTTTTCGTATGGCTGTGGGACTTGGCCTGTTCAAGCAGCGGAACTGAGACGCCTTTAGGTCTTCAACGACCTTGGTATCAGAACCGTAGCTCGAGTGGTCTAATGTCGGTGAATCCGTATTGAAGCAATTATAAGGCGAGTTTTCGGCTCTGTAACGGGAACTTCTATTGATGAATGTGTCCAGCTCCAGAAACTGCGTTATTCAGACCATCAGCTGCGTACACCGAACCATCTGAAGATATTGCTGCCTTCCGCGCGAAGTTCAGAGTGGCGTAAGCAGAGAGGTAGCCAACCCTTGACCTGGCAGCCCTCTGCCGGGGGTACTATTGTTGCTACTCTCGTAATCCCCATTGCGCCTGTTGGGAGACGCTGCAAGATGTGGCTGCTAATCGATGTCAATGGCGTACTTGTTGTCAGTTTCTGTCCAAATTGACCGAATGAGTGTCTGTATGTGTAGGCACCTCATAATTATTGTGATAAGCTGGCAATAAGTTCCCTCTCTTTGCACATTCACCCTTTTCCTCACGATGAAGATTCCAAATAACTCATGGTCGTACGGCAGCGAAACATCAGTGCTTATGTCATGCTGTCGATGATGAGGATGATGTGACACTTGATCGAGAGCTTCGGATAAGTTGAACAATGTGGCATCCGACATGAATCCTTCGCCTTTTGGCTTACATTATGCCGTCCGTAAATGCGAGCACGTTCTTCCATCAGGAACGGTTTGGAAGGAATACGTGTTGAACTGGGGTTATCAGTCTGCCGCTACCGAGGTAATATAGGATGGCCCACTTCAGAATGCGCTCTATCGCCTTGCGCGGTATGTCAGCGAAATTAATAGACCTGTAGCGTCCGGGCAAAAGGCGGTCAAAAGTTTTGTAGATTGGCGTGTCAATCGCTTCGTCACAAGCAGAGGAAAGTTCGCCTTCGTTGAGCGCTTCGCGAAACACCAGGCAGAAATTCTTTGCCAATGAGGGCGACGTTTCCTTCAAAATTCTTGGATGGACCTAACCTGGCCCCAACGCGCTGAAGGGGTTCGTCATGTGCAGGAGTTTCAGACCATAGATTCGCCTTGACTCGGCTGGATATGGTTGGGTCACTGGGGCAGAATACACGTCTCTGCGTTGTTTTCTGCTGACTTAGGATTCCACTATTAGGCGAATTCGTGGGTTTCCCGTTTCTATCACTCAAACAGAAGGCGGTTGACTTATTTTTGGGAGGTATCTCGCGTACTACGATAGCACATTTTTGTTTTCCTGGGCAAAGTCCAGTGTCGTGGCCTGTTTTGACAAGTTTCATTATCGGATTTCTGATTTACGGCGGTTCCAGATTTTGCAATATGCCACCTTCTTCAATATCACCTGTGGATACCTTTTTGAAGAATATTTAGGACCTCACCTCCGGAATAAGCCGAGTGGTTTTGGGTAGCTTTTGCTTTTTTGGGCTGTGCACGAGTTCAGTCGGGGCGAACCCCGCCTCACCCTCGTGAATTTTCTAGATAATGATCCCGTATCTCTCCTTCACTGGAGCTGGTCCCAGTTTAAGCTGGTGAAGGAGGATGCGCATTTCTGAGAGGTCTGTGCGGCACAAGTTTCGAATCCATGTTTGAGGTTCCGGGTTCCTGGCCCAGTAGCAGATGAAATCAAAGTTCGCCACATAGTGGTCACTATGTCCCAGTGGAGCTCAGGTACTAATTCATCAGCAAAATGTTTTTCGTTGATAGCAACAAAATCCAGCAGGGATGGTAGGTGGTCTGCACGGTATCCGGTGGGTGCGACGACACCCCCAGTCCATGCGCACTGTTAAGCGTTTCTGGCCGACGCAAAATGTCCACCAGAACCGACGCGCTGAAGCTCTATACGGGAGGCTTTGCATGCGTTAAAATCACCTACCAGCTAGAGATGCGTGAACTGGTAGCTGGAAGAGGATTGTTCAAGGTTTCGTATGAGGGACTGGTCATCTTCCTGTGGACTTCGGGGGCAACGATAAACCAGGCAAAGAAGAAGGGAATCGGGATTTGAATATGCAGTGCATCATAATAAGGTTTAGCAGTGGTTTCTGAGAAGACAATCGAGGTTGGCAGTGGAGCGACAAAAGCGGAGCGTTTACTTGCCTCAACTGCTTATCGGAACTGCTAGGCCCGTGTCTGTGTGCGGCGCTGATTATGAGGCCTCACCTCATTAGGTTGCCTCAGGGCAACCTAATCCGATGGCCAACAACAGCCCGTCATACTTATACGTCTTCGCGCGTTCGCTCATATTGGCTGCTTTTAGTACCTACCAGGCCGGTAGCCGTGCACGTAGCTGATTATGTGGCCCCAACTATACAGTATAGCGTAATCCAACAACAAACAACTGTCCTTCATACCTCCACAGTCTGTCCGTCTGCCAAACCCATGCCTGAAAAATACACACACCCTTGGCGAATTGTGCTTTTATTTATTGATTGCATCGGTGCAAACGTAATGCGTAGTCAATACAGTTCTCGTTTTCAGGAAGCCTCTTTCACTCGACAGGGTTTCTAGAAGAAAAAACGTGTAATCGATCACAACTCGTGTACAACTTCCGCAATATTATTGAAAACACGATTAAGCAAGTTATAGTAGCTAATTCACCAAGTGCTCAATAAGTCCCATTGTCCACAGCTCCCGATCGACGTCCACGCCGAAGCTGGGGACCCGCTGCTACAAAGGTAAACTTATAACTTGCTCACCTAGTCCCATTGGCGATAAGGAGGAAGCCGTGTGTACTCAGACGATTCGATGGCGGGCTTCAGCAATCGTGTGCAACAATGGATGCAGCGAAGTTAAAGCAAAAGAAGAAGGTATACTGATCGATAGTATGACCAAGTGGTATAGACACCAACCCTAGGATTCAAGGACCGCATGTGTCTACAAACGTGGACCCATGGGTGCAGCCGTGGCGGAGATCTAGTTAGTGGGCAGGTCCTTGATGTTAAATATGCTCATTTAGAGCGCAAAAACCTGACTCCACTTAACTTCTGCTTCCCAATACCGATACCAGGTAGCTTAATAAAATCGGAAGCTTGAAACTATCCCGTACTCAAAAGCAGCAGCAGTTTCGAAATCTAGGGGCTCTATCCTGGGAAACCGACCAGCTAAAGTGTATGCGTTCGTATGCAGACATTTTTGCGAGCTTCAGCATCCGGTTATATATAAAAAGCTTCCACATCTCAGACACACAATATGTTGGTAGCTGCTCTCTAGTTCAGGTTATTCTGAGGCTCTATCCCGCCTGTCATATAGGTTTGAGCCTCATCCAACTCCTCCCCCAGACACTCATTCAGGCCTCACCTGGCCGCACTACGGTAGGAACTAATACAACTTCCACAATTTCGTGTGGCATTTCCTGGATGGTAAGTGGTGTGTTCAGTGACTGCACTAACAGGGGCATGACCTCACACTGTAGGTGCAAAGTGCATACCAAAGGAGGAAACGACTCTGTTTGGTTTATCCAAAAGCACCCACATCTTCCCCTCTTTGAAGCTGACAAAGTTATCGTCTGCATATTCCAGATCAACAAGGTTTTCGTCACAGGCTATATGAACACTGGGGTTTTGAAGACCTTCGAACGCTCGTTTCATTATCTCATCGATCATGAAATCAAATAAGACTGGAGAGAATTGGCACCACTGACGGACGCTGTTTTGTGTACGGAAGCTTTTGGAGAGTGCTTCGTATACTGCCACATGTGCCGAAGTCTATGAATACAGACGACTTATTATGTTCTCGTTCGCAGAATCTTTCCGTACCCCGTCCGCCCCCTCCGCATATCCGCTCCCCGAGATTGCGAGAGGCCCCAAGTTTCACCCCTCTCACTTCAACTGCATGTTTTTTTCCCAAAGACACTCCTACCCTATTCTGAACCTCATACCCCGCCTTCTTCAATGGAAGAAAGAGAAAACTAAAATGGGAACAACTTTTTTCGGACACCTCTGCCGCTGGGTTAACCTTGCCCTGGTTGTCGCATGTATCCCGGGCAATCCCCCGGGATATCCAAAAATCCATTGAAAGGAGAGCAACAAATGCTGACAGACTCACTAAATACACGCGGTATAAGGCACCAGAGGCTTCCACACTTTTCTTTAGGCTGTAACTGCGCCATTCTAGGGTCATCTCACCGTACGAACACGCAAAACCACCAAACACCTCACATTTTTCTCTGATCTCTTGTCCCTTCAGGCTCCGAGCTATGTTGGTTGCGCACAATTTAGCTAATGCACGCTCATCGTACTCACATTTGCCCACACCTACTCGCATCGGCTTGAATATTGACTACCGTTTTTGAAATCGGGCGGCATCACCTAACTGCAGTGACCACTTTTGGTTGTCTGGTGTTCCGGGCCACAACCTAACTCATACCACAGTGCTCTCTAGCAGGCCTTTTGACACTTTCCTACTTTGGGTCCCCAATGTAGACGCGGCTGTCTCATTACCTCGTTTGAATAACAGCAATGAACGACCATACGTCCTCGATGGACCCAAGAATATCATTGATCCATGATGTTCTTAATTTGTCACGATAACTTGGCCAATCCTAACTACCATGACAAACCTAACTGACTCCCAAAGATGTTCATGTACGGAGCTGTCCACGAACCCTAGTACGACCAAGTAGCCAGGACCATCTCAGTTCGTAGAATTTGTACCAGAGCTTCATAGGACCGGCCATCCCATTGTACTGTTTGCTTGTTCTGCCCATAAACCCAATAATTCTTCCACTGCCACTATCAAGAAGTCAATATACCAGTAAAGACAAAAACCTTGCCGCAAACCCGATATAGCGTTTGCTGACAGTAATAAAAAAGCAAAAAATACTAGCTATGGCAAATTCCTTCGGTTTGTTTGGCGGGACGCCCGCCGCAACCATGTAAAACTTTTTCCTATAGGAATCGCCAATGGCTGCTCCATTTTGAGTTTGCGCCGACATGGGTGGCAGTGTTATTGTTCAGGGAGTCTTGAGATTATTTCCAACTCCAGTACAGAAGAAAACGCGAGAAGAAACCAGCTTTTCCACAAAATTTCTCACTGTTTCACGGATATATCATGCGAAGCAATTGGCAGCCAGTAAAAAATGCATTCCCATGTTGAACCTTGAGTACGTTTAAACAACTTCCAAAAAAACTGCGGCCGCAAGGGGATAATTTCAGGGTACGAATAAATACCATCAAATACTAAAACTTCATGTTAAAGATTCCTTTGTTTAAACTACGGTTTAAGAGAAGTTTGGTGTGGGCGTCTTGTTGAGGTCCCCGATACGGAACTTCGAGTGACGCGTAGGTTCGACGATTCCGAATATCAAAAGGAAGAATTGAGTTCGAAATTATACAGTACTATTTACACAAGGGTTAACAAATGTGTACAACAAACCTCATTTGTTCACGCTCGTAACGTCAACAAGTGCACAGGTCTATCACGGACCGGCACAGTGCAGTGTCAACGTCCGCACACCAAAACAACGGCGAGCGGAATGATGGCTCAGTAGTGTGGGTTGCGGTCGTCCCTCTCGACGACAGTTTCGTGACTCATTGGCCGTGCGATCACGCAGAACAAGTCAAGGCAGGCTCAGCAAACAGGATGCGAACGCGCATGCGTAAGTAGGTCAACAGCGCACACTCACACACAGACAAGCATACCAACACACAAGTGTCGGACGGGATGGCCTCTGCGGCAAGGTGAGTGGCGGGTACGGATAAGCAAAACAACTGGAGATCAAAAGTACATAGGTGGAGTAAGCAAATGAATAGGGGAAATATCATAAGGTCAAGTTGGGTTCAGCACGTCTGAGGATCGACGGAAAGGGACAGATTTTCAGATTTTCAGAAAATAAATTTGATAATAGCTCGACAAGTAGACGGTTTTTGGGGATATTGATATTCTTAACAAATGGCAGAATGTTGGTGGATTGCGTATGAAAAAGTTTTTCCCCAAAGGAAACGAACCTATTCTATTCGAGCTGATTCGAGCGATGGCAAGTGATTCCGACCTAAACATGTTACGTGGATTTGCTGGACGAGCTTGAGTGATGCAGGGTCTGTAGGGGCACACTGGCCGTGACTTCGTTCCATAATGTGGAACCATGCCACAGAGACCTAAGGGCAACAGTTAAAACAAGACCATCGATCGTATTACGAGGCGGTCTAGCGATAAATGGTTACCGTCTTCTGCTACAGGAGTTTGAAGGCAGTCAGGCGTTCGCCCCAACAACTGGCATATACAGCGGTAAGGGTGAAGCGGTGCTGCTTTTCCTCGATAAGTGGCGGGCATTAAGTGATGGCCCTAGAAGCCGAATCACCCAACGACTGACTGTAACCGCCAAATAACTATCCAGCACAGTTAAAAAATAAACATTGCCGCGAGTCCAATACGGCTCTAACACATCTGCCATGTGCGGCGTCATCAGGAGTGAGATGCCCATGTTTTATCCGCCACCGGAATAAGTCAAGCCGAAGTCAAACACTTGGGTCGTTTGTTTCGGATGGTTTTGTCCTGGGAAACCCCACCTTTCACTGCCCTGCGGGCTTGACTTTGTGTGGGTCAGGTAATTCAACTGGACCTTCACCTTCGGCCTGGGTAACCGGAATGTATCATTCGTCCGCAGAAAATTTTGTCCACCAATATACTTCAAAATCCTTTTCCAACCAACGAGCAGGCGTCGCCGGTGTCTCTGAAGGCAACACGCGACTCCCACGGGGTAGCGTACAGTGAAAAACGAGTCCGATATCCGCTATTTCACATTTTATTCTCCTCTGTCCGACGTACCAGAGGCGATGACACGTGGATTATATTACGTTAGTGTTGCACTTAGTTTCAGGGCTGAAGATCTCCTGCTGGAACGGAGTCCCGTGATCTGTTGGATTTGGTGCTTGCCGCATAGAAGACAGAGGGAGACTACTTTAATTGTGTGCCGACTGTCAGTTGCTTATGACGGCACGAAGTTCAATCGTAAACCCTCGCACTGTTCGACCTGGCGGTCACCGACTGAAAGTTAAACCTCGGACCAAGTTTGATCACGCGAGTTTCAGCCACTGATGGACAGCCGCAATTCAAGGCTGGCGCTGCCTTTGAGACACACAATTTGAATTCAATCACATCTTAGCGCGAGCATTTTTCATAATTTGCTGCCCTTAAGCCCTCGAAAGTCAGGAAGAAAAATGGTGAAACATTCATCTTCGGAGAACTACTACGGATTAGCAATATCGGTCTGATCCAGCTCACTTATTTGTGGCTGAACCAGCACAGCGCTGGTAAGTAGCACGTGATTGAAATTTTAAGTGGTGTTGGCGGCGATTAAGGCCATTTGTACGACTTCCTCGATACGATCCACCGACCATGGATAACTGGTCCCAGTTAGTGTTGGGAAATCCTTACCGTTGCGAGTAAGATGGCGCACAGAGATATCTCGAATGTGAAACGAAGAAGAGTCTAAGGGGCCCGAGAGCTTTGCTGGTCAGTGGGAGGAAATGGAACCCGCTTCCGTCACTGAAAGCAGCCGTACCTATGCCATCATCTGGAGTGATAGGGAAGTACCAGTAGAATGGAGCATATAAATGTTCGGAATGACCGAAAATTATTCCAAACGATCCACGCGAAAGAAACCGCCTGTCAGCAAGAAGCTGAAGGATCAACGTGGCGAGACCATTTTCAGTAAAATGAATAACCTGACCACTGGGACAAAAACATCGCACAACGATTCTCATGGCCACCTGCAGCTTCTCAGTGGAACCATGGAATTGCGTAGAGTTCTGGAAGGTGAAAGTGGAACGCATTACGGCCTAGGATGTTTAAGACTTCATGTGTTCCCTCAGGCGCTCCTAGCTCCTGATTCAGATGACCTCTCATCCACGCTCTTCAAGAATGCTAATAAGGCACACAGTCAATGCTCGTCTGATCTATTTACCTGCCTCTAGGAATAAAAGACCCGCAATGACAACAGGGCGGAGTCCGTGTTGGTGCCTATTCATAAAGTCGCTCACGTTGAGTGTGGCAACCACATGGTAATAGGGTTGAATCCAGTCGTAAGGAGATTCATCGCGTCCGTTTTCCCATGTCACCTTATGCCCTTATGCCCATTTTATACTGACCCGAGAACGGCATCGGGATTCCGACCTGGCAGGAAATGCTTCGACCAAATTTTAACACTCAGTAGGATGAAACTGTAGTGGTCTGGGTACCCAAAAAAGCTACTTTAGGAAGCGTGTGGCAAAGAAATAAATATAATTACTCTGAATTGAGTACACAATAATAAAAAGGGTCGAATGGAACAGACTCACTAAGAATTGTTCTTTTTAAAAAAGTTCGTCGTTGGCCCAGGTCAGTGAACAAATAATAATCCGGTCGTGGATGTCCAGGGGTCTTCTTTCCGGGAAGCTCTCATGTACAATAAACTCCGAAGACAGTCCGAAATGTTTTGATACCAGAGGTAGCACATGAGGCTCGCGAATAACCGCTGTAAGCGCGAGTGAAATGAAAAGAGAAAATCGGAGAATGCGACCACGCCTGTATTGTATGTAATTTGTACAAATGCGCGTTTTTGTGGTCTTGCGTATTCAAACAAAAATCGTTTATGGAATTGATGAAATACGTAACGTTATAATGAAAGCAAAAGAAAGGTACAAAACACCACAAAACCAACGCGACAATTATGGTACTCCTGAGTTCCAGGACGCTCACAACTCGGTTTTCCAGCCTGTATTCCTTGATAGACCTGTTCAATAAGGAAAGCTGCTGACGTATGTGAATATATTAACTTTTTTGTACTCTCAAGCTTCCGAGCAGGTGCAAAACACTGGTGCACAAGATGTTGTCTGACATCGATGCCGATCACCCAATTCCTACTTAATTTCGTGATCAACGTGATAATGAGATTAACGCTGGGAGATCATCTCAGATTGCTGAAAATACTATGAGAATGCCCGAAACCTACTGAGACACTCAAACTCCTCCAAAATCGAAGCGGGAAATCCGTCAAGCATTCGGACCAGAAAAGCCAGCTACCGATTGGTCGCTGAAGCAGTCAATCCGTTCAGCAACGACCGGCGTTGATGAGTGTTCATGCATGCCATAGAAGCAACTGCAACCAATTAACCAACGGCGATCGGACAGCCTACATTCAAGGTCAGCATTCCGACGACCTTGCCACAACGGAAACAGGAACCGGTGGAGTGGTGCGCTTTAATCAGTTCACTCCTAAAAATAGTGCAAGAACACAATACAAAGGTCATCGTTCCTTTTGTCTGGTATCACTAACATCCATTACCCTGTGCACCGACTGATTGATTATCGGAAGGTCATATCTGTGAGGATCGCCCCGGCTGGGGATGCATCGACTATTTCTTCTCTTTAGGACAGGTTTTCCAACAGCACTAACCTTTCAGACATCCAACAATTGTCGTTGTTCATGATCTGAGAGCTGGTTTTGAATCCGCTGACCAGCCGAAACAATGACATAATCTGGCGATCAAGGGCATGTCCAAATTTTTTATCCCTTTCAATGGTACCGCATGCCAACTCCTGTGGGCGCGTAACAGCATACAGGAAACTTTCCCCTGAGTACGCCACAGCTGTCTCCTCTCATTGTCCCTCAGCTTATTTGCTGACGTGCGCTTACCTGAGAAACTTCCTTGATCGTGAAGCTCTCGGAACGTTTACTCATGAACTTTAAGTACACAGACGGCATTTCTCTCCTTGGTTCGGTTCATTTATAGAAACCTAAATAACCTAAATGATTCTGTTGCTCAGTTTGC
This sequence comes from Opisthorchis felineus, assembly GCA_004794785.1. Lineage (NCBI taxonomy): Eukaryota > Metazoa > Platyhelminthes > Trematoda > Opisthorchiida > Opisthorchiidae > Opisthorchis > Opisthorchis felineus. The sequence continues at coordinate 49,447 of SJOL01007899.1, read as the reverse complement.
CATGCGCTTTTAAAATGCAGTGTAAAGTGTTGTCACAAGACTGGGTGGCATTGAACCCAAAGCTTATGCCTGTAGACCACCCAACCAACGTTGTTGATAAGTATATTCAGACTGACAGTCGTATGGGTTTTGGCGGGCTGGCTGAATCGAGAGGGTCAGGGAAGATTTTACCAACCTTCGACACTCATGTTGCCTTCATGACGTCGTTTTTTAAAGACCATGTACAATGCGACGGCGCAGTTCGTATTGCCTGACGGGTGGTAAATGTTGTCTCTGCGTGCAGAAAGTGTAGGAAAAATTCCTATGTTTGACCATCGGTTTCTTTGATGAATTGTATGGGCCTAGTAGAAACACCGGATGAGTGAATTGTTTTAAGAAGTAAGAACTTTCACGCGATGTACTAGTCAATCGTGCTCCCCAGGTGCGTTCCATAGGACACGCACTTCGATTGTCGGAAGATCGTCTATTTGGCATAGCTCTCTTTGCCCAGCCATATGCTATGTGGATCCATAGACTTCCCTCTCCCATGGCCCGGGAGTGGTGGACGGCATACGAGCTGGTAACAAATTATGGGAGCCCAAACCAGCGAACTCACTCTGGTTGGCAGTTTCTTCTTCTCTAAGTGAAGACTCCGGGGCTCGATTTATTAATAGTTACTGACACTGACGCGCACACAATCAGTGGCGCTCCTTCATCAAAGCCACCACAAATGTGCCACATTTCTGGCAAGTAGACCGATTCAATTCCGCTTGACTGATTAGGCTACCTCCAGTGCCTTGCTGTACCGCATACACCACGTAACCCCTCTTCTGCCCTTCCACAGCACAATTTGAATACCCTCTTCGTAGGTCCCAGGACTGAAACGACCGTTTGGCCCGCCATACATCACTCTCAGCTGCAGCGTCTGCACTTGACTTCACTGACAATCCCATACACCTCGAAATCTGTTTTCAAACCCCGAAAACCGGTCTACTTAGCTGCTCTTCATGTTCGCACACTGAAGCAAACAGAACAACAAGCGGCTCTTGCCCGTACATTGTGTTCCCTGTTCACTCATACACGCTGTTCGTCAGAAAAACGGGCCCAGGACGCGAGCGCTGTGACTGAACCGACTACCACCTCGATCCATTCCAGTTTCCGGCTGCGCACTTTCAGTGATGTGAGAACCAATAGTGAGGAGCCCAAGGAAAAACTGGGAGCTGTAGCACATCTCGAAATCTCAGGAGATGGAGAAAGCTTTTGATACCGAAAACAGCCGTGCCGTATACCAATTGGTGCGATCGACCAGCCATAGGAAGGCAACGGTCAGTGAAACGATAAATGGAAAGTTGGCTCATTAATTCACTCGCAAAAGCGCCAACTGGCAAGATGGGCCGAACACTTCGAAAACAGTCTGGCTGGCCTCCTGCAACCCAGCCTGTGGAGAAAGTGCATACGGGCGAATGGAATGTAAAACTTAATCGCCCGTCGGGAGAAGAAATAAAGTACGACATATTCGTGCTGAAACGTGAGAAGTCACCAGCACCTGGACGGTCCGTATCCAGCCCTCTTCAGAGAAGACGGAGAATCCCTGACAAGGCGGAATCCCATCTGACAAAGCTTATTGGTGCTATATGGAACGAAGAGAAGGTGCCTCCAGAATGGGGCATGTCGAAAGTTATTCATATCTTCAAAAAGAGTACGCGGACACTGTGAATACCACCGTGGCATCAGCCTGGTAGATGTGGCATCTAAGGTCCTCTCTGGTCCTATCCTTTGACGATTGACTGAACACAGGGGAAGGCAGATCCGCGAAAACCAAGCTGGGTTCCGTCCTGCAAGAGGATGCATTGATCACATAATCATCCTCCGACAGATTCTGGAAAACCGACACTGCTTCCAGCAGCCAGCAGCAACTGCAACCAGCAACCGTCACGAAGAGACTGGACCTTACCGTGGTGTGACGGTTTGCGCACCTCAGCGACCCATTGAGCTATACTGCGGGGTGTCCCCGCGACACTCACAGAGTCTCTCATACCAGGTTGGTCAATGGTTAGAGGTCTGACGAACACAGTCTCCTGGTCCTCCAGGTTGGGGGTTGGAACATATGGCGACTTGTTCCGTAGAAATGGTAATGCATTTGCATTTCCTGCCAAACACCGCTGCCTTGTGGTTAGGCTTTTGAGCCAAAGGCTTTGGTTGAGGACCCTAATCATCCTCCTGTCTAGGTGTGGGCGCCCTGACAGTATCCCAGCCCACATACAACCATAATATCTACATCTAACAATAAACTCATGCCACATCAGCCATCGCGTGGTGCCATCAGCCGGGTCGCCTTACTCGCTGCATACAGCAGGGCGGGTAGGCGAAAACAGGCTACTGCTGACGCCTCCCTTCTTTCTATTTCACATACTTTTTCTTCCCTCTCTTCCCACCCCAATAATAACTCTACTCTTGTAGGCCCAGCACTTAGGACTGATGACTCCGTTTGTCTTGCATCAGTTTTGCTTGCAGCATCTGCTCGTCACATGGCGCCGACATCTTCAGGTATCTCCAAATCAATTTTCAAGCCTCCGCGCCCAATCTATCTGGCCGCCTTCAATGTACGCATTCTGAAGCAAGCAGGACAACAAGCTGCTCTTGCTCTCAGACTGGACTTGCTTGGCATTGATGTGTGCTGTGTCTCAGAAACAATAATTCAAGGTGAAAGCACAGTGACTGAGCTAACCGCCCCATCACTCTCAACTCGCTTCCTGCTACGCACCTCTGGTGATCCAGAGGCTGCTGCGGCGGGATGTACAGGGGTTGGTATCGTCCTAAGTCACCGAGCGGAAGTATCCTTGCTTGACTGGATACCTGTTGATAGTCACCTCTGTGCGGTTCGTCTGGCAACGTCTGTGAAGGAGTCTCACAAGCGGGAAGTTGATCGCTGTCTGTTTATCATGTCTGCTTACGCCCCAACTGACTGTAGCTCCGACCCCGTCAAAGACAGGTTTTACGACGCCCTGAATGCACTGCTGCGGCTCAGATAAAAAAAGCTCAGATATCGTAGTGGTTGCCGGAGTTCTGAATGCACAAGTGGGCAGGCTTAGCGTATCTGAGACTCAATTAGGTCGACATGGATTGGACTCGGTACGTACGGACAATGGTGAACGATTACTTCATTTGTGTGCTGACCGCAGGCTGTTTTCGTGCAGTACTAACTTCCGTAACAGGCGAAGTCGTTTGGCCACATGGTGTCCTCCGACGGCATGCTGGCCACAAACTCAAATCGATCACATTGCCATCAGTTACCGATGGTGTGGATCAATAACTGACTGCCGGTCGTTTTGGAACACATTTGTGGATTCCGACCACGCACTCGTCCG